>JALIRH010000082.1:0-442500 GCA_023055505.1 Callipepla californica brunnescens
GCAGGGCAGGGCAGGGCAGGGCAGGGCAGGGCAGGGCAAGAGAAGACAGGGCAGGGCAAGGCAGGGGCAAGGCAGAGCAAGGGAAGCCAGGGCAGGGCAGGGCAGGGCAGGGCAGGGCAGGGCAGGGCAGGGCAGGGCAGGGCAGGGCAGGGCAAAGGAAGCCAGGGAAGGGCAGGGCAGGGCAGGGCAGTGCAACGGAAGGCACAGCAGGGCATTGCAGGTCAGGGGAGGGCAAGGGAAGACAGGGGCAGGGCAGGGCAAGGGAATCCAGGGCAGGGCAGGACAGGGCAGGGCAGGGCAAGGGAAGCTAGGGCAGGGCAGGGCAGGGCAGGGCAGGGCAAGGGAAGGTAGGTCAGGGCAGGGCATTGCAGGGGAAGCCAGGGCAGGGCAGGGGACAGGGCAAGGGAAGCCAGGGCAGGGCAGGGCAAGGGAAGCCAGGGCAGGGCAGGGCAGGGGCAAGGGAAGCCTGGGCAGGGCAGGGCAGAGCAGGGCAGGACAGGGCAAAACAGGGCAAGGGAAGCCAGGGCCGAGCAGGGCAGGGCAGGGCAAGGCAAGGGAAGCCAGGGCAGGGCAGGGCAGGGCAAGGGAAGCCAGGGCAGGGCAGGGCAGTGCAGGGCAAGGGAAGCCAGGGCAGGGCAGGGCAGGGCAGTGCAGGGTAGGGCAAGAGAATCCAGGGCAGGGCAGGGCAGGGTAGGGCAGGTCGGGGCTGGGCAGGGCAAGGGAAGCCAGGGCAGGGCAGGGCAGGGCAGGGCATGGCAACGGAAGCTAGGGCAGGGCATGGCTGGGCAAGGGAAGAAAGGGCAGGGCAGGGCAGGGCAGTGCAACGGAAGGCACAGCAGGGCATTGCAGGTCAGGGGGAGGGCAAGGGAAGACAGGGCAGGGCAGGGCAAGGGAATCCAGGGCAGGGCAGGACAGGGCAGGGCAGGGCAAGGGAAGCTAGGGCAGGGCAGGGCAGGGCAGGGCAGGGCACGGGAAGCCAGGGCAGGGCAGGGCAGGACAGGGTAGGGCAGGGCAACGAAAGGCAGGGCAGGGCAGGGCTTGGCAGGGCAAGTGAAGCAAGGGCAGGGCAGGGCAGGAATGTGCAGGGCAGGGCAGGGCAAGGGGAAGGCAGGGCAGGGCAGGGCAGGGCAGGGCAGGGCAGGACAAGGGAAGCCAGGGCAGGGTAGGGCAATGCAGGGTAGGGCAGGGGAGGGGCAAGGGAAGCCAGGGCAGGGCAGGGCAGGGCAGGGCAGGTCATAGCAAGGGAAGCCAGGGCAGAGCAGGGCAGGGCAGGGCAGGGCAAGACAAGGAAAGCCAGGGCAGGGCAGGGCAGGGCAAGGGAAGCCAGGGCAGGTCACGGCAGTGCAGGGCAGGGGAAGCCAGGGCAGGGCAGGGCAGAGCAGGGCAGGGGAAGGGAAGCCAGGGCAGGGCACGGCAGTGCAGGGCAAGGGAAGCCAGGCAGGGCAGGGCAGAGCAGGGCAGGGCAAGGGAAGCCAGGGCAGGGCAGGGTAGGGCAGGGCAGTGGAAGCCAGGGCAGGGCAGGGCAGGTCAGGAAAGGGCAGGGCAGGGCAGGGCAAGGGAAGCCAGGGCAGGGCAGGGCAGGGCAGGGCAAGGGAAGCCAGGGCAAGGCAGAGCAAGGGAAGCCAGGGCAGTGCAGGGCAGGGCAGGGCAAGGGAAGCTAGGGCAGGGCAGGGCAGGGCAGGGCAAGGGAAGCCAGGGCAGGGCATGGAAGAGCAGGGCAGGGCAGGACAAGTGAAGCCAGGGCAGGGCAGGGCAGGGCAAGGGAAGGCAGGGCAGGGCAGGGCAAGGGAAGCTAGGGCAGGGCAGGGCAGGGTAGGGCAGGGCAAGGGAAGCTAGGGCAGGGCAGGGCAGGGCAGGGCAGGGCAAGGGAAGGTAGGTCAGGGCAGGGCATTGCAGGGGAAGCCAGGGCAGGGCAGGGCAGGGCAAGGGAAGCCAGGGCAGGGCAGGGCAAGGGAAGCCAGGGCAGGGCAGGGCAGGGCAAGGGAAGCCTGGGCAGGGCAGGGCAGAGCAGGGCAGGACAGGGCAAAACAGGGCAAGGGAAGCCAGGGCCGAGCAGGCAGGGCAGGGCAAGGCAAGGGAAGCCAGGGCAGGGCAGGGCAGGGCAAGGGAAGCCAGGGCAGGGCAGGGCAGTGCAGGGCAAGGGAAGCCAGGGCAGGGCAGGGCAGGGCAGTGCAGGGTAGGGCAAGAGAATCCAGGGCAGGGCAGGGCAGGGTAGGGCAGGTCGGGGCTGGGCAGGGCAAGGGAAGCCAGGGCAGGGCAGGGCAGGGCAGGGCATGGCAACGGAAGCTAGGGCAGGGCATGGCTGGGCAAGGGAAGAAAGGGCAGGGCAGGGCAGGGCAGTGCAACGGAAGGCACAGCAGGGCATTGCAGGTCAGGGGAGGGCAAGGGAAGACAGGGCAGGGGCAGGGCAAGGGGAATCCAGGGCAGGGCAGGACAGGGCAGGGCAGGGCAAGGGAAGCTAGGGCAGGGCAGGGCAGGGCAGGGCAGGGCATGGGAAGCCAGGGCAGGGCAGGCAGGACAGGGTAGGGCAGGGCAACAAAAGGCAGGGCAGGGCAGGGCTGGGCAGGGCAAGTGAAGCAAGGGCAGGGCAGGGCAGGAATGTGCAGGGCAGGGCAGGGCAAGGGAAGGCAGGGCAGGGCAGGGCAGGGCAGGGCAAAACAAAGCTAGGGAAGCAAGGGCAGGGCAGGGCAGGCAGGGCAGGGCAAGGGAAGCCAGGGCAGGGCAGGGCAAGGCAGGGCAAGGGAATTCACGGTAGGGCAGGGCAGGTCAGGGCAGGGCAGGGCAAGAGAAGACAGGGCAGGGCAGGGCAGGGCAAGGCAGAGCAAGGGAAGCCAGGGCAGAGCAAGTCAGGGCAGGGCAGGGCAAAGGAAGCCAGGGCAGGGCAGGGCAGGGCTGGGCAGGGCAAGGGAAGGCACAGCAGGGCATTGCAGGTCAGGGCAGGGCAAGGGAATCCAGGACAGGGCAGGACAGGGCAGGGCAGGGCAAGGGAAGCTAGGGCAGGGCAGGGCAGGGCAGGGAAGGGCAAGGGAAGCCAGGGCAGGGCAGGGCAGGACAGGGCAAGGCAGGGCAAGGGAAGCCAGGGCAGTACAGGGTAGGGCAGGGCAGGGCAGGGCAGGGCAGGGCAGGGCAGGGGTAGGGCAGGGCAGGGCAAGAAAAGACAGGGCAGGGCAGGGCAAGGCAGGGCAGGGCAGAGCAAGGGAAGCCAGGGCAGGGCAGGGCAGGGCAGGGCAGGGCAATTGAAGCCAGGGCAGGGCAGGGCAGGGATAGGCAGGGCAATGTAAGCCAGGGCAGGGCAGGGCAGGGCAGGGCAAGGGAAGCCAGGGCTGGTTAGGGAAGGGGCTGGGCATAGCAGGGCAAGGGAAGACAGGGGCAGGGCAGGGCAGGGCAGGGCAGGGCAGGGCAAGGCAGGGCAAGGGAAGCCAGGGCAGTGCAGGGTAGGGCAGGGCAGGGCAGGGCAGGGTAGGGCAGGGCAGGGCAGGGCAAGAGAAGCCATGGCAGGGCACAGCAGGGTAGGGCAGGGTGGGGCAGAGCAGGGCAAGAAAAGCCAGGGCAGGGCAGGGCAGCGCAGGGCATGGCAGGGCAAGGGAAGCTATGGCAGGGCATGGCAGGGCAGGGCAGGACATGGCAGGGCAAGGGAACGAAGGTCAGGGCAGGGCAGGGCAGGGCAAGGGAAGGGCAGGGCAGGGCAGGGCAGGGCAGGGCAGGGCAGGGCAGGGGAAGCCAGGGCAGGGCAGGGCAGGGCAGGGCAAGGGAAGCCAGGGCAGGACAGGGCAGGGCAGAGCAGGGCAAGAGAATCCAGGGCAGGGCAGGGCTGGGCAGGGAAGGGCAGGGTAGGGCAAGGGAAGCCAGGGCAGGGTAGGGCAAGGCAGGGCAGGGCAAGAGAAGCAAGAACAGGGCAGGGCAGGGCAGGGCAGGGCAGGAAAGGGAAGCCAGGGCAGGGCAGGGTAGGGCAAGGGAAGCCAGGGCAGGGCAGGGAAGGGCAGTGCAGAGCAAGGGAAGCCAGGGCAGAGCAGGGCAGGGCAGGGCAAAGCAGGGCAGGGCAAGGGAAGCCAGGAAAGGGCAGGGCAGGACTGGGCAGGGCAGGGCAAGGGATCCAGGGCAGGGTAGGGCAAGGCAGGGTAGGGCAGGGGAGGGCAAGGGAAGCCAGGGCAGGGCAGAGCAGGGCAAGGGAAGCCAGGGTAGGGCAGGGCAGGGCAGGGCAAAACAGGCCAAGGGAAGCCAGGGCAGGGCAGGGCAGGGCAGAGCAGGGCAAGAGAATCCAGGGCTGGGCAGGGCAGGGCAGGGAAGGGCAGAGCAGGGCAAAGGAAGCCAGGGCAGGGCAAAGGAAGCCAGGGCAGGCCAGGGCAGTGCAGAGCAGGGCAAGGGAAGCCAGGGCAGGGCAGGGCATGGCAGGGCAATAGAAGACAGGGCAGGGCAGGGCAGGTCAGGGCAAGGGAAGTCAGGGCAGGGCAGGGCAGAGCAGTGGAGGGCAAGGGAAGCCAGGGCAGGGCAGGGCAGGGCATAGCAAGGGAAGGCAGGGCAGAGCAAGGGAAGGCAGGGCAGGGCAGGGCAAGGAAGGAAGGGCAGTGCAGGGCCGGGCAAGGGAAGCCAGGGCAGGGCAGGGCAGGGCAGGGCCTAGCAAGGGAAGGCAGAAATGGGGAAGGGAAAGTAGGGCAGGGCATAGCAAGGGAAGCCAAAGCAGGGCAGGGCAGTGCAGGGCAGGGCAGGGCAGGGCAGGGTAGGGCAAGGGATACCAGGGCAGGGCAGGGCAGGGCCTAGCAAGGAAAGGCAGGGCAGGGCAAGGGAAGGAAGGGCAGGGTAGGGCAATGGAAGGCAGGGCTGAGCAGACCAGGGTAGGGCAGGTCAGGGCAGGGCAGGGCAAGGGATACCAGGGCAGGGCAGGGCAGGGCAGGGCAGGGCAGGGCAAGGGAAGCCAGGAGAGGGCAGGGCAGGGCAGGGCAGGGCAAGGCAGGACAAGGGAAGCAAGGGCAGGGCAGGGCAGGGCAGGGTTGAGCAGGGCAGGGCAGGGCAGCGCAAGGAAGCCAGGGCAGGGCAGGGCAGGGCAGGGCAAGGGAAGCCAGGGCAGGGCATGGCAGGTTAGGGCAGGGCAAGGGAAGCCAGGGCAGGGCAAGGCAGGGCAGGACAGGGCATGTCAAGAAAAGCCAGGGCAGGGCAGGGCAGGTCAAGGGAAGCCAGGGCAGTGCAGGGCAGGGCAAGGGAAGCCAGGGCAGGGCAGGTCAAGGGAATTCAGGGCAGGGCAGGGAAGGGCAGGGCAAGTGAAGCCAGGGCAGGGTAGGGCAGGGCAGGGCAGGGTAGGGCAAGGGAAGCCAGAACAGTGCAGGGCAGGGCAGGGCAGGGAAGTGAAGCCAGGGCAGTGCATGGCAGGGCAGGGTAGGGCAACGGAAGCCAGGGCAGGCAACGGCAGGGTAGGGCAGGGCAGGGCAGGGCAGGGCAGGGCAGGGAAAAAGAAGCTAGGGCAGGGCATGGCAGGGCAGGGCAAGGGAAGGCAGTGCAGGGTAGCTCAGGGCAGGGCAGGAGAAGGGAAGCCAGAACAGGGCAGGGCAAAGGAAGTCAGAGCAAGGCAGGGCATGGCAGGGCCGGGCAGGGCAGGGCAGAGCAGGGCAAAGGAAGCTAGGGCAGGGCATGGCAGGGCAAGTGAAGAAAGGGCAGGGCAGGGCAGGGCAGGGCACGGCAAGGGAGGGCAAGGGAAGCCAGAACAGGGCAGGGCAGGGCAAGGGAAGCAAGGGCAGGGCAGGGCAGGGCAGGGGAAGCCAAGGGCAGGGAAGGACAGGGCAGAGCAAGGGAAGCCTGGGCAGGGCACGGATGGGCAGGGCAGGGCAAGGGAAGCCAGGGCAGGGCAAGGCAGGGCAGGGCAGGGAAAGGGAAGCCAGGGGCAGGGAAGGAGAGGGCAGGGCAAGGGAAGCCTGCACAGGGCAGGGATGGGCAGGGCAGGGTAAGGGAAGCCAGGGCAGGGCAGGGCAGGGCAAAACAGGGCAAGGGAAGCCAGGGCAGGGCAGAGGAAAGCAGGGCAGGACATGGCAGGGCAAGGGAAGCCAGGGCAGGGCAGGGCAGTGCAGGGCAGGGCAAGAGAAGCCATGGCAGGGCACAGCAGGGTAGGGCAGGGCAGGGCAGGGCAGGGCAAGAAAAGCCAGGGCAGGGCAGGGCAGCGCAGGGCATGGCAGGGCAAGGGAAGCTATGGCAGGGCATGGCAGGGCAGGGCAGGACAGGGCAGGGCAAGGGAAGCCAGGGCAGGGCAGGGCAGGGCAGGTCAAGAGAGGGCAAGGGAAGCCAGAACAGGACAGGGTATGGCAAGGGAAGGCAGGGCAGGGCAGGGCAAAACAGGGCAAGGGAAGGAAGGTCAGGGCAGGGCAGGGCAGGGCAGGGCAGGGCAGGGCAGGGCAAGGGAAGCCAGGCCAGGGCAGGGCAGGGCAGGGCAAGGGAAGCCACGGCAGGGCAGGGGAGGGCAAGGCAAGGGAAGCCAGGGCAGGGCAGGTCACGGCAGGGTAGTGCAATGGAAGCCAGGGCAGAGCAGCGCACGGCAGGGTAGGGCAATGGAAGCCAGGGCAGAGCAGGGCAGGGCAGGGCATTGCAAGGGAAGCCAGGTCAGGTCAGGGCAGGGAAGGGCAAGGGAAGCCAGGGCAAGGGAAGCCAGGGCAGGGCAGGACAGGGCAGGGCAGGGCAGTGCTGGGCAAGAGAAGCTAAAGCAGGGCAAAGCAGGGTAGGGCAGGACAAGGGAAGCCAGGGCAGGGCAGGTCAGGGCAGAGCAGGGCAGGGCAAGGGAAGCCAGGGCAGGGCAAAGCAGGGCAGGGCAGGGCAAGGGAAGGCAGGGCAGGGCAGGGCAGGGCAGGGCAGGGCAAGGGAAGCCAGGGCAGGGTAGGGCAATGCAGGGTAGGGCAGGGGAGGGCAAGGGAAGCCAGGGCAGGGCAGGGCAGGGCAGGGCAGGTCATAGCAAGGGAAGCCAGGGCAGAGCAGGGCAGGGCAGGGCAGGGCAGGGCAAGGGAAGCCAGGGCAGGGCACGGCAGTGCAGGGCAAGGGAAGCCAGGGCAGGGCAGGGCAGAGCAGGGCAGGGCAAGGGAAGCCAGGGCAGGGCAGGGTAGGGCAGGGCAGTGGAAGCCAGGGCAGGGCAGGGCAGGTCAGGAAAGGGCAGGGCAGGGCAGGGCAAGGGAAGCCAGGGCAGGGCAGGGCAGGGCAGGGCAAGGGAAGCCAGGGCAAGGCAGAGCAAGGGAAGCCAGGGCAGTGCAGGGCAGGGCAGGGCAAGGGAAGCCAGGGCAGGGCAGGGCAGGGCAGGACAAGGGAAGGTAGGTCAGGGCAGGGCATTGCAAGGGAAGCCAGGGCAGGGCAGGGAAGGGCAAGGGAAGCCAGGGCAGGGCAGGGCAGGGCAGGGCAAGGGAAGCCAGGGCAGGGCAGGGCAGGGCAGTGCTGGGCAAGGGAAGCTAAAGCAGGGCAAAGCAGGGTTGGGCAGGACAAGGTAAGCCAGGGCAGGGCAGGTCAGGGCAGAACAGGGCAGGGCAAGGGAAGCCAGGGCAGGGGAAAGCAGGGCAGGGCAGGGCAAGGGAAGCCAGGGCAGGGTATGGCAAGGCAGGGTAGGGCAGGGGAGGGCAAGGGAAGCCAGGGCAGGGCAGGGCAGGGAAGGGCAGGTCATAGCAAGGGAAGCCCGGGCAGAGCAGGTCAGGGCAGGGCAGGGCAAGACATGGGAAGCCAGGGCAGGGCAGGGCAAGGGAAGCGTGGGCAGGGCACGGCAGTGCAGGGCAAGGGAATCCAGGGCAGGGCAGGGCAAGGGAAGCCAGGGCAGGGCAGGGCAGGGCAGGGCAAGGGAAGCCTGGGCAGGGCAGGGCAGAGCAGGGCAGGACAGGGCAAAACAGGGCAAGGGAAGCCAGGGCCGAGCAGGGCAGGGCAGGGCAAGGCAAGGGAAGCCAGGGCAGGGCAGGGCAGGGTAGGGCAGGGCAAGGGAAATCAGGGCAGAGCAGGGCAGGACAGGGCAAGGGAAGACAGGGCAGGTCAAAGCAGGGCAGGGCAGGGCAGGGCAACGGAAGCCAGGGCAGGGTAGGGCAAGGCAGGGTAGGGCAGGGGAGGGCAAGGGAAGCCAGAACAGGGCAGGGCAGGGCAGAACAGGGCAGGGCAAGGGAAGACAGGGCAGGGCAAAGCAGGGCAGGGCAGGGCAAGGGAAGGCAGGGCAGGGCAGGGCAGGGCAGGGCAGGGCAAGGGAAGCCAGGGCAGGGTAGGGCAATGCAGGGTAGGGCAGGGGAGGGCAAGGGAAGCCAGGGCAGGGCAGGGCAGGGCAGGGCAGGTCATAGCAAGGGAAGCCAGGGCAGAGCAGGGCAGGGCAGGGCAGGGCAAGACAAGGAAAGCCAGGGCAGGGCAGGGCAGGGCAAGGGAAGCCAGGGCAGGGCACGGCAGTGCAGGGCAAGGGAAGCCAGGGCAGGGCAGGGCAGAGCAGGGCAGGGCAAGGGAAGCCAGGGCAGGGCAGGGTAGGGCAGGGCAGTGGAAGCCAGGGCAGGGCAGGGCAGGTCAGGAAAGGGCAGGGCAGGGCAGGGCAAGGGAAGCCAGGGCAGGGAAGGGCAGGGCAGGGCAAGGGAAGCCAGGGCAAGGCAGAGCAAGGGAAGCCAGGGCAGTGCAGGGCAGGGCAGGGCAAGGGAAGCCAGGGCAGGGCAGGGCAGGGCAGGGCAAGGGAAGGTAGGTCAGGGCAGGGCATTGCAAGGGAAGCCAGGGCAGGGCAGGGAAGGGCAAGGGAAGCCAGGGCAGGGCAGGGCAGGGCAGGACAGGGCAAAACAGGGCAAGGGAAGCCAGGGCCGAGCAGGGCAGGGCAGGGCAAGGCAAGGGAAGCCAGGGCAGGGCAGGGCAGGGTAGGGCAGGGCAAGGGAAGCCAGGGCAGGGCAGGGCAGGACAGGGCAAGGCAGGGCAAGGGAAGCCAGGGCAGTACAGGGTAGGGCAGGGCAGGGCAGGGCAGGGCAGGGCAGGGCAGGGTAGGGCAGGGCAGGGCAAGAAAAGACAGGGCAGGGCAGGGCAAGGCAGGGCAGGGCAGAGCAAGGGAAGCCAGGGCAGGGCAGGGCAGGGCAGGGCAGGGCAATTGAAGCCAGGGCAGGGCAGGGCAGGGCAGGGATAGGCAGGGCAATGTAAGCCAGGGCAGGGCAGGACAGGGCAGGGCAAGGGAAGCCAGGGCTGGTTAGGGAAGGGCTGGGCATAGCAGGGCAAGGGAAGACAGGGCAGGGCAGGGCAGGGCAGGGCAGGGCAAGGCAGGGCAAGGGAAGCCAGGGCAGTGCAGGGTAGGCAGGGCAGGGCAGGGCAGGGTAGGGCAGGGCAGGGCAGGGCAAGAAAAGACAGGGCAGGGCAGGGCAAGGCAGGGCAGGGCAGAGCAAGGGAAGCCAGGGCAGGGCAGGGCAGGGCAGGGCAATTGAAGCCAGGGCAGGGCAGGGCAGGGATAGGCAGGGCAATGTAAGCCAGGGCAGGGCAGGGCAGGGCAGGGCAAGGGAAACCAGGGCTTGTTAGGGAAGGGATGGGCAGGGCAGGGCAAGGGAAGCCAGGGCTGGTTAGGGAAGGGCTGGGCAGGGCAGGGCAAGGGAAGACAGGGTAGGGCAGGGCAGGGCAGGGCAGGGCAAGGGAAGCCAGGGCAGGGCAGGTTAGGGCAGGGCAGGGCAGGGCAAGTAAAGCCAGGGCAGGGCAGGGCAAGGCAAGGCAGGTCAGAGAAAGGGAAGACAGGGCAGGGCAGTGCAGGGCAAAGCAGGGCAGGGCAGGGCAATTGAAGCCAGGGCAGGGCAGGGCAGGGATAGGCAGGGCAATGTAAGCCAGGGCAGGGCAGGGCAGGGCAGGGAAAGGGAAGCCAGGGCAGGGCAGGGCAGGGCAAGGGAAGCCAGGGCAGGGCAGGGCAGGGCAAGGGAAGCCAGGGCAGGGCAATGGAAGCCAGGGCAGGGTAGTTCAAGGGAAGGCAGGGCAGGGCAGGGCATGGCAGGGCAAGGCAGGGCAAGGGAAGTCAGTGCAGGGCAGGGCAGGGCAAAGGAAGCCAGGGCAGGGCAGGGCAAGGGAAGCCAGGGAAGGGCAGGGCAGGGCAAGGGAAGCTAGGGCAGGGGAGGGCAGGGCAGGGCAAGGGAATCCAGGGCAGGGTAGGGAAGGTCTGGGCAGGGAAGAGCAAGGGAAGACAGGGCAGGGCAGGGCATGGCAGGGCAAAGCAGGGCAGGGCAAGGGAAGCCAGGGCAGGGCAGGGCAGGGCAAGGGAAACCAGGGCAGGGCAGGGTAGGGCAAGGGAAGCCAGGGCAGGGCAGGAAAGGGCAGTGCAGAGCAAGGGAAGCCAGGGCAAAGCAGGGCAGGGCAGGGCAAAGCAGGGCAGGGCAAGGGAAGCCAGGGAAGGGCAGGGCAGGGCAAGGGAAGCCAGGGAAGGGCAGGGCAGGTCTGGGCAGGGCAGGGCAAGGGAAGCCAGGGCAAGGCAGAGCAAGGGAAGCAAGGGCAGTGCAGGGCAGGGCAGGGCAAGGGAAGCTAGGGCAGGGCAGGGCAGGGCATTGCAAGGGAAGCCAGGGCAGGGCAGGGCAGGGCAGGGCAAGGGAAGGTAGGGCAGGGCAGGGCATTGCAAGGGAAGCCAGGGCAGGGCAGGGAAGGGCAAGGGAAGCCAGGGCAGGGCAGGGCAGGGCAGGGCAAGGGAAGCCAGGGCACGGCAGGGCAGGGTAGGGCAGGACAAGGGAAGCCAGGGCAGGGCAGGTCAGGGCAGAACAGGGCAGGGCAAGGGAAGCCAGGGCAGGGCAAAGCAGGGCAGGGCAAGGGAAGGCAGGGCAGGGCAGGGCAGGGCAGGGCAGGGCAGGACAAGGGAAGCCAGGGCAGGGTAGGGCAATGCAGGGTAGGGCAGGGGAGGGCAAGGGAAGCCAGGGCAGGGCAGGGCAGGGCAGGGCAGGTCATAGCAAGGGAAGCCAGGGCAGAGCAGGGCAGGGCAGGGCAGGGCAAGACAAGGAAAGCCAGGGCAGGGCAGGGCAGGGCAAGGGAAGCCAGGGCAGGTCACGGCAGTGCAGGGCAGGGGAAGCCAGGGCAGGGCAGGGCAGAGCAGGGCAGGGGAAGGGAAGCCAGGGCAGGGCACGGCAGTGCAGGGCAAGGGAAGCCAGGGCAGGGCAGGGCAGAGCAGGGCAGGGCAAGGGAAGCCAGGGCAGGGCAGGGTAGGGCAGGGCAGTGGAAGCCAGGGCAGGGCAGGGCAGGTCAGGAAAGGGCAGGGCAGGGCAGGGCAAGGGAAGCCAGGGCAGGGCAGGGCAGGGCAGGGCAAGGGAAGCCAGGGCAAGGCAGAGCAAGGGAAGCCAGGGCAGTGCAGGGCAGGGCAGGGCAAGGGAAGCTAGGGCAGGGCAGGGCAGGGCAGGGCAAGGGAAGCCAGGGCAGGGCAGGGAAGAGCAGGGCAGGGCAGGACAAGTGAAGCCAGGGCAGGGCAGGGCAGGGCAAGGGAAGGCAGGGCAGGGCAGGGCAAGGGAAGCTAGGGCAGGGCAGGGCAGGGTAGGGCAGGGCAAGGGAAGCTAGGGCAGGGCAGGGCAGGGCAGGGCAGGGCAAGGGAAGGTAGGTCAGGGCAGGGCATTGCAGGGGAAGCCAGGGCAGGGCAGGGCAGGGCAAGGGAAGCCAGGGCAGGGCAGGGCAAGGGAAGCCAGGGCAGGGCAGGGCAGGGCAAGGGAAGCCTGGGCAGGGCAGGGCAGAGCAGGGCAGGACAGGGCAAAACAGGGCAAGGGAAGCCAGGGCCGAGCAGGGCAGGGCAGGGCAAGGCAAGGGAAGCCAGGGCAGGGCAGGGCAGGGCAAGGGAAGCCAGGGCAGGGCAGGGCAGTGCAGGGCAAGGGAAGCCAGGGCAGGGCAGGGCAGGGCAGTGCAGGGTAGGGCAAGAGAATCCAGGGCAGGGCAGGGCAGGGTAGGGCAGGTCGGGGCTGGGCAGGGCAAGGGAAGCCAGGGCAGGGCAGGGCAGGGCAGGGCATGGCAACGGAAGCTAGGGCAGGGCATGGCTGGGCAAGGGAAGAAAGGGCAGGGCAGGGCAGGGCAGTGCAACGGAAGGCACAGCAGGGCATTGCAGGTCAGGGGAGGGCAAGGGAAGACAGGGCAGGGCAGGGCAAGGGAATCCAGGGCAGGGCAGGACAGGGCAGGGCAGGGCAAGGGAAGCTAGGGCAGGGCAGGGCAGGGCAGGGCAGGGCACGGGAAGCCAGGGCAGGGCAGGGCAGGACAGGGTAGGGCAGGGCAACGAAAGGCAGGGCAGGGCAGGGCTTGGCAGGGCAAGTGAAGCAAGGGCAGGGCAGGGCAGGAATGTGCAGGGCAGGGCAGGGCAAGGGAAGGCAGGGCAGGGCAGGGCAGGGCAGGGCAGGGCAGGACAAGGGAAGCCAGGGCAGGGTAGGGCAATGCAGGGTAGGGCAGGGGAGGGCAAGGGAAGCCAGGGCAGGGCAGGGCAGGGCAGGGCAGGTCATAGCAAGGGAAGCCAGGGCAGAGCAGGGCAGGGCAGGGCAGGGCAAGACAAGGAAAGCCAGGGCAGGGCAGGGCAGGGCAAGGGAAGCCAGGGCAGGTCACGGCAGTGCAGGGCAGGGGAAGCCAGGGCAGGGCAGGGCAGAGCAGGGCAGGGGAAGGGAAGCCAGGGCAGGGCACGGCAGTGCAGGGCAAGGGAAGCCAGGGCAGGGCAGGGCAGAGCAGGGCAGGGCAAGGGAAGCCAGGGCAGGGCAGGGTAGGGCAGGGCAGTGGAAGCCAGGGCAGGGCAGGGCAGGTCAGGAAAGGGCAGGGCAGGGCAGGGCAAGGGAAGCCAGGGCAGGGCAGGGCAGGGCAGGGCAAGGGAAGCCAGGGCAAGGCAGAGCAAGGGAAGCCAGGGCAGTGCAGGGCAGGGCAGGGCAAGGGAAGCTAGGGCAGGGCAGGGCAGGGCAGGGCAAGGGAAGCCAGGGCAGGGCAGGGAAGAGCAGGGCAGGGCAGGACAAGTGAAGCCAGGGCAGGGCAGGGCAGGGCAAGGGAAGGCAGGGCAGGGCAGGGCAAGGGAAGCTAGGGCAGGGCAGGGCAGGGTAGGGCAGGGCAAGGGAAGCTAGGGCAGGGCAGGGCAGGGCAGGGCAGGGCAAGGGAAGGTAGGTCAGGGCAGGGCATTGCAGGGGAAGCCAGGGCAGGGCAGGGCAGGGCAAGGGAAGCCAGGGCAGGGCAGGGCAAGGGAAGCCAGGGCAGGGCAGGGCAGGGCAAGGGAAGCCTGGGCAGGGCAGGGCAGAGCAGGGCAGGACAGGGCAAAACAGGGCAAGGGAAGCCAGGGCCGAGCAGGGCAGGGCAGGGCAAGGCAAGGGAAGCCAGGGCAGGGCAGGGCAGGGCAAGGGAAGCCAGGGCAGGGCAGGGCAGTGCAGGGCAAGGGAAGCCAGGGCAGGGCAGGGCAGGGCAGTGCAGGGTAGGGCAAGAGAATCCAGGGCAGGGCAGGGCAGGGTAGGGCAGGTCGGGGCTGGGCAGGGCAAGGGAAGCCAGGGCAGGGCAGGGCAGGGCAGGGCATGGCAACGGAAGCTAGGGCAGGGCATGGCTGGGCAAGGGAAGAAAGGGCAGGGCAGGGCAGGGCAGTGCAACGGAAGGCACAGCAGGGCATTGCAGGTCAGGGGAGGGCAAGGGAAGACAGGGCAGGGCAGGGCAAGGGAATCCAGGGCAGGGCAGGACAGGGCAGGGCAGGGCAAGGGAAGCTAGGGCAGGGCAGGGCAGGGCAGGGCAGGGCACGGGAAGCCAGGGCAGGGCAGGGCAGGACAGGGTAGGGCAGGGCAACGAAAGGCAGGGCAGGGCAGGGCTGGGCAGGGCAAGTGAAGCAAGGGCAGGGCAGGGCAGGAATGTGCAGGGCAGGGCAGGGCAAGGGAAGGCAGGGCAGGGCAGGGCAGGGCAGGGCAAAACAAAGCTAGGGAAGCAAGGGCAGGGCAGGGCAGGGCAGGGCAGGGCAAGGGAAGCCAGGGCAGGGCAGGGCAAGGCAGGGCAAGGGAATTCACGGTAGGGCAGGGCAGGTCAGGGCAGGGCAGGGCAAGAGAAGACAGGGCAGGGCAGGGCAGGGCAAGGCAGAGCAAGGGAAGCCAGGGCAGAGCAAGTCAGGGCAGGGCAGGGCAAAGGAAGCCAGGGCAGGGCAGGGCAGGGCTGGGCAGGGCAAGGGAAGGCACAGCAGGGCATTGCAGGTCAGGGCAGGGCAAGGGAATCCAGGACAGGGCAGGACAGGGCAGGGCAGGGCAAGGGAAGCTAGGGCAGGGCAGGGCAGGGCAGGGAAGGGCAAGGGAAGCCAGGGCAGGGCAGGGCAGGACAGGGCAAGGCAGGGCAAGGGAAGCCAGGGCAGTACAGGGTAGGGCAGGGCAGGGCAGGGCAGGGCAGGGCAGGGCAGGGTAGGGCAGGGCAGGGCAAGAAAAGACAGGGCAGGGCAGGGCAAGGCAGGGCAGGGCAGAGCAAGGGAAGCCAGGGCAGGGCAGGGCAGGGCAGGGCAGGGCAATTGAAGCCAGGGCAGGGCAGGGCAGGGATAGGCAGGGCAATGTAAGCCAGGGCAGGGCAGGGCAGGGCAGGGCAAGGGAAGCCAGGGCTGGTTAGGGAAGGGCTGGGCATAGCAGGGCAAGGGAAGACAGGGCAGGGCAGGGCAGGGCAGGGCAGGGCAGGGCAAGGCAGGGCAAGGGAAGCCAGGGCAGTGCAGGGTAGGGCAGGGCAGGGCAGGGCAGGGTAGGGCAGGGCAGGGCAGGGCAAGAAAAGACAGGGCAGGGCAGGGCAAGGCAGGGCAGGGCAGAGCAAGGGAAGCCAGGGCAGGGCAGGGCAGGGCAGGGCAATTGAAGCCAGGGCAGGGCAGGGCAGGGATAGGCAGGGCAATGTAAGCCAGGGCAGGGCAGGGCAGGGCAGGGCAAGGGAAACCAGGGCTTGTTAGGGAAGGGATGGGCAGGGCAGGGCAAGGGAAGCCAGGGCTGGTTAGGGAAGGGCTGGGCAGGGCAGGGCAAGGGAAGACAGGGTAGGGCAGGGCAGGGCAGGGCAGGGCAAGGGAAGCCAGGGCAGGGCAGGGTAGGGCAGGGCAGGTCAGAGAAAGGGAAGACAGGGCAGGGCAGTGCAGGGCAAAGCAGGGCAGGGCAGGGCAATTGAAGCCAGGGCAGGGCAGGGCAGGGATAGGCAGGGCAATGTAAGCCAGGGCAGGGCAGGGCAGGGCAGGGAAAGGGAAGCCAGGGCAGGGCAGGGCAGGGCAAGGGAAGCCAGGGCAGGGCAGGGCAGGGCAAGGGAAGCCAGGGCAGGGCAGGGCAGGGCAGTGCAGGGCAAGGGAAGCCAGGGCAGGGCAGGGCAGGGCAGTGCAGGGTAGGGCAAGAGAATCCAGGGCAGGGCAGGGCAGGGTAGGGCAGGTCGGGGCTGGGCAGGGCAAGGGAAGCCAGGGCAGGGCAGGGCAGGGCAGGGCATGGCAACGGAAGCTAGGGCAGGGCATGGCTGGGCAAGGGAAGAAAGGGCAGGGCAGGGCAGGGCAGGGCAGGGCACGGCAAGGGAGGGCAAGGGAAGACAGAACAGGGCAGGGCAGGGCAAGGGAAGCAAGGGCAGGGCAGGGCACGGCAGGGGAAGCCAAGGGCAGGGAAGGACAGGGCAGAGCAAGGGAAGCCTGGGAAGGGCACTGATGGGCAGGGCAGGGCAAGGGAAGCCAGGGCAGAGCAAGGCAGGGCAGGGCAGGGAAAGGGAAGCCAAGGGCAGGGAAGGAGAGGGCAGGGCAAGGGAAGCCTGCACAGGGCAGGGATGGGCAGGGCAGGGCAAGGGAAGCCAGGGCAGGGCAGGGCAGGGCAAAACAGGGCAAGGGAAGCCAGGGCAGGGCAGAGGAAAGCAGGGCAGGACATGGCAGGGCAAGGGAAGCCAGGGCAGGGCAGGGCAGGGCAGGGCAGTGCAGGGCAGGGCAAGAGAAGCCATGGCAGGGCACAGCAGGGTAGGGCAGGGCGGGGCAGGGCAGGGCAAGAAAAGCCAGGGCAGGGCAGGGCAGCGCAGGGCATGGCAGGGCAAGGGAAGCTATGGCAGGGCATGGCAGGGCAGGGCAGGACAGGGCAGGGCAAGGGAAGCCAGGGCAGGGCAGGGCAGGGCAGGTCAAGAGAGGGCAAGGGAAGCCAGAACAGGGCAGGGCAGGGCAAGGGAAGGCAGGGCAGGGCAGGGCAAAACAGGGCAAGGGAAGGAAGGTCAGGGTAGGGCAGGGCAGGGCAGGGCAGGGCAGGGCAGGGGAAGCCAGGGCAGGGCAGGGCAGGGCAGGGCAAGGGAAGCCAGGGCAGGGCAGGGCAGGGCAGGGCAGGGCAGGGCAAGGGAAGCCACGGCAGGGCAGGGCAGGGCAGGGCAAGGCAAGGGAAGCCAGGGCAGGGCAGGGCACGGCAGGGTAGTGCAATGGAAGCCAGGGCAGAGCAGGGCACGGCAGGGTAGGGCAATGGAAGCCAGGGCAGAGCAGGGCAGGGAAGGGCAGGGCAAGGGAAGCCAGGGCAGGGCAGGGCAGGGCAGGGCAAGGGAAGCCAGGGCAGGGCAGGGCAGAGCAGGGCAGGACAGGGCAAAACAGGGCAAGGGAAGCCAGGGCAGGGCAGGGCAGGGCAGGGCAAGGGAAGGTAGGTCAGGGCAGGGCATTGCAAGGGAAGCCAGGGCAGGGCAGGGCAGGGCAAGGGAAGCCAGGGCAGGGCAGGGCAAGGGAAGCCAGGGCAGGGCAGGGCAGGGCAAGGGAAGCCAGGGCAGGGCAGGGCAGGGCAGTGCAGGGTAGGGCAAGAGAATCCAGGGCAGGGTAGGGCAGGGTAGGGCAGGTCGGGGCTGGGCAGGGCAAGGGAAGCCAGGGCAGGGCAGGGCAGGGCAGGGCAGGGCATGGCAACGGAAGCTAGGGCAGGGCATGGCTGGGCAAGGGAAGAAAGGGCAGGGCAGGGCAGGGCAGGGCAGGGCACGGCAAGGGAGGGCAAGGGAAGACAGAACAGGGCAGGGCAGGGCAAGGGAAGCAAGGGCAGGGCAGGGCACGGCAGTGGAAGCCAAGGGCAGGGAAGGACAGGGCAGAGCAAGGGAAGCCTGGGAAGGGCACTGATGGGCAGGGCAGGGCAAGGGAAGCCAGGCCAGAGCAAGGCAGGGCAGGGCAGGGAAAGGGAAGCCAAGGGCAGGGAAGGAGAGGGCAGGGCAAGGGAAGCCTGCACAGGGCAGGGATGGGCAGGGCAGGGCAAGGGAAGCCAGGGCAGGGCAGGGCAGGGCAAAACAGGGCAAGGGAAGCCAGGGCAGGGCAGAGGAAAGCAGGGCAGGACATGGCAGGGCAAGGGAAGCCAGGGCAGGGCAGGGCAGGGCAGGGCAGTGCAGGGCAGGGCAAGAGAAGCCATGGCAGGGCACAGCAGGGTAGGGCAGGGCAGGGCAGGACAGGGCAGGCCAGGGCAGGGCAAGGGAAGCCAGGGCAGGGCAGGGCAGGGCAAGGGAAGCATGGGCAGGGAAGGGCAGGGCAGGGCAGGGCAGGGCAAGGGAAGCCAGGGCAGGGCATGGCTGGGCAGGGCAGGGCAAGGAAAGGCATGGGAGGGCAGGGCAGGGCAGGGCAAGTGAAGCAAGGGCAGGGCAGGGCAGGAATGGGCAGGGCAGGGCAGGGCAAGGGAAGGCAGTGCAGGGCAGGGCAGGGCAAGGCAGGGCAAGGGAAGTCACGGCAGGGCAGGGCAGGGCAGGGCAGGGCAGGGCAGGGCAGGGCAGGGCAGGGCAGGGCAAGAGAAGAGAGGGCAGGGCAGGGCAGGGCAAGGCAGAGCAAGGGAAGCCAGGGCAGAGCAGGTCAGGGCAGGGCAGGGCAGGGCAGGGCAAAGGAAGCCAGGGCAGAGCAGGGCAGGGCAGGGCAGGGCAGGGCAGTGAAAGGGAAGGCACAGCAGGGCATTGCAGGTCAGGGGAGGGCAAGGGAAGCCAGGGCAGGGCAGGGCAAGGGAATCCAGGGCAGGGCAGGACAGGGCAGGGCAGGGCAAGGGAAGTTAGGGCAGGGCAGGGCAGGGCAGGGCAGGGCAAGGGAAGCCAGGGCAGGGCAGGGCAGGACAGGGCAGGGCAGGGCAAAACAGTGAAGGGAAGCCACGGCAGGGCAGGAGAGGGCAGGGCAGGGCAGGGCAAGGGAAGCCAGGGCAGGGCAGGGCTGGGCAGCGCAGCGCAGGTGTAGCAAGGGCAGCGCAGGGTAGTGCAGGGTAGGGGAAGCCAGGGCAAGGGAAGCCAGGGCAGGGCAGGGAAGGGCAAGGGAAGCCAGGGCAGGGCAGGGCAGGGCAGGGCAAGGGAAGCCAGGGCACGGCAGGGCAGGGTAGGGCAGGACAAGGGAAGCCAGGGCAGGGCAGGTCAGGGCAGAACAGGGCAGGGCAAGGGAAGCAAGGGCAGGGCAAAGCAGGGCAGGGCAAGGGAAGGCAGGGCAGGGCAGGGCAGGGCAGGGCAGGGCAAGGGAAGCCAGGGCAGGGTAGGGCAATGCAGGGTAGGGCAGGGGAGGGCAAGGGAAGCCAGGGCAGGGCAGGGCAGGGCAGGGCAGGTCATAGCAAGGGAAGCCAGGGCAGAGCAGGGCAGGGCAGGGCAGGGCAAGACAAGGAAAGCCAGGGCAGGGCAGGGCAGGGCAAGGGAAGCCAGTACAGGGCACGGCAGTGCAGGGCAGGGGAAGCCAGGGCAGGGCAGGGCAGAGCAGGGCAGGGGAAGGGAAGCCAGGGCAGGGCACGGCAGTGCAGGGCAAGGGAAGCCAGGGCAGGGCAGGGCAGAGCAGGGCAGGGCAAGGGAAGCCAGGGCAGGGCAGGGTAGGGTAGGGCAGGGCAGTGGAAGCCAGGGCAGGGCAGGGCAGGTCAGGAAAGGGCAGGGCAGGGCAGGGCAAGGGAAGCCAGGGCAGGGCAGGGCAGGGCAGGGCAAGGGAAGCCAGGGCAAGGCAGAGCAAGGGAAGCCAGGGCAGTGCAGGGCAGGGCAGGGCAAGGGAAGCTAGGGCAGGGCAGGGCAGGGCAGGGCAAGGGAAGCCAGGGCAGGGCAGGGCAGGGCAGGGCAAGGGAAGGTAGGTCAGGGCAGGGCATTGCAAGGGAAGCCAGGGCAGGGCAGGGCAGGGCAAGGGAAGCCAGGGCAGGGCAGGGCAAGGGAAGCCAGGGCAGGGCAGGGCAGGGCAAGGGAATCCAGGGCAGGGCAGGGCAGGGCAGTGCAGGGTAGGGCAAGAGAATCCAGGGCAGGGTAGGGCAGGGTAGGGCAGGTCGGGGCTGGGCAGGGCAAGGGAAGCCAGGGCAGGGCAGGGCAGGGCAGGGCAGGGCATGGCAACGGAAGCTAGGGCAGGGCATGGCTGGGCAAGGGAAGAAAGGGCAGGGCAGGGCAGGGCAAGGGAAGCCAGGGCAGGGCAGGGCAGGGCAGGGCAGGGCATGGCAACGGAAGCTAGGGCAGGGCATGGCTGGGCAAGGGAAGAAAGGGCAGGGCAGGGCAGGGCAGGGCAGGGCACGGCAAGGGAGGGCAAGGGAAGACAGAACAGGGCAGGGCAGGGCAAGGGAAGCAAGGGCAGGGCAGGGCACGGCAGGGGAAGCCAAGGGCAGGGAAGGACAGGGCAGAGCAAGGGAAGCCTGGGAAGGGCACTGATGGGCAGGGCAGGGCAAGGGAAGCCAGGGCAGAGCAAGGCAGGGCAGGGCAGGGAAAGGGAAGCCAAGGGCAGGGAAGGAGAGGGCAGGGCAAGGGAAGCCTGCACAGGGCAGGGATGGGCAGGGCAGGGCAAGGGAAGCCAGGGCAGGGCAGGGCAGGGCAAAACAGGGCAAGGGAAGCCAGGGCAGGGCAGAGGAAAGCAGGGCAGGACATGGCAGGGCAAGGGAAGCCAGGGCAGGGCAGGGCAGGGCAAGGGAAGCCAGGGCAGGGCAGGGCTGGGCAGCGCAGCGCAAGTGTAGCAAGGGCAGCGCAGGGTAGTGCAGGGTAGGGGAAGCCAGGGCAAGGGAAGCCAGGGCAGGGCAGGGCAGGGCAGGGCAGGGCAAGGGAAGCAAGGGCAGGGCAGGGCAGAAATGGGCAGGGCAGGGCAAGGGAATGCAGGGCAGGGAAACCAAAGCAGGGCAGGGGAAGCCAGGGCAGGGCAGGGCAGGGCAGGGCTAGGGAAGCCAGGGCAGTGCAGGGTAGGGCAGGGCAGGAAAACAGGGCCAGGGAAGCCAGGGCAGGGCAGCGCAGGGCAGGGCAATGTAAGCCAGGGCAGGGCAGGGCTGGGCAGGGTAGAGCAAGGGAAGACAGGGCAGGGCAGGGAAGGGCAGGGCAAGGGAAGCCAGGGCAGGGCAGGGCAATGGAAACTCGATCAGGGCAGGACAGGGCAGCCCAGGGCAAGGGAAGCCAGAGAAGGGCAGGGCAGGGCAGGGCAGGGCAAGGGAAGCCAGGGCAGGGCAGGGAAGGGCAGGGCAGGGCAAGAGAAGCCAGGGCAGGGCTGGGCAGGACAGGTCAGGGCCAGGGAAGGCAGGACAGGGCAGGGCAGCACAGGGCAAGGGAAGGAAGGGCAGGGCAGGGCAGGGCAGAGCAGGGCAGGACAGGGCAAAACAGGGCAAGGGAAGCCAGGGCCGAGCAGGGCAGGGCAGGGCAAGGCAAGGGAAGCCAGGGCAGGGCAGGGCAGGGCAAGGGAAGCCAGGGCAGGGCAGGGCAGTGCAGGGCAAGGGAAGCCAGGGCAGGGCAGGGCAGGGCAGTGCAGGGTAGGGCAAGAGAATCCAGGGCAGGGCAGGGCAGGGTAGGGCAGGTCGGGGCTGGGCAGGGCAAGGGAAGCCAGGGCAGGGCAGGGCAGGGCAGGGCATGGCAACGGAAGCTAGGGCAGGGCATGGCTGGGCAAGGGAAGAAAGGGCAGGGCAGGGCAGGGCAGTGCAACGGAAGGCACAGCAGGGCATTGCAGGTCAGGGGAGGGCAAGGGAAGACAGGGCAGGGCAGGGCAAGGGAATCCAGGGCAGGGCAGGACAGGGCAGGGCAGGGCAAGGGAAGCTAGGGCAGGGCAGGGCAGGGCAGGGCAGGGCACGGGAAGCCAGGGCAGGGCAGGGCAGGACAGGGTAGGGCAGGGCAACGAAAGGCAGGGCAGGGCAGGGCTTGGCAGGGCAAGTGAAGCAAGGGCAGGGCAGGGCAGGAATGTGCAGGGCAGGGCAGGGCAAGGGAAGGCAGGGCAGGGCAGGGCAGGGCAGGGCAGGGCAGGACAAGGGAAGCCAGGGCAGGGTAGGGCAATGCAGGGTAGGGCAGGGGAGGGCAAGGGAAGCCAGGGCAGGGCAGGGCAGGGCAGGGCAGGTCATAGCAAGGGAAGCCAGGGCAGAGCAGGGCAGGGCAGGGCAGGGCAAGACAAGGAAAGCCAGGGCAGGGCAGGGCAGGGCAAGGGAAGCCAGGGCAGGTCACGGCAGTGCAGGGCAGGGGAAGCCAGGGCAGGGCAGGGCAGAGCAGGGCAGGGGAAGGGAAGCCAGGGCAGGGCACGGCAGTGCAGGGCAAGGGAAGCCAGGGCAGGGCAGGGCAGAGCAGGGCAGGGCAAGGGAAGCCAGGGCAGGGCAGGGTAGGGCAGGGCAGTGGAAGCCAGGGCAGGGCAGGGCAGGTCAGGAAAGGGCAGGGCAGGGCAGGGCAAGGGAAGCCAGGGCAGGGCAGGGCAGGGCAGGGCAAGGGAAGCCAGGGCAAGGCAGAGCAAGGGAAGCCAGGGCAGTGCAGGGCAGGGCAGGGCAAGGGAAGCTAGGGCAGGGCAGGGCAGGGCAGGGCAAGGGAAGCCAGGGCAGGGCAGGGAAGAGCAGGGCAGGGCAGGACAAGTGAAGCCAGGGCAGGGCAGGGCAGGGCAAGGGAAGGCAGGGCAGGGCAGGGCAAGGGAAGCTAGGGCAGGGCAGGGCAGGGTAGGGCAGGGCAAGGGAAGCTAGGGCAGGGCAGGGCAGGGCAGGGCAGGGCAAGGGAAGGTAGGTCAGGGCAGGGCATTGCAGGGGAAGCCAGGGCAGGGCAGGGCAGGGCAAGGGAAGCCAGGGCAGGGCAGGGCAAGGGAAGCCAGGGCAGGGCAGGGCAGGGCAAGGGAAGCCTGGGCAGGGCAGGGCAGAGCAGGGCAGGACAGGGCAAAACAGGGCAAGGGAAGCCAGGGCCGAGCAGGGCAGGGCAGGGCAAGGCAAGGGAAGCCAGGGCAGGGCAGGGCAGGGCAAGGGAAGCCAGGGCAGGGCAGGGCAGTGCAGGGCAAGGGAAGCCAGGGCAGGGCAGGGCAGGGCAGTGCAGGGTAGGGCAAGAGAATCCAGGGCAGGGCAGGGCAGGGTAGGGCAGGTCGGGGCTGGGCAGGGCAAGGGAAGCCAGGGCAGGGCAGGGCAGGGCAGGGCATGGCAACGGAAGCTAGGGCAGGGCATGGCTGGGCAAGGGAAGAAAGGGCAGGGCAGGGCAGGGCAGTGCAACGGAAGGCACAGCAGGGCATTGCAGGTCAGGGGAGGGCAAGGGAAGACAGGGCAGGGCAGGGCAAGGGAATCCAGGGCAGGGCAGGACAGGGCAGGGCAGGGCAAGGGAAGCTAGGGCAGGGCAGGGCAGGGCAGGGCAGGGCACGGGAAGCCAGGGCAGGGCAGGGCAGGACAGGGTAGGGCAGGGCAACGAAAGGCAGGGCAGGGCAGGGCTGGGCAGGGCAAGTGAAGCAAGGGCAGGGCAGGGCAGGAATGTGCAGGGCAGGGCAGGGCAAGGGAAGGCAGGGCAGGGCAGGGCAGGGCAGGGCAAAACAAAGCTAGGGAAGCAAGGGCAGGGCAGGGCAGGGCAGGGCAGGGCAAGGGAAGCCAGGGCAGGGCAGGGCAAGGCAGGGCAAGGGAATTCACGGTAGGGCAGGGCAGGTCAGGGCAGGGCAGGGCAAGAGAAGACAGGGCAGGGCAGGGCAGGGCAAGGCAGAGCAAGGGAAGCCAGGGCAGAGCAAGTCAGGGCAGGGCAGGGCAAAGGAAGCCAGGGCAGGGCAGGGCAGGGCTGGGCAGGGCAAGGGAAGGCACAGCAGGGCATTGCAGGTCAGGGCAGGGCAAGGGAATCCAGGACAGGGCAGGACAGGGCAGGGCAGGGCAAGGGAAGCTAGGGCAGGGCAGGGCAGGGCAGGGAAGGGCAAGGGAAGCCAGGGCAGGGCAGGGCAGGACAGGGCAAGGCAGGGCAAGGGAAGCCAGGGCAGTACAGGGTAGGGCAGGGCAGGGCAGGGCAGGGCAGGGCAGGGCAGGGTAGGGCAGGGCAGGGCAAGAAAAGACAGGGCAGGGCAGGGCAAGGCAGGGCAGGGCAGAGCAAGGGAAGCCAGGGCAGGGCAGGGCAGGGCAGGGCAGGGCAATTGAAGCCAGGGCAGGGCAGGGCAGGGATAGGCAGGGCAATGTAAGCCAGGGCAGGGCAGGGCAGGGCAGGGCAAGGGAAGCCAGGGCTGGTTAGGGAAGGGCTGGGCATAGCAGGGCAAGGGAAGACAGGGCAGGGCAGGGCAGGGCAGGGCAGGGCAGGGCAAGGCAGGGCAAGGGAAGCCAGGGCAGTGCAGGGTAGGGCAGGGCAGGGCAGGGCAGGGTAGGGCAGGGCAGGGCAGGGCAAGAAAAGACAGGGCAGGGCAGGGCAAGGCAGGGCAGGGCAGAGCAAGGGAAGCCAGGGCAGGGCAGGGCAGGGCAGGGCAATTGAAGCCAGGGCAGGGCAGGGCAGGGATAGGCAGGGCAATGTAAGCCAGGGCAGGGCAGGGCAGGGCAGGGCAAGGGAAACCAGGGCTTGTTAGGGAAGGGATGGGCAGGGCAGGGCAAGGGAAGCCAGGGCTGGTTAGGGAAGGGCTGGGCAGGGCAGGGCAAGGGAAGACAGGGTAGGGCAGGGCAGGGCAGGGCAGGGCAAGGGAAGCCAGGGCAGGGCAGGGTAGGGCAGGGCAGGTCAGAGAAAGGGAAGACAGGGCAGGGCAGTGCAGGGCAAAGCAGGGCAGGGCAGGGCAATTGAAGCCAGGGCAGGGCAGGGCAGGGATAGGCAGGGCAATGTAAGCCAGGGCAGGGCAGGGCAGGGCAGGGAAAGGGAAGCCAGGGCAGGGCAGGGCAGGGCAAGGGAAGCCAGGGCAGGGCAGGGCAGGGCAAGGGAAGCCAGGGCAGGGCAGGGCAGGGCAGTGCAGGGCAAGGGAAGCCAGGGCAGGGCAGGGCAGGGCAGTGCAGGGTAGGGCAAGAGAATCCAGGGCAGGGCAGGGCAGGGTAGGGCAGGTCGGGGCTGGGCAGGGCAAGGGAAGCCAGGGCAGGGCAGGGCAGGGCAGGGCATGGCAACGGAAGCTAGGGCAGGGCATGGCTGGGCAAGGGAAGAAAGGGCAGGGCAGGGCAGGGCAGGGCAGGGCACGGCAAGGGAGGGCAAGGGAAGACAGAACAGGGCAGGGCAGGGCAAGGGAAGCAAGGGCAGGGCAGGGCACGGCAGGGGAAGCCAAGGGCAGGGAAGGACAGGGCAGAGCAAGGGAAGCCTGGGAAGGGCACTGATGGGCAGGGCAGGGCAAGGGAAGCCAGGGCAGAGCAAGGCAGGGCAGGGCAGGGAAAGGGAAGCCAAGGGCAGGGAAGGAGAGGGCAGGGCAAGGGAAGCCTGCACAGGGCAGGGATGGGCAGGGCAGGGCAAGGGAAGCCAGGGCAGGGCAGGGCAGGGCAAAACAGGGCAAGGGAAGCCAGGGCAGGGCAGAGGAAAGCAGGGCAGGACATGGCAGGGCAAGGGAAGCCAGGGCAGGGCAGGGCAGGGCAGGGCAGTGCAGGGCAGGGCAAGAGAAGCCATGGCAGGGCACAGCAGGGTAGGGCAGGGCGGGGCAGGGCAGGGCAAGAAAAGCCAGGGCAGGGCAGGGCAGCGCAGGGCATGGCAGGGCAAGGGAAGCTATGGCAGGGCATGGCAGGGCAGGGCAGGACAGGGCAGGGCAAGGGAAGCCAGGGCAGGGCAGGGCAGGGCAGGTCAAGAGAGGGCAAGGGAAGCCAGAACAGGGCAGGGCAGGGCAAGGGAAGGCAGGGCAGGGCAGGGCAAAACAGGGCAAGGGAAGGAAGGTCAGGGTAGGGCAGGGCAGGGCAGGGCAGGGCAGGGCAGGGGAAGCCAGGGCAGGGCAGGGCAGGGCAGGGCAAGGGAAGCCAGGGCAGGGCAGGGCAGGGCAGGGCAGGGCAGGGCAAGGGAAGCCACGGCAGGGCAGGGCAGGGCAGGGCAAGGCAGGGGAAGCCAGGGCAGGGCAGGGCACGGCAGGGTAGTGCAATGGAAGCCAGGGCAGAGCAGGGCACGGCAGGGTAGGGCAATGGAAGCCAGGGCAGAGCAGGGCAGGGAAGGGCAGGGCAAGGGAAGCCAGGGCAGGGCAGGGCAGGGCAGGGCAAGGGAAGCCAGGGCAGGGCAGGGCAGAGCAGGGCAGGACAGGGCAAAACAGGGCAAGGGAAGCCAGGGCAGGGCAGGGCAGGGCAGGGCAAGGGAAGGTAGGTCAGGGCAGGGCATTGCAAGGGAAGCCAGGGCAGGGCAGGGCAGGGCAAGGGAAGCCAGGGCAGGGCAGGGCAAGGGAAGCCAGGGCAGGGCAGGGCAGGGCAAGGGAAGCCAGGGCAGGGCAGGGCAGGGCAGTGCAGGGTAGGGCAAGAGAATCCAGGGCAGGGTAGGGCAGGGTAGGGCAGGTCGGGGCTGGGCAGGGCAAGGGAAGCCAGGGCAGGGCAGGGCAGGGCAGGGCAGGGCATGGCAACGGAAGCTAGGGCAGGGCATGGCTGGGCAAGGGAAGAAAGGGCAGGGCAGGGCAGGGCAGGGCAGGGCACGGCAAGGGAGGGCAAGGGAAGACAGAACAGGGCAGGGCAGGGCAAGGGAAGCAAGGGCAGGGCAGGGCACGGCAGTGGAAGCCAAGGGCAGGGAAGGACAGGGCAGAGCAAGGGAAGCCTGGGAAGGGCACTGATGGGCAGGGCAGGGCAAGGGAAGCCAGGCCAGAGCAAGGCAGGGCAGGGCAGGGAAAGGGAAGCCAAGGGCAGGGAAGGAGAGGGCAGGGCAAGGGAAGCCTGCACAGGGCAGGGATGGGCAGGGCAGGGCAAGGGAAGCCAGGGCAGGGCAGGGCAGGGCAAAACAGGGCAAGGGAAGCCAGGGCAGGGCAGAGGAAAGCAGGGCAGGACATGGCAGGGCAAGGGAAGCCAGGGCAGGGCAGGGCAGGGCAGGGCAGTGCAGGGCAGGGCAAGAGAAGCCATGGCAGGGCACAGCAGGGTAGGGCAGGGCAGGGCAGGACAGGGCAGGCCAGGGCAGGGCAAGGGAAGCCAGGGCAGGGCAGGGCAGGGCAAGGGAAGCATGGGCAGGGAAGGGCAGGGCAGGGCAGGGCAGGGCAAGGGAAGCCAGGGCAGGGCATGGCTGGGCAGGGCAGGGCAAGGAAAGGCATGGGAGGGCAGGGCAGGGCAGGGCAAGTGAAGCAAGGGCAGGGCAGGGCAGGAATGGGCAGGGCAGGGCAGGGCAAGGGAAGGCAGTGCAGGGCAGGGCAGGGCAAGGCAGGGCAAGGGAAGTCACGGCAGGGCAGGGCAGGTCAGGGCAGGGCAGGGCAGGGCAGGGCAGGGCAGGGCAGGGCAGGGCAGGGCAGGGCAAGAGAAGAGAGGGCAGGGCAGGGCAGGGCAAGGCAGAGCAAGGGAAGCCAGGGCAGAGCAGGTCAGGGCAGGGCAGGGCAGGGCAGGGCAAAGGAAGCCAGGGCAGAGCAGGGCAGGGCAGGGCAGGGCAGGGCAGTGAAAGGGAAGGCACAGCAGGGCATTGCAGGTCAGGGGAGGGCAAGGGAAGCCAGGGCAGGGCAGGGCAAGGGAATCCAGGGCAGGGCAGGACAGGGCAGGGCAGGGCAAGGGAAGTTAGGGCAGGGCAGGGCAGGGCAGGGCAGGGCAAGGGAAGCCAGGGCAGGGCAGGGCAGGACAGGGCAGGGCAGGGCAAAACAGTGAAGGGAAGCCACGGCAGGGCAGGAGAGGGCAGGGCAGGGCAGGGCAAGGGAAGCCAGGGCAGGGCAGGGCTGGGCAGCGCAGCGCAAGTGTAGCAAGGGCAGCGCAGGGTAGTGCAGGGTAGGGGAAGCCAGGGCAAGGGAAGCCAGGGCAGGGCAGGGAAGGGCAAGGGAAGCCAGGGCAGGGCAGGGCAGGGCAGGGCAAGGGAAGCCAGGGCACGGCAGGGCAGGGTAGGGCAGGACAAGGGAAGCCAGGGCAGGGCAGGTCAGGGCAGAACAGGGCAGGGCAAGGGAAGCAAGGGCAGGGCAAAGCAGGGCAGGGCAAGGGAAGGCAGGGCAGGGCAGGGCAGGGCAGGGCAGGGCAAGGGAAGCCAGGGCAGGGTAGGGCAATGCAGGGTAGGGCAGGGGAGGGCAAGGGAAGCCAGGGCAGGGCAGGGCAGGGCAGGGCAGGTCATAGCAAGGGAAGCCAGGGCAGAGCAGGGCAGGGCAGGGCAGGGCAAGACAAGGAAAGCCAGGGCAGGGCAGGGCAGGGCAAGGGAAGCCAGTACAGGGCACGGCAGTGCAGGGCAGGGGAAGCCAGGGCAGGGCAGGGCAGAGCAGGGCAGGGGAAGGGAAGCCAGGGCAGGGCACGGCAGTGCAGGGCAAGGGAAGCCAGGGCAGGGCAGGGCAGAGCAGGGCAGGGCAAGGGAAGCCAGGGCAGGGCAGGGTAGGGTAGGGCAGGGCAGTGGAAGCCAGGGCAGGGCAGGGCAGGTCAGGAAAGGGCAGGGCAGGGCAGGGCAAGGGAAGCCAGGGCAGGGCAGGGCAGGGCAGGGCAAGGGAAGCCAGGGCAAGGCAGAGCAAGGGAAGCCAGGGCAGTGCAGGGCAGGGCAGGGCAAGGGAAGCTAGGGCAGGGCAGGGCAGGGCAGGGCAAGGGAAGCCAGGGCAGGGCAGGGCAGGGCAGGGCAAGGGAAGGTAGGTCAGGGCAGGGCATTGCAAGGGAAGCCAGGGCAGGGCAGGGCAGGGCAAGGGAAGCCAGGGCAGGGCAGGGCAAGGGAAGCCAGGGCAGGGCAGGGCAGGGCAAGGGAAGCCAGGGCAGGGCAGGGCAGGGCAGTGCAGGGTAGGGCAAGAGAATCCAGGGCAGGGTAGGGCAGGGTAGGGCAGGTCGGGGCTGGGCAGGGCAAGGGAAGCCAGGGCAGGGCAGGGCAGGGCAGGGCAGGGCATGGCAACGGAAGCTAGGGCAGGGCATGGCTGGGCAAGGGAAGAAAGGGCAGGGCAGGGCAGGGCAGGGCAGGGCACGGCAAGGGAGGGCAAGGGAAGACAGAACAGGGCAGGGCAGGGCAAAGGAAGCAAGGGCAGGGCAGGGCACGGCAGGGGAAGCCAAGGGCAGGGAAGGACAGGGCAGAGCAAGGGAAGCCTGGGAAGGGCACTGATGGGCAGGGCAGGGCAAGGGAAGCCAGGGCAGAGCAAGGCAGGGCAGGGCAGGGAAAGGGAAGCCAAGGGCAGGGAAGGAGAGGGCAGGGCAAGGGAAGCCTGCACAGGGCAGGGATGGGCAGGGCAGGGCAAGGGAAGCCAGGGCAGGGCAGGGCAGGGCAAAACAGGGCAAGGGAAGCCAGGGCAGGGCAGAGGAAAGCAGGGCAGGACATGGCAGGGCAAGGGAAGCCAGGGCAGGGCAGGGCAGGGCAAGGGAAGCCAGGGCAGGGCAGGGCTGGGCAGCGCAGCGCAAGTGTAGCAAGGGCAGCGCAGGGTAGTGCAGGGTAGGGGAAGCCAGGGCAAGGGAAGCCAGGGCAGGGCAGGGCAGGGCAGGGCAGGGCAAGGGAAGCAAGGGCAGGGCAGGGCAGAAATGGGCAGGGCAGGGCAAGGGAATGCAGGGCAGGGAAACCAAAGCAGGGCAGGGGAAGCCAGGGCAGGGCAGGGCAGGGCAGGGCTAGGGAAGCCAGGGCAGTGCAGGGTAGGGCAGGGCAGGAAAACAGGGCCAGGGAAGCCAGGGCAGGGCAGCGCAGGGCAGGGCAATGTAAGCCAGGGCAGGGCAGGGCTGGGCAGGGTAGAGCAAGGGAAGACAGGGCAGGGCAGGGAAGGGCAGGGCAAGGGAAGCCAGGGCAGGGCAGGGCAATGGAAACTCGATCAGGGCAGGACAGGGCAGCCCAGGGCAAGGGAAGCCAGAGAAGGGCAGGGCAGGGCAGGGCAGGGCAAGGGAAGCCAGGGCAGGGCAGGGAAGGGCAGGGCAGGGCAAGAGAAGCCAGGGCAGGGCTGGGCAGGACAGGTCAGGGCCAGGGAAGGCAGGACAGGGCAGGGCAGCACAGGGCAAGGGAAGGAAGGGCAGGGCAGGGCAGGGCAGGGCAGGGCAGGGCAGGGCAAAGGAAGCCAGGGCAGGGCAGGGCAGGGCAGGGCAGAGGAAGCCAGGGCCAGGGAAGCCAGGGCAGGGCAGGGCAGGGCAGGGCAAGGGAAGACCGGGTAGGGCAGGGCAAAGTAGGGCAGGGCAGGGCAAGGGAAGCCAGGGCAGTGCAGGGCAGGGCAGGGCAGGGCAAGGGAAGGTAGAGCAGTACAGGGCAGGGCAGGGTCGGGCCGGGCAGGGAAGGGGAAGCCAGGGCAGGGCAGGGCAGGGCAGGGCAAGGGAAGCCAGGGCAGGGCAGGGCAGGGCAAGGGAAGCTAGGGCAGGGCAGGGCAGGGTAGGGCAGGGCAAGGGAAGCCAGGACAGGGCAGGGCAGGGCAGGGCAAGAAAAGCAAGTGCAGGGCAAGGGAAGGCAGGGCAAGGCAGGGCAGGGCAGGGCAAGCGAAGCTAGGGCAGGGCAGGGCAGGGCAGGGCAGGGCAAGGGAAGCTAGGGCAGGGCAGGGCAGGGCAGGGAAAGGCAAGGGAAGCCAGGGCAGGGCAGGGCAGGGCAGGGCATGGGAAGCCAGGGCAGGGCAGGGCAGGGCAAGGGAAGCATGGGCAGGGCAGGGCATGGCAGGGCAGGGCAGGGCAAGGGAAGCCAGGGCAGGGCATGGCTGGGCAGGGCAGGGCAATGAAAGGCAGGGGAGGGCAGGGCAGGGCAGGGCAGGGCAGGGCAAGGGAAGCAAGGGCAGGGCAGGGCAGGAATGGGCAGGGCAGGGCAAGGGAAGCCAGGGCAGGGCAGGACAGGGCAGGCCAGGGCAGGGCAAGGGAAGCCAGGGCAGGGCAGGGCAGGGTAGAGCAAGGGAAGCCAGGGCAGAGCAGGGCCGATCAGGGCGTGGCAGGGCAAGGGAAGCCAGGGCACGGCAGGGAAGGGCAGGGCAGGGCAGGACAAGTGAAGCCAGGGCAGGGCAGGGCAGGGCAAGGGAAGGCAGGGCAGGGCAGGGCAAGGGAAGCTAGGGCAGGGCAGGGCAGGGTAGGGCAGGGCAAGGGAAGCCAAAGAAGGGCAGGGCAAAGGAACCCAGGGCAGGGCAGGGCAGGGCAGGGCAAGGCAGGGTAAGGCAGGGCAAATGAAGCCAGGGTAGGGCAGGGCAGGGCAGGGCAGGGCAAGGGTAGCCAGGGCAGGGCAGGGCAGGACAGGGTAGGGCAGGGCAACGGAAGCCAGGGCAGGGCAGGGCAGGGCAGGGCAGTGCAAGGGAAACTAGGGCAGGGCAGGGCATGGTAGGGCAGGGCAAGGGAAGCCAGGGCAGGGCAGGGCAGGGCAGGGCAAGGGAAGCCAGGGAAGGGCAGGGCAGGGCAAGGGAAGCATGGGCAGGGCAGGGCATGGCAGGGCAGGGCAGGGCAAGGGAAGCCAGGGCAGGGCATGGCTGGGCAGGGCAGGGCAAGGAAAGGCAGGGGAGGGCAGGGCAGGGCAGGGCAAGTGAAGCAAGGGCAGGGCAGGGCAGGAATGGGCAGGGCAGGGCAGGGCAAGGGAAGGCAGGGCAGGGCAGGGCAGGGCAGGAAAGGGCAGGGCAGGGCAAGGGAAGGCAGGGCAGGGCAGGGCAGGGCAAGGCAGGGCAAGGGAAGTCACGGCAAAGTGGGGCAGGTCAGGGCAGGGCAGGGCAGGGCAGGGCAGGGCAGGGCAGGGCAGGGCAGGGCAGGGCAGGGCAGGGCAGGGCAGGGCAAGAGAAGACAGGGCAGGGCAAGGCAGGGCAAGGCAGAGCAAGGGAAGCCAGGGCAGGGCAGGGCAGGGCAGGGCAGGGCAGGGCAGGGCAGGGCAGGGCAGGGCAGGGCAGGGCAAAGGAAGCCAGGGAAGGGCAGGGCAGGGCAGGGCAGTGCAACGGAAGGCACAGCAGGGCATTGCAGGTCAGGGGAGGGCAAGGGAAGACAGGGCAGGGCAGGGCAAGGGAATCCAGGGCAGGGCAGGACAGGGCAGGGCAGGGCAAGGGAAGCTAGGGCAGGGCAGGGCAGGGCAGGGCAGGGCACGGGAAGCCAGGGCAGGGCAGGGCAGGACAGGGTAGGGCAGGGCAACGAAAGGCAGGGCAGGGCAGGGCTGGGCAGGGCAAGTGAAGCAAGGGCAGGGCAGGGCAGGAATGTGCAGGGCAGGGCAGGGCAAGGGAAGGCAGGGCAGGGCAGGGCAGGGCAGGGCAAAACAAAGCTAGGGAAGCAAGGGCAGGGCAGGGCAGGGCAGGGCGGGGCAAGGGAAGCCAGGGCAGGGCAGGGCAAGGCAGGGCAAGGGAAGTCACGGTAGGGCAGGGCAGGTCAGGGCAGGGCAGGGCAGGGCAAGAGAAGACATGGCAGGGCAGGGCAGGGCAAGGCAGAGCAAGGGAAGCCAGGGCAGAGCAAGTCAGGGCAGGGCAGGGCAAAGGAAGCCAGGGCAGGGCAGGGCAGGGCTGGGCAGGGCAAGGGAAGGCACAGCAGGGCATTGCAGGTCAGGGCAGGGCAAGGGAATCCAGGACAGGGCAGGACAGGGCAGGGCAGGGCAAGGGAAGCTAGGGCAGGGCAGGGCAGGGCAGGGAAGGGCAAGGGAAGCCAGGGCAGGGCAGGGCAGGACAGGGCAAGGCAGGGCAAGGGAAGCCAGGGCAGTACAGGGTAGGGCAGGGCAGGGCAGGGCAGGGCAGGGCAGGGCAGGGTAGGGCAGGGCAGGGCAAGAAAAGACAGGGCAGGGCAGGGCAAGGCAGGGCAGGGCAGAGCAAGGGAAGCCAGGGCAGGGCAGGGCAGGGCAGGGCAGGGCAATTGAAGCCAGGGCAGGGCAGGGCAGGGCAGGGATAGGCAGGGCAATGTAAGCCAGGGCAGGGCAGGGCAGGGCAGGGCAAGGGAAGCCAGGGCTGGTTAGGGAAGGGCTGGGCATAGCAGGGCAAGGGAAGACAGGGCAGGGCAGGGCAGGGCAGGGCAGGGCAAGGCAGGGCAAGGGAAGCCAGGGCAGTGCAGGGTAGGGCAGGGCAGGGCAGGGCAGGGTAGGGCAGGGCAGGGCAGGGCAAGAAAAGACAGGGCAGGGCAGGGCAAGGCAGGGCAGGGCAGAGCAAGGGAAGCCAGGGCAGGGCAGGGCAGGGCAGGGCAATTGAAGCCAGGGCAGGGCAGGGCAGGGATAGGCAGGGCAATGTAAGCCAGGGCAGGGCAGGGCAGGGCAGGGCAAGGGAAACCAGGGCTTGTTAGGGAAGGGATGGGCAGGGCAGGGCAAGGGAAGCCAGGGCTGGTTAGGGAAGGGCTGGGCAGGGCAGGGCAAGGGAAGACAGGGTAGGGCAGGGCAGGGCAGGGCAGGGCAAGGGAAGCCAGGGCAGGGCAGGTTAGGGCAGGGCAGGGCAGGGCAAGTAAAGCCAGGGCAGGGCAGGGCAAGGCAAGGCAGGTCAGAGAAAGGGAAGACAGGGCAGGGCAGTGCAGGGCAAAGCAGGGCAGGGCAGGGCAATTGAAGCCAGGGCAGTGCAGGGCAGGGATAGGCAGGGCAATGTAAGCCAGGGCAGGGCAGGGCAGGGCAGGGAAAGGGAAGCCAGGGCAGGGCAGGGCAGGGCAAGGGAAGCCAGGGCAGGGCAGGGCAGGGCAAGGGAAGCCAGGGCAGGGCAATGGAAGCCAGGGCAGGGTAGTTCAAGGGAAGGCAGGGCAGGGCAGGGCATGGCAGGGCAAGGCAGGGCAAGGGAAGTCAGTGCAGGGCAGGGCAGGGCAAAGGAAGCCAGGGCAGGGCAGGGCAAGGGAAGCCAGGGCAGGGCAGGGCAGGGCAAGGGAAGCTAGGGCAGGGGAGGGCAGGGCAGGGCAAGGGAATCCAGGGCAGGGTAGGGAAGGTCTGGGCAGGGAAGAGCAAGGGAAGACAGGGCAGGGCAGGGCAGGGCAGGGCAGGGCAAGGAAAGCCAGGGCAGGGCAGGGCATGGCAGGGCAAAGCAGGGCAGGGCAAGGGAAGCCAGGGCAGGGCAGGGCAGGGCAAGGGAAGCCAGGGCAGGGCAGGGTAGGGCAAGGGAAGCCAGGGCAGGGCAGGAAAGGGCAGTGCAGAGCAAGGGAAGCCAGGGCAAAGCAGGGCAGGGCAGGGCAAAGCAGGGCAGGGCAAGGGAAGCCAGGGAAGGGCAGGGCAGGGCAAGGGAAGCCAGGGAAGGGCAGGGCAGGTCTGGGCAGGGCAGGGCAAGGGAAGCCAGGGCAAGGCAGAGCAAGGGAAGCAAGGGCAGTGCAGGGCAGGGCAGGGCAAGGGAAGCTAGGGCAGGGCAGGGCAGGGCATTGCAAGGGAAGCCAGGGCAGGGCAGGGCAGGGCAGGGCAAGGGAAGGTAGGGCAGGGCAGGGCATTGCAAGGGAAGCCAGGGCAGGGCAGGGAAGGGCAAGGGAAGCCAGGGCACGGCAGGGCAGGGTAGGGCAGGACAAGGGAAGCCAGGGCAGGGCAGGTCAGGGCAGAACAGGGCAGGGCAAGGGAAGCCAGGGCAGGGCAAAGCAGGGCAGGGCAAGGGAAGGCAGGGCAGGGCAGGGCAGGGCAGGGCAGGGCAGGACAAGGGAAGCCAGGGCAGGGTAGGGCAATGCAGGGTAGGGCAGGGGAGGGCAAGGGAAGCCAGGGCAGGGCAGGGCAGGGCAGGGCAGGTCATAGCAAGGGAAGCCAGGGCAGAGCAGGGCAGGGCAGGGCAGGGCAAGACAAGGAAAGCCAGGGCAGGGCAGGGCAGGGCAAGGGAAGCCAGGGCAGGTCACGGCAGTGCAGGGCAGGGGAAGCCAGGGCAGGGCAGGGCAGAGCAGGGCAGGGGAAGGGAAGCCAGGGCAGGGCACGGCAGTGCAGGGCAAGGGAAGCCAGGGCAGGGCAGGGCAGAGCAGGGCAGGGCAAGGGAAGCCAGGGCAGGGCAGGGTAGGGCAGGGCAGTGGAAGCCAGGGCAGGGCAGGGCAGGTCAGGAAAGGGCAGGGCAGGGCAGGGCAAGGGAAGCCAGGGCAGGGCAGGGCAGGGCAGGGCAAGGGAAGCCAGGGCAAGGCAGAGCAAGGGAAGCCAGGGCAGTGCAGGGCAGGGCAGGGCAAGGGAAGCTAGGGCAGGGCAGGGCAGGGCAGGGCAAGGGAAGCCAGGGCAGGGCAGGGAAGAGCAGGGCAGGGCAGGACAAGTGAAGCCAGGGCAGGGCAGGGCAGGGCAAGGGAAGGCAGGGCAGGGCAGGGCAAGGGAAGCTAGGGCAGGGCAGGGCAGGGTAGGGCAGGGCAAGGGAAGCTAGGGCAGGGCAGGGCAGGGCAGGGCAGGGCAAGGGAAGGTAGGTCAGGGCAGGGCATTGCAGGGGAAGCCAGGGCAGGGCAGGGCAGGGCAAGGGAAGCCAGGGCAGGGCAGGGCAAGGGAAGCCAGGGCAGGGCAGGGCAAGGCAGGGCAAGGGAAGTCACGGTAGGGCAGGGCAGGTCAGGGCAGGGCAGGGCAGGGCAAGAGAAGACATGGCAGGGCAGGGCAGGGCAAGGCAGAGCAAGGGAAGCCAGGGCAGAGCAAGTCAGGGCAGGGCAGGGCAAAGGAAGCCAGGGCAGGGCAGGGCAGGGCTGGGCAGGGCAAGGGAAGGCACAGCAGGGCATTGCAGGTCAGGGCAGGGCAAGGGAATCCAGGACAGGGCAGGACAGGGCAGGGCAGGGCAAGGGAAGCTAGGGCAGGGCAGGGCAGGGCAGGGAAGGGCAAGGGAAGCCAGGGCAGGGCAGGGCAGGACAGGGCAAGGCAGGGCAAGGGAAGCCAGGGCAGTACAGGGTAGGGCAGGGCAGGGCAGGGCAGGGCAGGGCAGGGCAGGGTAGGGCAGGGCAGGGCAAGAAAAGACAGGGCAGGGCAGGGCAAGGCAGGGCAGGGCAGAGCAAGGGAAGCCAGGGCAGGGCAGGGCAGGGCAGGGCAGGGCAATTGAAGCCAGGGCAGGGCAGGGCAGGGCAGGGATAGGCAGGGCAATGTAAGCCAGGGCAGGGCAGGGCAGGGCAGGGCAAGGGAAGCCAGGGCTGGTTAGGGAAGGGCTGGGCATAGCAGGGCAAGGGAAGACAGGGCAGGGCAGGGCAGGGCAGGGCAGGGCAAGGCAGGGCAAGGGAAGCCAGGGCAGTGCAGGGTAGGGCAGGGCAGGGCAGGGCAGGGTAGGGCAGGGCAGGGCAGGGCAAGAAAAGACAGGGCAGGGCAGGGCAAGGCAGGGCAGGGCAGAGCAAGGGAAGCCAGGGCAGGGCAGGGCAGGGCAGGGCAATTGAAGCCAGGGCAGGGCAGGGCAGGGATAGGCAGGGCAATGTAAGCCAGGGCAGGGCAGGGCAGGGCAGGGCAAGGGAAACCAGGGCTTGTTAGGGAAGGGATGGGCAGGGCAGGGCAAGGGAAGCCAGGGCTGGTTAGGGAAGGGCTGGGCAGGGCAGGGCAAGGGAAGACAGGGTAGGGCAGGGCAGGGCAGGGCAGGGCAAGGGAAGCCAGGGCAGGGCAGGTTAGGGCAGGGCAGGGCAGGGCAAGTAAAGCCAGGGCAGGGCAGGGCAAGGCAAGGCAGGTCAGAGAAAGGGAAGACAGGGCAGGGCAGTGCAGGGCAAAGCAGGGCAGGGCAGGGCAATTGAAGCCAGGGCAGTGCAGGGCAGGGATAGGCAGGGCAATGTAAGCCAGGGCAGGGCAGGGCAGGGCAGGGAAAGGGAAGCCAGGGCAGGGCAGGGCAGGGCAAGGGAAGCCAGGGCAGGGCAGGGCAGGGCAAGGGAAGCCAGGGCAGGGCAATGGAAGCCAGGGCAGGGTAGTTCAAGGGAAGGCAGGGCAGGGCAGGGCATGGCAGGGCAAGGCAGGGCAAGGGAAGTCAGTGCAGGGCAGGGCAGGGCAAAGGAAGCCAGGGCAGGGCAGGGCAAGGGAAGCCAGGGCAGGGCAGGGCAGGGCAAGGGAAGCTAGGGCAGGGGAGGGCAGGGCAGGGCAAGGGAATCCAGGGCAGGGTAGGGAAGGTCTGGGCAGGGAAGAGCAAGGGAAGACAGGGCAGGGCAGGGCAGGGCAGGGCAGGGCAAGGAAAGCCAGGGCAGGGCAGGGCATGGCAGGGCAAAGCAGGGCAGGGCAAGGGAAGCCAGGGCAGGGCAGGGCAGGGCAAGGGAAGCCAGGGCAGGGCAGGGTAGGGCAAGGGAAGCCAGGGCAGGGCAGGAAAGGGCAGTGCAGAGCAAGGGAAGCCAGGGCAAAGCAGGGCAGGGCAGGGCAAAGCAGGGCAGGGCAAGGGAAGCCAGGGAAGGGCAGGGCAGGGCAAGGGAAGCCAGGGAAGGGCAGGGCAGGTCTGGGCAGGGCAGGGCAAGGGAAGCCAGGGCAAGGCAGAGCAAGGGAAGCAAGGGCAGTGCAGGGCAGGGCAGGGCAAGGGAAGCTAGGGCAGGGCAGGGCAGGGCATTGCAAGGGAAGCCAGGGCAGGGCAGGGCAGGGCAGGGCAAGGGAAGGTAGGGCAGGGCAGGGCATTGCAAGGGAAGCCAGGGCAGGGCAGGGAAGGGCAAGGGAAGCCAGGGCACGGCAGGGCAGGGTAGGGCAGGACAAGGGAAGCCAGGGCAGGGCAGGTCAGGGCAGAACAGGGCAGGGCAAGGGAAGCCAGGGCAGGGCAAAGCAGGGCAGGGCAAGGGAAGGCAGGGCAGGGCAGGGCAGGGCAGGGCAGGGCAGGACAAGGGAAGCCAGGGCAGGGTAGGGCAATGCAGGGTAGGGCAGGGGAGGGCAAGGGAAGCCAGGGCAGGGCAGGGCAGGGCAGGGCAGGTCATAGCAAGGGAAGCCAGGGCAGAGCAGGGCAGGGCAGGGCAGGGCAAGACAAGGAAAGCCAGGGCAGGGCAGGGCAGGGCAAGGGAAGCCAGGGCAGGTCACGGCAGTGCAGGGCAGGGGAAGCCAGGGCAGGGCAGGGCAGAGCAGGGCAGGGGAAGGGAAGCCAGGGCAGGGCACGGCAGTGCAGGGCAAGGGAAGCCAGGGCAGGGCAGGGCAGAGCAGGGCAGGGCAAGGGAAGCCAGGGCAGGGCAGGGTAGGGCAGGGCAGTGGAAGCCAGGGCAGGGCAGGGCAGGTCAGGAAAGGGCAGGGCAGGGCAGGGCAAGGGAAGCCAGGGCAGGGCAGGGCAGGGCAGGGCAAGGGAAGCCAGGGCAAGGCAGAGCAAGGGAAGCCAGGGCAGTGCAGGGCAGGGCAGGGCAAGGGAAGCTAGGGCAGGGCAGGGCAGGGCAGGGCAAGGGAAGCCAGGGCAGGGCAGGGAAGAGCAGGGCAGGGCAGGACAAGTGAAGCCAGGGCAGGGCAGGGCAGGGCAAGGGAAGGCAGGGCAGGGCAGGGCAAGGGAAGCTAGGGCAGGGCAGGGCAGGGTAGGGCAGGGCAAGGGAAGCTAGGGCAGGGCAGGGCAGGGCAGGGCAGGGCAAGGGAAGGTAGGTCAGGGCAGGGCATTGCAGGGGAAGCCAGGGCAGGGCAGGGCAGGGCAAGGGAAGCCAGGGCAGGGCAGGGCAAGGGAAGCCAGGGCAGGGCAGGGCAGGGCAAGGGAAGCCTGGGCAGGGCAGGGCAGAGCAGGGCAGGACAGGGCAAAACAGGGCAAGGGAAGCCAGGGCCGAGCAGGGCAGGGCAGGGCAAGGCAAGGGAAGCCAGGGCAGGGCAGGGCAGGGCAAGGGAAGCCAGGGCAGGGCAGGGCAGTGCAGGGCAAGGGAAGCCAGGGCAGGGCAGGGCAGGGCAGTGCAGGGTAGGGCAAGAGAATCCAGGGCAGGGCAGGGCAGGGTAGGGCAGGTCGGGGCTGGGCAGGGCAAGGGAAGCCAGGGCAGGGCAGGGCAGGGCAGGGCATGGCAACGGAAGCTAGGGCAGGGCATGGCTGGGCAAGGGAAGAAAGGGCAGGGCAGGGCAGGGCAGTGCAACGGAAGGCACAGCAGGGCATTGCAGGTCAGGGGAGGGCAAGGGAAGACAGGGCAGGGCAGGGCAAGGGAATCCAGGGCAGGGCAGGACAGGGCAGGGCAGGGCAAGGGAAGCTAGGGCAGGGCAGGGCAGGGCAGGGCAGGGCACGGGAAGCCAGGGCAGGGCAGGGCAGGACAGGGTAGGGCAGGGCAACGAAAGGCAGGGCAGGGCAGGGCTTGGCAGGGCAAGTGAAGCAAGGGCAGGGCAGGGCAGGAATGTGCAGGGCAGGGCAGGGCAAGGGAAGGCAGGGCAGGGCAGGGCAGGGCAGGGCAAAACAAAGCTAGGGAAGCAAGGGCAGGGCAGGGCAGGGCAGGGCAGGGCAAGGGAAGCCAGGGCAGGGCAGGGCAAGGCAGGGCAAGGGAATTCACGGTAGGGCAGGGCAGGTCAGGGCAGGGCAGGGCAAGAGAAGACAGGGCAGGGCAGGGCAGGGCAAGGCAGAGCAAGGGAAGCCAGGGCAGAGCAAGTCAGGGCAGGGCAGGGCAAAGGAAGCCAGGGCAGGGCAGGGCAGGGCTGGGCAGGGCAAGGGAAGGCACAGCAGGGCATTGCAGGTCAGGGCAGGGCAAGGGAATCCAGGACAGGGCAGGACAGGGCAGGGCAGGGCAAGGGAAGCTAGGGCAGGGCAGGGCAGGGCAGGGAAGGGCAAGGGAAGCCAGGGCAGGGCAGGGCAGGACAGGGCAAGGCAGGGCAAGGGAAGCCAGGGCAGTACAGGGTAGGGCAGGGCAGGGCAGGGCAGGGCAGGGCAGGGCAGGGTAGGGCAGGGCAGGGCAAGAAAAGACAGGGCAGGGCAGGGCAAGGCAGGGCAGGGCAGAGCAAGGGAAGCCAGGGCAGGGCAGGGCAGGGCAGGGCAGGGCAATTGAAGCCAGGGCAGGGCAGGGCAGGGATAGGCAGGGCAATGTAAGCCAGGGCAGGGCAGGGCAGGGCAGGGCAAGGGAAGCCAGGGCTGGTTAGGGAAGGGCTGGGCATAGCAGGGCAAGGGAAGACAGGGCAGGGCAGGGCAGGGCAGGGCAGGGCAAGGCAGGGCAAGGGAAGCCAGGGCAGTGCAGGGTAGGGCAGGGCAGGGCAGGGCAGGGTAGGGCAGGGCAGGGCAGGGCAAGAAAAGACAGGGCAGGGCAGGGCAAGGCAGGGCAGGGCAGAGCAAGGGAAGCCAGGGCAGGGCAGGGCAGGGCAGGGCAATTGAAGCCAGGGCAGGGCAGGGCAGGGATAGGCAGGGCAATGTAAGCCAGGGCAGGGCAGGGCAGGGCAGGGCAAGGGAAACCAGGGCTTGTTAGGGAAGGGATGGGCAGGGCAGGGCAAGGGAAGCCAGGGCTGGTTAGGGAAGGGCTGGGCAGGGCAGGGCAAGGGAAGACAGGGTAGGGCAGGGCAGGGCAGGGCAGGGCAAGGGAAGCCAGGGCAGGGCAGGGTAGGGCAGGGCAGGGCAGGGCAAGTAAAGCCAGGGCAGGGCAGGGCAAGGCAAGGCAGGTCAGAGAAAGGGAAGACAGGGCAGGGCAGTGCAGGGCAAAGCAGGGCAGGGCAGGGCAATTGAAGCCAGGGCAGGGCAGGGCAGGGATAGGCAGGGCAATGTAAGCCAGGGCAGGGCAGGGCAGGGCAGGGAAAGGGAAGCCAGGGCAGGGCAGGGCAGGGCAAGGGAAGCCAGGGCAGGGCAGGGCAGGGCAAGGGAAGCCAGGGCAGGGCAGGGCAGGGCAGTGCAGGGCAAGGGAAGCCAGGGCAGGGCAGGGCAGGGCAGTGCAGGGTAGGGCAAGAGAATCCAGGGCAGGGCAGGGCAGGGTAGGGCAGGTCGGGGCTGGGCAGGGCAAGGGAAGCCAGGGCAGGGCAGGGCAGGGCAGGGCATGGCAACGGAAGCTAGAGCAGGGCATGGCTGGGCAAGGGAAGAAAGGGCAGGGCAGGGCAGGGCAGGGCAGGGCACGGCAAGGGAGGGCAAGGGAAGACAGAACAGGGCAGGGCAGGGCAAGGGAAGCAAGGGCAGGGCAGGGCACGGCAGGGGAAGCCAAGGGCAGGGAAGGACAGGGCAGAGCAAGGGAAGCCTGGGAAGGGCACTGATGGGCAGGGCAGGGCAAGGGAAGCCAGGCCAGAGCAAGGCAGGGCAGGGCAGGGAAAGGGAAGCCAAGGGCAGGGAAGGAGAGGGCAGGGCAAGGGAAGCCTGCACAGGGCAGGGATGGGCAGGGCAGGGCAAGGGAAGCCAGGGCAGGGCAGGGCAGGGCAAAACAGGGCAAGGGAAGCCAGGGCAGGGCAGAGGAAAGCAGGGCAGGACATGGCAGGGCAAGGGAAGCCAGGGCAGGGCAGGGCAGGGCAGGGCAGGGCAGGGCAGGGCAAGAGAAGCCATGGCAGGGCACAGCAGGGTAGGGCAGGGCGGGGCAGGGCAGGGCAAGAAAAGCCAGGGCAGGGCAGGGCAGCGCAGGGCATGGCAGGGCAAGGGAAGCTATGGCAGGGCATGGCAGGGCAGGGCAGGACAGGGCAGGGCAAGGGAAGCCAGGGCAGGGCAGGGCAGGGCAGGTCAAGAGAGGGCAAGGGAAGCCAGAACAGGGCAGGGCAGGGCAAGGGAAGGCAGGGCAGGGCAGGGCAAAACAGGGCAAGGGAAGGAAGGTCAGGGTAGGGCAGGGCAGGGCAGGGCAGGGCAGGGCAGGGGAAGCCAGGGCAGGGCAGGGCAGGGCAGGGCAAGGGAAGCCAGGGCAGGGCAGGGCAGGGCAGGGCAGGGCAGGGCAAGGGAAGCCACGGCAGGGCAGGGCAGGGCAAGGCAAGGGAAGCCAGGGCAGGACAGGGCACGGCAGGGTAGTGCAATGGAAGCCAGGGCAGAGCAGGGCACGGCAGGGTAGGGCAATGGAAGCCAGGGCAGAGCAGGGCAGGGAAGGGCAGGGCAAGGGAAGCCAGGGCAGGGCAGGTCAGGGCAGGGCAGGGCAAGGGAAGCCAGGGCAGGGCAAGGCAGGGTAGGGCAGGGAAAGGGAAGCCTGGGCAGGGCAGGGCAGGGCAGGGCAAAACAGGGCAAGGGAAGCCAGGGCCGAGCAGGGCAGGGCAGGGCAGGGCAAGGCAAGGGAAGCCAGGGCAGGGCAGGGCAGGGCAAGGGAAGCCAGGGCAGGGCACGGCAGTGCAGGGCAAGGGAAGCCAGGGCATGGCAGGGCAAGGGAAGCCAGGGCAGGGCAGGGCAGGGCAGTGCAGGGTAGGGCAAGAGAATCCAGGGCAGGGCAGGGCAGGGTAGGGCAGGGCGGGGCTGGGCAGGGCAAGGGAAGCCAGGGCAGGGCAGGGCAGGGCAGGGCAGGGCAAGGGAATCTAGGGCAGGGCATGGCAGGGCAAGGGAAGACAGGGTAGGGCAGGGCAGGGCAGGGCAGGGCATGGCAAGGGAGGGCAAGGGAAGCCAGAATTAGGGCAGGGCAGGGCAAGGGAAGCAAGGGCAGGGCAGGGCAGGGCAGAGGAAGCTAAGGGCAGGGAAGGACAGGGCAGAGCAAGGGAAGCCTGGGCAGGGCACGGATGGGCAGGGCAGGGCAAGGGAAGCCAGGGCAGGGCAAGGCAGGGCAGGGCAGGGAAAGGGAAGCCAAGGGCAGGGAAGGAGAGGGCAGGGCAAGGGAAGCCTGCACAGGGCAGGGATGGGCAGGGCAGGGCAAGGGAAGCCAGGGCAGGGCAGGGCAGGGCAAAACAGGGCAAGGGAAGCCAGGGCAGGGCAGAGGAAAGCAGGGCAGGACATGGCAGGGAAAGGGAAGCCAGGGCAGGGCAGGGCAGGGCAGGGCAGGGCAGTGCAGGGCAGGGCAAGAGAAGCCATGGCAGGGCACAGCAGGGTAGGGCAGGGTGGGGCAGAGCAGGGCAAGAAAAGCCAGGGCAGGGCAGGGCAGCGCAGGGCATGGCAGGGCAAGGGAAGCTATGGCAGGGCATGGCAGGGCAGGGCAGGACATGGCAGGGCAAGGGAACGAAGGTCAGGGCAGGGCAGGGCAGGGCAAGGGAAGGGCAGGGCAGGGCAGGGCAGGGCAGGGCAGGGCAGGGCAGGGCAGGGGAAGCCAGGGCAGGGCAGGGCAGGGCAGGGCAAGGGAAGCCAGGGCAGGACAGGGCAGGGCAGAGCAGGGCAAGAGAATCCAGGGCAGGGCAGGGCTGGGCAGGGAAGGGCAGGGTAGGGCAAGGGAAGCCAGGGCAGGGTAGGGCAAGGCAGGGCAGGGCAAGAGAAGCAAGAACAGGGCAGGGCAGGGCAGGGCAGGGCAGGAAAGGGAAGCCAGGGCAGGGCAGGGTAGGGCAAGGGAAGCCAGGGCAGGGCAGGGAAGGGCAGTGCAGAGCAAGGGAAGCCAGGGCAGAGCAGGGCAGGGCAGGGCAAAGCAGGGCAGGGCAAGGGAAGCCAGGAAAGGGCAGGGCAGGACTGGGCAGGGCAGGGCAAGGGATCCAGGGCAGGGTAGGGCAAGGCAGGGTAGGGCAGGGGAGGGCAAGGGAAGCCAGGGCAGGGCAGAGCAGGGCAAGGGAAGCCAGGGTAGGGCAGGGCAGGGCAGGGCAAAACAGGCCAAGGGAAGCCAGGGCAGGGCAGGGCAGGGCAGAGCAGGGCAAGAGAATCCAGGGCTGGGCAGGGCAGGGCAGGGAAGGGCAGAGCAGGGCAAAGGAAGCCAGGGCAGGGCAAAGGAAGCCAGGGCAGGCCAGGGCAGTGCAGAGCAGGGCAAGGGAAGCCAGGGCAGGGCAGGGCATGGCAGGGCAATAGAAGACAGGGCAGGGCAGGGCAGGTCAGGGCAAGGGAAGTCAGGGCAGGGCAGGGCAGAGCAGTGGAGGGCAAGGGAAGCCAGGGCAGGGCAGGGCAGGGCATAGCAAGGGAAGGCAGGGCAGAGCAAGGGAAGGCAGGGCAGGGCAGGGCAAGGAAGCCAGGGCAGTGCAGGGCCGGGCAAGGGAAGCCAGGGCAGGGCAGGGCAGGGCAGGGCCTAGCAAGGGAAGGCAGAAATGGGGAAGGGAAAGTAGGGCAGGGCATAGCAAGGGAAGCCAAAGCAGGGCAGGGCAGTGCAGGGCAGGGCAGGGCAGGGCAGGGTAGGGCAAGGGATACCAGGGCAGGGCAGGGCAGGGCCTAGCAAGGAAAGGCAGGGCAGGGCAAGGGAAGGAAGGGCAGGGTAGGGCAATGGAAGGCAGGGCTGAGCAGACCAGGGTAGGGCAGGTCAGGGCAGGGCAGGGCAAGGGATACCAGGGCAGGGCAGGGCAGGGCAGGGCAGGGCAGGGCAAGGGAAGCCAGGAGAGGGCAGGGCAGGGCAGGGCAGGGCAAGGCAGGACAAGGGAAGCAAGGGCAGGGCAGGGCAGGGCAGGGTTGAGCAGGGCAGGGCAGGGCAGCGCAAGGAAGCCAGGGCAGGGCAGGGCAGGGCAGGGCAAGGGAAGCCAGGGCAGGGCATGGCAGGTTAGGGCAGGGCAAGGGAAGCCAGGGCAGGGCAAGGCAGGGCAGGACAGGGCATGTCAAGAAAAGCCAGGGCAGGGCAGGGCAGGTCAAGGGAAGCCAGGGCAGTGCAGGGCAGGGCAAGGGAAGCCAGGGCAGGGCAGGTCAAGGGAATTCAGGGCAGGGCAGGGAAGGGCAGGGCAAGTGAAGCCAGGGCAGGGTAGGGCAGGGCAGGGCAGGGTAGGGCAAGGGAAGCCAGAACAGTGCAGGGCAGGGCAGGGCAGGGAAGTGAAGCCAGGGCAGTGCATGGCAGGGCAGGGTAGGGCAACGGAAGCCAGGGCAGGCAACGGCAGGGTAGGGCAGGGCAGGGCAGGGCAGGGCAGGGAAAAAGAAGCTAGGGCAGGGCATGGCAGGGCAGGGCAAGGGAAGGCAGTGCAGGGTAGCTCAGGGCAGGGCAGGAGAAGGGAAGCCAGAACAGGGCAGGGCAAAGGAAGTCAGAGCAAGGCAGGGCATGGCAGGGCCGGGCAGGGCAGGGCAGAGCAGGGCAAAGGAAGCTAGGGCAGGGCATGGCAGGGCAAGTGAAGAAAGGGCAGGGCAGGGCAGGGCAGGGCACGGCAAGGGAGGGCAAGGGAAGCCAGAACAGGGCAGGGCAGGGCAAGGGAAGCAAGGGCAGGGCAGGGCAGGGCAGGGGAAGCCAAGGGCAGGGAAGGACAGGGCAGAGCAAGGGAAGCCTGGGCAGGGCACGGATGGGCAGGGCAGGGCAAGGGAAGCCAGGGCAGGGCAAGGCAGGGCAGGGCAGGGAAAGGGAAGCCAGGGGCAGGGAAGGAGAGGGCAGGGCAAGGGAAGCCTGCACAGGGCAGGGATGGGCAGGGCAGGGTAAGGGAAGCCAGGGCAGGGCAGGGCAGGGCAAAACAGGGCAAGGGAAGCCAGGGCAGGGCAGAGGAAAGCAGGGCAGGACATGGCAGGGCAAGGGAAGCCAGGGCAGGGCAGGGCAGTGCAGGGCAGGGCAAGAGAAGCCATGGCAGGGCACAGCAGGGTAGGGCAGGGCAGGGCAGGGCAGGGCAAGAAAAGCCAGGGCAGGGCAGGGCAGCGCAGGGCATGGCAGGGCAAGGGAAGCTATGGCAGGGCATGGCAGGGCAGGGCAGGACAGGGCAGGGCAAGGGAAGCCAGGGCAGGGCAGGGCAGGGCAGGTCAAGAGAGGGCAAGGGAAGCCAGAACAGGACAGGGTAGGGCAAGGGAAGGCAGGGCAGGGCAGGGCAAAACAGGGCAAGGGAAGGAAGGTCAGGGCAGGGCAGGGCAGGGCAGGGCAGGGCAGGGCAGGGGAAGCCAGGGCAGGGCAGGGCAGGGCAGGGCAAGGGAAGCCAGGCCAGGGCAGGGCAGGGCAGGGCAAGGGAAGCCACGGCAGGGCAGGGGAGGGCAAGGCAAGGGAAGCCAGGGCAGGGCAGGTCACGGCAGGGTAGTGCAATGGAAGCCAGGGCAGAGCAGCGCACGGCAGGGTAGGGCAATGGAAGCCAGGGCAGAGCAGGGCAGGGCAGGGCATTGCAAGGGAAGCCAGGTCAGGTCAGGGCAGGGAAGGGCAAGGGAAGCCAGGGCAAGGGAAGCCAGGGCAGGGCAGGACAGGGCAGGGCAGGGCAGTGCTGGGCAAGAGAAGCTAAAGCAGGGCAAAGCAGGGTAGGGCAGGACAAGGGAAGCCAGGGCAGGGCAGGTCAGGGCAGAGCAGGGCAGGGCAAGGGAAGCCAGGGCAGGGCAAAGCAGGGCAGGGCAGGGCAAGGGAAGGCAGGGCAGGGCAGGGCAGGGCAGGGCAGGGCAAGGGAAGCCAGGGCAGGGTAGGGCAATGCAGGGTAGGGCAGGGGAGGGCAAGGGAAGCCAGGGCAGGGCAGGGCAGGGCAGGGCAGGTCATAGCAAGGGAAGCCAGGGCAGAGCAGGGCAGGGCAGGGCAGGGCAAGGGAAGCCAGGGCAGGGCACGGCAGTGCAGGGCAAGGGAAGCCAGGGCAGGGCAGGGCAGAGCAGGGCAGGGCAAGGGAAGCCAGGGCAGGGCAGGGTAGGGCAGGGCAGTGGAAGCCAGGGCAGGGCAGGGCAGGTCAGGAAAGGGCAGGGCAGGGCAGGGCAAGGGAAGCCAGGGCAGGGCAGGGCAGGGCAGGGCAAGGGAAGCCAGGGCAAGGCAGAGCAAGGGAAGCCAGGGCAGTGCAGGGCAGGGCAGGGCAAGGGAAGCCAGGGCAGGGCAGGGCAGGGCAGGACAAGGGAAGGTAGGTCAGGGCAGGGCATTGCAAGGGAAGCCAGGGCAGGGCAGGGAAGGGCAAGGGAAGCCAGGGCAGGGAAGGGCAGGGCAGGGCAAGGGAAGCCAGGGCAGGGCAGGGCAGGGCAGTGCTGGGCAAGGGAAGCTAAAGCAGGGCAAAGCAGGGTTGGGCAGGACAAGGTAAGCCAGGGCAGGGCAGGTCAGGGCAGAACAGGGCAGGGCAAGGGAAGCCAGGGCAGGGGAAAGCAGGGCAGGGCAGGGCAAGGGAAGCCAGGGCAGGGTATGGCAAGGCAGGGTAGGGCAGGGGAGGGCAAGGGAAGCCAGGGCAGGGCAGGGCAGGGAAGGGCAGGTCATAGCAAGGGAAGCCAGGGCAGAGCAGGTCAGGGCAGGGCAGGGCAAGACAAGGGAAGCCAGGGCAGGGCAGGGCAAGGGAAGCGTGGGCAGGGCACGGCAGTGCAGGGCAAGGGAATCCAGGGCAGGGCAGGGCAAGGGAAGCCAGGGCAGGGCAGGGCAGGGCAGGGCAAGGGAAGCCTGGGCAGGGCAGGGCAGAGCAGGGCAGGACAGGGCAAAACAGGGCAAGGGAAGCCAGGGCCGAGCAGGGCAGGGCAGGGCAAGGCAAGGGAAGCCAGGGCAGGGCAGGGCAGGGTAGGGCAGGGCAAGGGAAATCAGGGCAGAGCAGGGCAGGACAGGGCAAGGGAAGACAGGGCAGGTCAAAGCAGGGCAGGGCAGGGCAGGGCAACGGAAGCCAGGGCAGGGTAGGGCAAGGCAGGGTAGGGCAGGGGAGGGCAAGGGAAGCCAGAACAGGGCAGGGCAGGGCAGAACAGGGCAGGGCAAGGGAAGACAGGGCAGGGCAAAGCAGGGCAGGGCAGGGCAAGGGAAGGCAGGGCAGGGCAGGGCAGGGCAGGGCAGGGCAAGGGAAGCCAGGGCAGGGTAGGGCAATGCAGGGTAGGGCAGGGGAGGGCAAGGGAAGCCAGGGCAGGGCAGGGCAGGGCAGGGCAGGTCATAGCAAGGGAAGCCAGGGCAGAGCAGGGCAGGGCAGGGCAGGGCAAGACAAGGAAAGCCAGGGCAGGGCAGGGCAGGGCAAGGGAAGCCAGGGCAGGGCACGGCAGTGCAGGGCAAGGGAAGCCAGGGCAGGGCAGGGCAGAGCAGGGCAGGGCAAGGGAAGCCAGGGCAGGGCAGGGTAGGGCAGGGCAGTGGAAGCCAGGGCAGGGCAGGGCAGGTCAGGAAAGGGCAGGGCAGGGCAGGGCAAGGGAAGCCAGGGCAGGGCAGGGCAGGGCAGGGCAAGGGAAGCCAGGGCAAGGCAGAGCAAGGGAAGCCAGGGCAGTGCAGGGCAGGGCAGGGCAAGGGAAGCCAGGGCAGGGCAGGGCAGGGCAGGGCAAGGGAAGGTAGGTCAGGGCAGGGCATTGCAAGGGAAGCCAGGGCAGGGCAGGGAAGGGCAAGGGAAGCCAGGGCAGGGCAGGGCAGGGCAAGGGAAGCCAGGGCAGGGCAGGGCAGGGCAGTGCTGGGCAAGGGAAGCTAAAGCAGGGCAAAGCAGGGTTGGGCAGGACAAGGTAAGCCAGGGCAGGGCAGGTCAGGGCAGAACAGGGCAGGGCAAGGGAAGCCAGGGCAGGGGAAAGCAGGGCAGGGCAGGGCAAGGGAAGCCAGGGCAGGGAATGGCAAGGCAGGGTAGGGCAGGGGAGGGCAAGGGAAGCCAGGGCAGGGCAGGGCAGGGAAGGGCAGGTCATAGCAAGGGAAGCCAGGGCAGAGCAGGGCAGGGCAGGGCAGGGCAGGGCAAGGGAAGCCAGGGCAGGGTAGGGCAATGCAGGGTAGGGCAGGGGAGGGCAAGGGAAGCCAGGGCAGGGCAGGGCAGGGCAGGGCAGGTCATAGCAAGGGAAGCCAGGGCAGAGCAGGGCAGGGCAGGGCAGGGCAAGACAAGGAAAGCCAGGGCAGGGCAGGGCAGGGCAAGGGAAGCCAGGGCAGGGCACGGCAGTGCAGGGCAAGGGAAGCCAGGGCAGGGCAGGGCAGAGCAGGGCAGGGCAAGGGAAGCCAGGGCAGGGCAGGGTAGGGCAGGGCAGTGGAAGCCAGGGCAGGGCAGGGCAGGTCAGGAAAGGGCAGGGCAGGGCAGGGCAAGGGAAGCCAGGGCAGGGCAGGGCATGGCAGGGCAAGGGAAGCCAGGGCAAGGCAGAACAAGGGAAGCCAGGGCAGTGCAGGGCAGGGCAGGGCAAGGGAAGCCAGGGCAGGGCAGGGCAGGGCAGGACAAGGGAAGGTAGGTCAGGGCAGGGCATTGCAAGGGAAGCCAGGGCAGGGCAGGGAAGGGCAAGGGAAGCCAGGGCAGGGAAGGGCAGGGCAAGGGAAGCCAGGGCAGGGCAAGGCAGGGCAGTGCTGGGCAAGGGAAGCTAAAGCAGGGCAAAGCAGTGTTGGGCAGGACAAGGTAAGCCAGGGCAGGGCAGGTCAGGGCAGAACAGGGCAGGGCAAGGGAAGCCAGGGCAGGGGAAAGCAGGGCAGGGCAGGGCAAGGGAAGCCAGGGCAGGGTATGGCAAGGCAGGGTAGGGCAGGGGAGGGCAAGGGAAGCCAGGGCAGGGCAGGGCAGGGAAGGGCAGGTCATAGCAAGGGAAGCCAGGGCAGAGCAGGTCAGGGCAGGGCAGGGCAAGACAAGGGAAGCCAGGGCAGTGCAGGGCAAGGGAAGCGTGGGCAGGGCACGGCAGTGCAGGGCAAGGGAATCCAGGGCAGGGCAGGGCAAGGGAAGCCAGGGCAGGGCAGGGCAGGGCAGGGCAAGGGAAGCCTGGGCAGGGCAGGGCAGAGCAGGGCAGGACAGGGCAAAACAGGGCAAGGGAAGCCAGGGACGAGCAGGGCAGGGCAGGGCAGGGCAAGGGAAGCCAGGGCAGGGCAGGGCAGGGCAAGGGAAGCCAGGGCAGGGCACGGCAGTGCAGGGCAAGGGAAGCCAGGGCAGGGCAGGGCAGGGCAGTGCAGGGTAGGGCAAGAGAATCCAGGGCAGGGCAGGGCAGGGTAGGGCAGGTCGGGGCTGGGCAGGGCAAGGGAAGCCAGGGCAGGGCAGGGCAGGGCAGGGCAGGGCGGGGCTGGGCAGGGCAAGGGAACCCAGGGCAGGGCAGGGCAGGGCAGGGCATGGCAACGGAAGCTAGGGCAGGGCATGGCTGGGCAAGGGAAGAAAGGGCAGGGCAGGGCAGGGCAGGGCAGGGCACGGCAAGGGAGGGCAAGGGAAGACAGAACAGGGCAGGGCAGGGCAAGGGAAGCAAGGGCAGGGCACGGCACGGCAGGGGAAGCCAAGGGCAGGGAAGGACAGGGCAGAGCAAGGGAAGCCTGGGAAGGGCACTGATGGGAAGGGCAGGGCAAGGGAAGCCAGGGCAGAGCAAGGCAGGGCAGGGCAGGGAAAGGGAAGCCAAGGGCAGGGAAGGAGAGGGCAGGGCAAGGGAAGCCTGCACAGGGCAGGGATGGGCAGGGCAGGGCAAGGGAAGCCAGGGCAGGGCAGGGCAAAACAGGGCAAGGGAAGCCAGGGCAGAGCAAGGCAGGGCAGGGCAGGGAAAGGGAAGCCAAGGGCAGGGAAGGAGAGGGCAGGGCAAGGGAAGCCTGCACAGGGCAGGGATGGGCAGGGCAGGGCAAGGGAAGCCAGGGCAGGGCAGGGCAGGGCAAAACAGGGCAAGGGAAGCCAGGGCAGGGCAGAGGAAAGCAGGGCAGGACATGGCAGGGCAAGGGAAGCCAGGGCAGGGCAGGGCAGGGCAGGGCAGTGCAGGGCAGGGCAAGAGAAGCCATGGCAGGGCACAGCAGGGTAGGGCAGGGCGGGGCAGGGCAGGGCAAGAAAAGCTATGGCAGGGCATGGCAGGGCAGGGCAGGACAGGGCAGGGCAAGGGAAGCCAGGGCAGGGCAGGGCAGGGCAGGTCAAGAGAGGGCAAGGGAAGCCAGAACAGGGCAGGGCAGGGCAAGGGAAGGCAGGGCAGGGCAGGGCAAAACAGAGCAAGGGAAGGAAGGTCAGGGTAGGGCAGGGCAGGGCAGGGCAGGGCAGGGCAGGGCAGGGCAGGGGAAGCCAGGGCAGGGCAGGGCAGGGCAGGGCAAGGGAAGCCAGGGTAGGGCAGGGCAGGGCAGGGCAGGGCAAGGGAAGCCACGGCAGGGCAGGGCAAGGCAAGGCAAGGGAAGCCAGGGCAGGGCAGGGCACGGCAGGGTAGTGCAATGGAAGCCAGGGCAGAGCAGGGCACGGCAGGGTAGGGCAATGGAAGCCAGGGCAGAGCAGGGCAGGGAAGGGCAGGGCAAGGGAAGTAAGGGCAGGGCAGGTCAGGGCAGGGCAGAGCAAGGGAAGCCAGGGCAGGGCAAGGCAGGGTAGGGCAGGGAAAGGGAAGCCTGGGCAGGGCGGGGCAGGGCAGGGCAAAACAGGGCAAGGGAAGCCAGGGCCGAGCAGGGCAGGGCAGGGCAGGGCAAGGCAAGGGAAGCCAGGGCAGGGCAGGGCAGGGCAAGTGAAGCCAGGGCAGGGCACGGCAGTGCAGGGCAAGGGAAGCCAGGGCATGGCAGGGCAAGGGAAGCCAGGGCAGGGCAGGGCAGGGCAGTGCAGGGTAGGGCAAGAGAATCCAGGGCAGGGCAGGGCAGGGTAGGGCAGGGCGGGGCTGGGCAGGGCAAGGGAAGCCAGGGCAGGGCAGGGCAGGGCAGGGCAGGGCAGGGGAAGCTAGGGCAGGGCATGGCAGGGCAAGGGAAGACAGGGTAGGGCAGGGCAGGGCAGGGCAGGGCATGGCAAGGGAGGGCAAGGGAAGCCAGAATAGGGCAGGGCAGGGCAAGGGAAGCAAGGGCAGGGCAGGGCAGGGCAGGGGAAGCTAAGGGCAGGGAAGGAAAGGGCAGAGCAAGGGAAGCCTGGGCAGGGCACGGATGGGCAGGGCAGGGCAAGGGAAGCCAGGGCAGGGCAAGGCAGGGCAGGGCAGGGAAAGGGAAGCCAAGGGCAGGGAAGGAGAGGGCAGGGCAAGGGAAGCCTGCACAGGGCAGGGATGGGCAGGGCAGGGCAAGGGAAGCCAGGGCAGGGCAGGGCAGGGCAAAACAGGGCAAGGGAAGCCAGGGCAGGGCAGAGGAAAGCAGGGCAGGACATGGCAGGGAAAGGGAAGCCAGGGCAGGGCAGGGAAGGGCAGGGCAGTGCAGGGCAGGGCAAGAGAAGCCATGGCAGGGCACAGCAGGGTAGGGCAGGGTGGGGCAGGGCAGGGCAAGAAAAGCCAGGGCAGGGCAGGGCAGCGCAGGGCATGGCAGGGCAAGGGAAGCTATGGCAGGGCATGGCAGGGCAGGGCATGACATGGCAGGGCAAGGGAAGGAAGGTCAGGGCAGGGCAGGGCAGGGCAGGGCAGGGCAGGGCAGGGCAGGGCAGGGCAAGGGAAGCCAGGGCAGGGCAGGGCAGAGCAGGGCAAGAGAATCCAGGGCAGGGCAGGGCTGGGCAGGGAAGGGCAGGGTAGGGCAAGGGAAGCCAGGGCAGGGTAGGGCAAGGCAGGGCAGGGCAAGGGAAGCCAGAACAGGGCAGGGCAGGGCAGGGCAGGGCAGGAAAGGGAAGCCAGGGCAGGGCAGGGTAGGGCAAGGGAAGCCAGGGCAGGGCAGGGAAGGGCAGTGCAGAGCAAGGGAAACCAGGGCAGAGCAGGGCAGGGCAGGGCAAAGCAGGGCAGGGCAAGGGAAGCCAGGAAAGGGCAGGGCAGGACTGGGCAGGGCAGGGCAAGGGAAGCCAGGGCAGGGTAGGGCAAGGAAGGAAGGGCAGTGCAGGGCCGGGCAAGGGAAGCCAGGGCAGGGCAGGGCAGGGCAGGGCCTAGCAAGGGAAGGCAGAAATGGGGAAGGGAAAGTAGGGCAGGGCATAGCAAGGGAAGCCAAAGCAGGGCAGGGCAGTGCAGGGCAGGGCACGGCAGGGCAGGGTAGGGCAAGGGATACCAGGGCAGGGCAGGGCAGGGCCTAGCAAGGAAAGGCAGGGCAGGGCAAGGGAAGGCAGGGCAGGGTAGGGCAATCGAAGGCAGGGCTGGGCAGACCAGGGTAGGGCAGGTCAGGGCAGGGCAGGGCAAGGGATACCAGGGCAGGGCAGGGCAGGGCAGGGCAGGGCAGGGCAAGGGAAGCCAGGATAGGGCAGGGCAGGGCAGGGCAGGGCAAGGCAGGACAAGGGAAGCAAGGGCAGGGCAGGGCAGGGCAGGGTTGAGCAGGGCAGGGCAGGGCAGCGCAAGGAAGCCAGGGCAGGGCAGGGCAGGGCAGGGCAAGGGAAGCCAGGGCAGGGCATGGCAGGTTAGGGCAGGGCAAGGGAAGCCAGGGCAGGGCAAGGCAGGGCAGGACAGGGCATGTCAAGAAAAGCCAGGGCAGGGCAGGGCAGGTCAAGGGAAGCCAGGGCAGTGCAGGGCAGGGCAAGGGAAGCCAGGGCAGGGCAGGTCAAGGGAATTCAGGGCAGGGCAGGGAAGGGCAGGGCAAGTGAAGCCAGGGCAGGGTAGGGCAGGGCAGGGCAGGGTAGGGCAAGGGAAGCCAGAACAGTGCAGGGCAGGGCAGGGCAGGGAAGTGAAGCCAGGGCAGTGCATGGCAGGGCAGGGTAGGGCAACGGAAGCCAGGGCAGGCAACGGCAGGGTAGGGCAGGGCAGGGCAGGGTAGGGAAAGGGAAGCTAGAGCAGGGCATGGCAGGGCAGGGCAAGGGAAGCCAGAACGGGGCAGGTCAAAGGAAGTCTGGGCAGGGCAGGGCAAGGCAGGGCAGGGCAAGGGAAGGCAGTGCAGGGTAGCTCAGGGCAGGGCAGGAGAAGGGAAGCCAGAACAGGGCAGGGCAAAGGAAGTCAGAGCAAGGCAGGGCATGGCAGGGCCAGGCAGGGCAGGGCAGAGCAGGGCAAAGGAAGCTAGGGCAGGGCATGGCAGGGCAAGGGAAGAAAGGGCAGGGCAGGGCAGGGCAGGGCAGGGCACGGCAAGGGAGGGCAAGGGAAGCCAGAACAGGGCAGGGCAGGGCAAGGGAAGCAAGGGCAGGGCAGGGCAGGGCAAGGGAAGCCAGGGCAGGGAAGGACAGGGCAGAGCAAGGGAAGCCTGGGCAGGGCACGGATGGGCAGGGCAGGGCAAGGGAAGCCAGGGCAGGGCAAGGCAGGGCAGGGCAGGGAAAGGGAAGCCAGGGGCAGGGAAGGAGAGGGCAGGGCAAGGGAAGCCTGCACAGGGCAGGGATGGGCAGGGCAGGGTAAGGGAAGCCAGGGCAGGGCAGGGCAGGGCAAAACAGGGCAAGGGAAGCCAGGGCAGGGCAGAGGAAAGCAGGGCAGGACATGGCAGGGCAAGGGAAGCCAGGGCAGGGCAGGGCAGTGCAGGGCAGGGCAAGAGAAGCCATGGCAGGGCACAGCAGGGTAGGGCAGGGCAGGGCAGGGCAGGGCAAGAAAAGCCAGGGCAGGGCAGGGCAGCGCAGGGCATGGCAGGGCAAGGGAAGCTATGGCAGGGCATGGCAGGGCAGGGCAGGACAGGGCAGGGCAAGGGAAGCCAGGGCAGGGCAGGGCAGGGCAGGTCAAGAGAGGGCAAGGGAAGCCAGAACAGGACAGGGTAGGGCAAGGGAAGGCAGGGCAGGGCAGGGCAAAACAGGGCAGGGCAGGGCAGGGCAGGGAAGGGGAAGCCAGGGCAGGGCAGGGCAGGGCAGGGCAAGGGAAGCCAGGGCAGGGCAGGGCAGGGCAGGGCAAGGGAAGCCACGGCAGGGCAGGGCAGGGCAAGGCAGGGTAGTGCAATGGAAGCCAGGGCAGAGCAGCGCACGGCAGGGTAGGGCAATGGAAGCCAGGGCAGAGCAGGGCAGGGCAGGGCATTGCAAGGGAAGCCAGGGCAGGGCAGGGAAAAGCAAGGGAAGCCAGGGCAGGGCAGGGCAGGGCAAGGGAAGCCAGGGCAGGACTGGGCAGGGCAGGGCAGGGCAGTGCTGGGCAAGGGAAGCTAAAGCAGGGCAAAGCAGGGTAGGGCAGGACAAGGGAAGCCAGGGCAGGGCATGTCAGGGCAGAACAGGGCAGGGCAAGGGAAGCCAGGGCAGGGCAAAGCAGGGCAGGGCAAGGGAAGGCAGGGCAGGGCAGGGCAGGGCAGGGCAAGGGAAGCCAGGGCAGGGTAGGGCAATGCAGGGTAGGGCAGGGGAGGGCAAGGGAAGCCAGGGCAGGGCAGGGCAGGGCAGGGCAGGGCAGGGCAGGTCATAGCAAGGGAAGCCAGGGCAGAGCAGGGCAGGGCAGGGCAGGGCAAGACAAGGGAAGCCAGGGCAGGGCAGGGCAGGGCAAGGGAAGCCAGGGCAGGGCACGGCAGTGCAGGGCAAGGGAAGCCAGGGCAGGGCAGGGCAGGGCAGGGCAAGGGAAGCCAGGGCAGGGCAGGGCAGGGCAGGGCAGTGGAAGCCAGGGCAGGGCAGGGCAGGTCAGGAAAGGGCAGGGCAGGGCAGGGCAAGGGAAGCCAGGGCAGGGCAGGGCAGGGCAGGGCAAGGGAAGCCAGGGCAAGGCAGAGCAAGGGAAGCCAGGGCAGTGCAGGGCAGGGCAGGGCAAGGGAAGCTAGGGCAGGGCAGGGCAGGGCAGGGCAAGGGAAGCCAGGGCAGGGCAGGGCAGGGCAGGGCAAGGGAAGGTAGGTCAGGGCAGGGCATTGCAAGGGAAGCCAGGGCAGGGCAGGGAAGGGCAAGGGAAGCCAGGGCAGGGCAGGGCAGGGCAGGGCAAGGGAAGCCAGGGCAGGACAGGGCAGGGCAGGGCAGGGCAGTGCTGGGCAAGGGAAGCTAAAGCAGGGCAAAGCAGGGTAGGGCAGGACAAGGGAAGCCAGGGCAGGGCAGGTCAGGGCAGAACAGGGCAGGGCAAGGGAAGCCAGGGCAGGGCAAAGCAGGGCAGGGCAAGGGAAGCCAGGGCAGGACAGGGCAGGGCAGGGCAGGGCAGTGCTGGGCAAGGGAAGCTAAAGCAGGGCAAAGCAGGGTAGGGCAGGACAAGGGAAGCCAGGGCAGGGCAGGTCAGGGCAGGGCAAAGCAGGGCAAGGGAAGCCAGGGCAGGGCAAAGCAGGGCAGGGCAGGGCAAGGGAAGCCAGGGCAGGGTAGGGCAAGATAGGGTAGGGCAGGGGAGGGCAAGGGAAGCCAGGGCAGGGCAGGGCAGGGCAGGGCAGGGCAGGTCATAGCAAGGGAAGCCAGGGCAGAGCAGGGCAGGTCAGGGCAGGGCAAGACAAGGGAAGCCAGGGCAGGGCAGGGCAAGGGAAGCGAGGGCAGCGCAAAGCAGGGCAGGGCAAGGGAAGCCAGGGCAGGGCAAAGCAGGGCAGGGCAAGGGAAGGCAGGGCAGGGCAAAGCAGGGCAGGGCAGGGCAGGACAAGGGAAGCCAGGGCAGGGTAGGGCAAGGCAGGGTAGGGCAGGGGAGGGCAAGGGAAGCCAGGGCAGGGCAGGGCAGGGCAGGGCAGGGCAGGTCATAGCAAGGGAAGCCAGGGCAGAGCAGGGCAGGGCAGGGCAGGGCAAGACAAGGGAAGCCGGGCAGGGCAGGGCAAGGGAAGGGAGGGCAGGGCACGGCAGTGCAGGGCAAGGGAATCCAGAGCAGGGCAGGGCAGGGCAAGGGAAGCCAGGGCAGGGCAGGGCAGGGCAGGGCAAGGGAAGCCTGGGCAGGGCAGAGTAGGGCAGGGCAGGGCAGGACAGGGCAAGGGAAGTCAGGGCAGGGCAGGACAGGGCAGGGCAAAACAGGGCAAGGGAAGCCAGGGCCGAGCAGGGCAGGGAAGGGCAGGGCAAGGCAAGGGAAGCCAGGGCAGGGCAGGGCAGTGCAGGGCAAGGGAAGCCAGTACAGGGCAGGGCAGGGCAGGGCAGGGCAGGGCTGGGCAGGGCAAGGGAAGCCAGGGCAGGGCAGGGCAGGGCAGGGCAGGGCAGGGCAGGGCAAGGGAAGCTAGGGCAGGGGATGGCAGGGCAAGGGAAGAAAGGGCAGGGCAGGGCAGGGCAGGGCAGGGCACGGCAAGGGAGGGCAAGGGAAGACAGAACAGGGCAGGGCAGGGCAAGGGAAGCAAGGGCAGGGCAGGGCAGGGCAGGGCAGGGGAAGCCAAGGGCAGGGAAGGACAGGGCAGAGCAAGGGAAGCCTGGGCAGGGCACGGATGGGCAGGGCAGGGCAAGGGAAGCCAGGGCAGGGCAGGGCAGGGCAGGTCAAGAGAGGGCAAGGGAAGCCAGAACAGGGCAGGGCAGGGCAAGGGAAGGCAGGGCAGGGCAGGGCAAAACAGGGCAAGGGAAGGAAGGTCAGGGCAGGGCAGGGCAGGGCAAGGGAAGCCAGGGCAGGGCTGGGCAGGGCAGGGCAGGGCTGGGAAGTGCAAGGGAAGCCAGGGCAGGGCAGCGCAGGGCAAGGGAAGCTAGGGCAGGGCAGGGCAGTGCAGGGCAAGGGAAGCCAGGGCAGGGCAGGGCAGGGAAGGGCAGGGCAAGGGAAGACAGGGCAGAGCAGGGCAGGGCAGTGTAGGGCAGGGCAGGGCCAAGGTATCCAGGGCAAAGCAGGGCAGGGCAGGGCAGGGGAAGGGATGCCTATGCAGGGCAGGGTAGGGAAGGGCAAGGGAAGCCGGGGCAGGGCAAGGCAGGGCATGGGAAGCCAGGGCAGGGCAGGGCAGGGCACGGCAGAGCAGGGCAAGAGAAGCCAGGGCAGGAAAGGGCTGGGCAGGGCAGGGCAGGAAAGGGAAGCCAGGGCAGGGCAGGGTAGGGCAAGGGAAGCCAGGGCAGGGCAGGGAAGGGCAGTGCAGTGGAAGCCACGGCAGGGCAGGGCAGGGCAGGAAAGGGCAGGGCAGGGCAGGGCAAGGGAAGCCAGGGCAGGGCAGGGCAGGGCAGGGCAAGGGAAGCCAGGGCAAGGCAGAGCAAGGGAAGCCAGGGCAGTGCAGGGCAGGGCAGGGCAAGGGAAGCTAGGGCAGGGCAGGGCAGGGCAGGGCAAGGGAAGCCAGGGCAGGGCAGGGCAGGGCAGGGCAAGGGAAGCCACGGCAGGGCAGGGCATTGCAAGGGAAGCCAGGGCAGGGCAGGGAAGGGCAAGGGAAGCCAGGGCAGGGCAGGGCAGGGCAAGGGAAGCCAGGGCAGGACAGGGCAGGGCAGGGCAGGGCAGTGCTGGGCAAGGGAAGCTAAAGCAGGGCAAAGCAGGGTAGGGCAGGACAAGGGAAGACAGGGCAGGGCAGGTCAGGGCAGAACAGGGCAGGGCAAGGGAAGCGAGGGCAGGGCAAAGCAGGGCAGGGCAAGGGAAGGCAGGGCAGGGCAGGGCAGGAAAGGGCAGGGCAAGGGAAGCCAGGGCAGGGTAAGGCAATGCAGGGTAGGGCAGGGGAGGGCAAGGGAAGACAGGGCAGGGCAGGGCAGGGCAGGGCAGGTCATAGCAAGGGAAGCCAGGGCAGAGCAGGGCAGGTCAGGGCAGGGCAAGTCAAGGGAAGCCAGGGCAGGGCAGGGCAGGGCAAGGGAAGCCAGGGCAGGGCACGGCAGTGCAGGGCAAGGGAAGACAGGGCAGGGCAGGGCAGGGCAGGGCAAGGGAAGCCAGGGCAGGGCAGGGCAGGGCAGGGCAGTGGAAGCCAGGGCAGGGCAGGGCAGGTCAGGAAAGGGCAGGGCAGGGCAGGGCAAGGGAAGCCAGGGCAGGGCAGGGCAGGGCAGGGCAAGGGAAGCCAGGGCTAGGCAGAGCAAGGGAAGCCAGGGCAGTGCAGGGCAGGGCAGGGCAAGGGAAGCTAGGGCAGGGCAGGGCAGGGCAGGGCAAGGGAAGCCAGGACAGGGCAGGGCAGGGCAGGTCAAGGGAATGTAGGTCAGGGCAGGGCATTGCAAGGGAAGCCAGGGCAGGGCAGGGAAGGGCAAGGGAAGCCAGGGCAGGGCGGGGCTGGGCAGGGCAAGGGAAGCTAGGGCAGGGCATGGCAGGGCAAGGGAAGCTAGGGCAGGGCATGGCAGGGCAAGGGAAGAAAGGGCAGGGCAGGGGAGGGCAGGGCAGGGCACGGCAAGGGAGGGCAAGGGAGGGCAAGGGAAGCCAGAACAGGTCAGGGCAGGGCAAGGGAAGCAAGGGCAGGGCAGGGCAGGGCAGGGGAAGCCAAGGGCAGGTAAGGACAGGGCAGGGCAAGGGAAGCCTGGGCAGGGCACGGATGGGCAGGGCAGGGCAAGGGAAGCCAGGGCAGGGCAAAACAGGGCAGGGCAGGGAAAGGGAAGCCAAGGGCAGGGAAGGCCAGGGCAGGGCAAGGGAAGCCAGGGCAGAGCAGGGCAGGGCAGTGTAGGGCAGGGCAGGGCCAAGGTATCCAGGGCAAAGCAGGGCAGGGCAGGGCAGGGGAAGGGAAGCCTATGCAGGGCAGGGTAGGGCAGGGCAAGGGAAGCCAGGGGAAGGGCAAGGCAGGGCATAGGAATCCAAGGCAGGGCAGAGCAGGGCAGAGCAGGGCAAGAGAAGCCAGGGCAGGGCAGGGCTGGGCAGGGAAGGGCAGGGTAGGGCAAGGGAAGCCAGGGCAGTGTAGGGCAAGGCAGGGGAGGGCAAGGGAAGCCAGAACAGGGCAGGGCAGGGCAGGGCAGGAAAGGGAAGCCAGGGCAGGGCAGGGTAGGGCAGTGCAGAGCAAGGGAAGCCAGGGCAGAGCAGGGCAGGGCAGGGCAAACCAGGGCAGGGCAAGGGAAGCCAGGGCAGGGCAGGGCAGGGCAAGGGAAGCCAGGGAAGGGCAGGGCAGGGCTGGGCAGGGCAGGGCAAGGGAAGCCAGGGCAGGGCAGGGCAAGGCAGGGTAGGGCAGGGGAGGGCAAGGGAAGCCAGGGCAGGGCAGGGCATGGCAGGAAAGGGCAGGGCAGGGCTAGACAAGTGAAGCCAGGGCAGGGCAGGGCAGGGCAGGGCCAGGGAAGCCTGTTCAGGGCAGGGCAGGGCAGGGCAGTGTAGGGCAGGGCAGGGCAAGGGAAGTTAGGGCAGGGCAGGGCAGGGCAGGGCAGGGCTAGGCAGGGCAGGGCAAGGGAAGCCAGGGAAGGGCAGGGTAGGGCAGGGCAGGGCAAGGGAAGGCAGGGCAGGGCAGGGCAAGGGAAGGCAGGGCAGAGCAGGGCAGGTCGGGGCTAGGCAGCGCAGGGCAAGGGAAGCCAGGGCAGGGCAGGGTAGGGCAGGGCAGGGCATGGGAAGCCAGGGCAGGGCAGGGGAAGGCAGGGCAGGGCAGGGCCAGGGAAGGCTGGGCAGAGCAGGGCAGGGCGAGGCTAGGCAGGGCAGGGCAAGGGAAGCCAGGGCAGGGCAGGGCAGGGCAGGGCAAGTGAAGCAAGGGCAGGACACGGCAGGGCAGGGCAGGGCAGGGCTGGGCAAGGGAAGCTAAAGCAGGGCAAAGCAGGGTCGGGCAGGACAAGGGAAACCAGGGCAGGGCAGGGCAGGGCAGGAAAGGGCAGGGCAAGGGAAGCCAGGGCAGGGCAAATCAGGGCAGGGCAAGGGAAGCCAGGGCAGGTCAAAGCAGGGCAGGGCAGGGCAGGGCAACGGAAGCCAGGGCAGGGTAGGGCAAGGCAGGGTAGGGCAGGGGAGGGCAAGGGAAGCCAGAACAGGGCAGGGCAGGGCAGGGCATAGCAAGGGAAGCCAGGGCAGGGCAGGAAAGGGCAGGGCAGGGCAGGGCAAGGGAAGCCAGGGCAGGGCAGGGCAGGGCAGGGCAAGGGAAGCCTGTTCAGGGCAGGGCAGGGCAAGGGAAGTTAGGGCAGGGCAGGGCAGGGCAGGGCTAGGCAGGGCAGGGCAAGGGAAGCCAGGGAAGGGCAGGGTAGGGAAGGGCAGGGAAAGGGAAGGCAGGGCAGGGCAAGGGAAGGCAGGGCAGAGCAGGGCAGGGCGGGGATAGGCAGGGCAGGGCAAGGGAAAACAGGGCAGGGCAGGGAAGGGCAGGGCAGGGCAAGGGAAGGCAGGGCAGGGCAGGGGAAGGCAGGGCAGGGCAGGGCAAGGGAAGGCTGGGCAGAGCAGGGCAGGGCGGGGCTAGGCAGGGCAGGGCAAGGGAAGCCAGGGCAGGGCAGGGCAGGGCAGGGCAAGTGAAGCAAGGGCAGGACAGGGCAGGGCAGGGCAGGGCAGGGCTGGGCAAGGGAAGCTAAAGCAGGGCAAAGCAGGGTCGGGCAGGACAAGGGAAACCAGGGCAGGGCAGGGCAGGGCAGGAAAGGGCAGGGCAAGGGAAGCCAGGGCAGGGCAAATCAGGGCAGGGCAAGGGAAGCCAGGGCAGGTCAAAGCAGGGCAGGGCAGGGCAGGGCAACGGAAGCCAGGGCAGGGTAGGGCAAGGCAGGGTAAAGCAGGGGAGGGCAAGGGAAGCCAGAACAGGGCAGGGCAGGGCAGGGCATAGCAAGGGAAGCCAAGGCAGGGCAGGGCAAGGCAAGGGAAGCCAGGGCAGGGCAGGGCAGGGCAAGGGAAGACAGGGCAGGGCACGGCAGTGCATGGTAAGGGAAGCCAAGGCAGGGCAGGGCAAGGGAAGCAAGGGCAGGGCAGGGCAGGGCAGGGCAATTTAAGCCAGGGCAGGGCAGGGCAGGGCAAGGGATGCCAGGGCAGGGCAGGGCAGGCAGGGCAGGGCAAGGGAAGGCAGGGCAAGGCAGGGCAAAACAGGGCAAGGGAAGGAATGGCAGAACAGGACAGGGCAGGGCAGGGCAGGGCAAGGGAAGCCACTGCAGGGCAGGGCAGGGCAAGGTAAGGGAAGCCAGGGCAAGGCAGGTTAGGGCAGGGCAGGGCAGGGCAAGGGAAGGCAGGCCAGGGCAGGGAAGGGCAGGGCAGTGGAAGCCAGGGCAGGGCAGGGCAGGGCAAAGGAAGCCAGGGCAGGGCAAAGCAGGGCAGGGCAAGGCAAGGGAAGCCAATGCAGGGCAGGGCAGGGCTGGGCAGGGCAGGGCAAAGCAGGGCAGGGCAGGGCAAGAGAAGCCAGGGCAGGGCAGGGCAGGGTAGGGCAGGGTAAGCGAAGCCAGGGCAGGGCAGGGCAGGTCAGGGCAGGGCAAGGGAAGCCAGGGCAAGGCAGGGCAGGGCAGGGCAGGGCAGGGCAAGGGAAGACTGGGCAGGGCAGGGCAGGGCAGGGTAGGGCAATGGAAGACAGGGCAGGGCATGGCTGGGCAGAGCAAGGGAAGCCAGGGCAGAGCAAGGCAGGTCAGGTCAAAGCAGGGCAGGGCAGGGGAAGGCAGGGCAGGGCAGGGCAACACAAGGGAAGCCAGGGCAGAGCAGGGCAAAGCAGGGTAGGGCAGGGCAGGGCAGGGCAGGGCAAGGGAAGCTAGGGCAGGGCAGGGCAGGGCAAGGCAAGGGAAGCCAGAGCAGGGCAGGGCAGGTAAGGGCAGGGCAAGGGAAGCCAGGCCAGAGCAGGGCAGGGCAGGGCAGGGCAAGGGAAGCCAGGGCAGTGTAGGGCAAGGCAGGGGAGGGCAAGGGAAGCCAGAACAGGGCAGGGCAGGGCAGGGCAGGAAAGGGAAGCCAGGGCAGGGCAGGGTAGGGCAGTGCAGAGCAAGGGAAGCCAGGGCAGAGCAGGGCAGGGCAGGGCAAACCAGGGCAGGGCAAGGGAAGCCAGGGCAGGGCAGGGCAGGGCAAGGGAAGCCAGGGAAGGGCAGGGCAGGGCTGGGCAGGGCAGGGCAAGGGAAGCCAGGGCAGGGCAGGGCAAGGCAGGGTAGGGCAGGGGAGGGCAAGGGAAGCCAGGGCAGGGCAGGGCATGGCAGGAAAGGGCAGGGCAGGGCTAGACAAGTGAAGCCAGGGCAGGGCAGGGCAGGGCAGGGCCAGGGAAGCCTGTTCAGGGCAGGGCAGGGCAGGGCAGTGTAGGGCAGGGCAGGGCAAGGGAAGTTAGGGCAGGGCAGGGCAGGGCAGGGCAGGGCTAGGCAGGGCAGGGCAAGGGAAGCCAGGGAAGGGCAGGGTAGGGCAGGGCAGGGCAAGGGAAGGCAGGGCAGGGCAGGGCAAGGGAAGGCAGGGCAGAGCAGGGCAGGTCGGGGCTAGGCAGCGCAGGGCAAGGGAAGCCAGGGCAGGGCAGGGTAGGGCAGGGCAGGGCATGGGAAGCCAGGGCAGGGCAGGGGAAGGCAGGGCAGGGCAGGGCCAGGGAAGGCTGGGCAGAGCAGGGCAGGGCGAGGCTAGGCAGGGCAGGGCAAGGGAAGCCAGGGCAGGGCAGGGCAGGGCAGGGCAAGTGAAGCAAGGGCAGGACAGGGCAGGGCAGGGCAGGGCAGGGCTGGGCAAGGGAAGCTAAAGCAGGGCAAAGCAGGGTCGGGCAGGACAAGGGAAACCAGGGCAGGGCAGGGCAGGGCAGGAAAGGGCAGGGCAAGGGAAGCCAGGGCAGGGCAAATCAGGGCAGGGCAAGGGAAGCCAGGGCAGGTCAAAGCAGGGCAGGGCAGGGCAGGGCAACGGAAGCCAGGGCAGGGTAGGGCAAGGCAGGGTAGGGCAGGGGAGGGCAAGGGAAGCCAGAACAGGGCAGGGCAGGGCAGGGCATAGCAAGGGAAGCCAGGGCAGGGCAGGAAAGGGCAGGGCAGGGCAGGGCAAGGGAAGCCAGGGCAGGGCAGGGCAGGGCAGGGCAAGGGAAGCCTGTTCAGGGCAGGGCAGGGCAAGGGAAGTTAGGGCAGGGCAGGGCAGGGCAGGGCTAGGCAGGGCAGGGCAAGGGAAGCCAGGGAAGGGCAGGGTAGGGAAGGGCAGGGAAAGGGAAGGCAGGGCAGGGCAAGGGAAGGCAGGGCAGAGCAGGGCAGGGCGGGGATAGGCAGGGCAGGGCAAGGGAAAACAGGGCAGGGCAGGGAAGGGCAGGGCAGGGCAAGGGAAGGCAGGGCAGGGCAGGGGAAGGCAGGGCAGGGCAGGGCAAGGGAAGGCTGGGCAGAGCAGGGCAGGGCGGGGCTAGGCAGGGCAGGGCAAGGGAAGCCAGGGCAGGGCAGGGCAGGGCAGGGCAAGTGAAGCAAGGGCAGGACAGGGCAGGGCAGGGCAGGGCAGGGCTGGGCAAGGGAAGCTAAAGCAGGGCAAAGCAGGGTCGGGCAGGACAAGGGAAACCAGGGCAGGGCAGGGCAGGGCAGGAAAGGGCAGGGCAAGGGAAGCCAGGGCAGGGCAAATCAGGGCAGGGCAAGGGAAGCCAGGGCAGGTCAAAGCAGGGCAGGGCAGGGCAGGGCAACGGAAGCCAGGGCAGGGTAGGGCAAGGCAGGGTAAAGCAGGGGAGGGCAAGGGAAGCCAGAACAGGGCAGGGCAGGGCAGGGCATAGCAAGGGAAGCCAAGGCAGGGCAGGGCAAGGCAAGGGAAGCCAGGGCAGGGCAGGGCAGGGCAAGGGAAGACAGGGCAGGGCACGGCAGTGCATGGTAAGGGAAGCCAAGGCAGGGCAGGGCAAGGGAAGCAAGGGCAGGGCAGGGCAGGGCAGGGCAATTTAAGCCAGGGCAGGGCAGGGCAGGTCAGGAAAGGGCAGGGCAGGGCAGGGCAGGGCAGGCAGGGCAGGGCAAGGGAAGGCAGGGCAGGGCAGGGCAAAACAGGGCAAGGGAAGGAATGGCAGAACAGGACAGGGCAGGGCAGGGCAGGGCAAGGGAAGCCACTGCAGGGCAGGGCAGGGCAAGGTAAGGGAAGCCAGGGCAAGGCAGGTTAGGGCAGGGCAGGGCAGGGCAAGGGAAGGCAGGCCAGGGCAGGGAAGGGCAGGGCAGTGGAAGCCAGGGCAGGGCAGGGCAGGGCAAAGGAAGCCAGGGCAGGGCAAAGCAGGGCAGGGCAAGGCAAGGGAAGCCAATGCAGGGCAGGGCAGGGCTGGGCAGGGCAGGGCAAAGCAGGGCAGGGCAGGGCAAGAGAAGCCAGGGCAGGGCAGGGCAGGGTAGGGCAGGGTAAGCGAAGCCAGGGCAGGGCAGGGCAGGTCAGGGCAGGGCAAGGGAAGCCAGGGCAAGGCAGGGCAGGGCAGGGCAGGGCAGGGCAAGGGAAGACTGGGCAGGGCAGGGCAGGGCAGGGTAGGGCAATGGAAGACAGGGCAGGGCATGGCTGGGCAGAGCAAGGGAAGCCAGGGCAGAGCAAGGCAGGTCAGGTCAAAGCAGGGCAGGGCAGGGGAAGGCAGGGCAGGGCAGGGCAACACAAGGGAAGCCAGGGCAGAGCAGGGCAAAGCAGGGTAGGGCAGGGCAGGGCAGGGCAAGGGAAGCTAGGGCAGGGCAGGGCAGGGCAAGGCAAGGGAAGCCAGAGCAGGGCAGGGCAGGTAAGGGCAGGGCAAGGGAAGCCAGGCCAGAGCAGGGCAGGGCAAGGGAAGCCAGGGCAGGGCAGGGCAGGGCAGGACAAGGGAAGCCAGGGCAGGGCAGGGCAGGGAAAGGCAGGGCAAGGGAAGCCAGGGCAGAGCAGGGCAGGGCAGGGCAGGGCAAGGGAAGCCAGGGCAGGGCAGGGCAGGGCAAGGGAAGCCAGGGCAGAGCAGGGCAGGGCAGGACAAGGGAAGCCAGGGCAGGGCAGGGCAGGGAAGGGCAGGGCAAGGGAAGCCAGGGCAGAACACTGCAGGGCAGGGCAGGGGAAGCCAGGGCCAGGGAAGCCAGGGCAGTTCAGGGCAGAGCAGGGCAAGGGAAGCCAGGGTAGGGCAGGACAGGGAATGGGAAGCCAGGGCAGTGCAAGGCAGGGCAGGGCAGGGCAGGGTAGGGCAAGGGAAGCCAGGGCAGGGTAGGGCAGGGCAGGGCAGGACAAGGGAACTCAGGGCAGGGCAGGGCAGGGCAGTGCCAGGCAGTGCAAGGGAAGCCAGGGTAGGGCAGGGCAGGGCAGGGCAGGGCAAGGGAAGCCAGGGCAGGGCAGGGCAGGGCAGGGCAGAGCAAGGGAATCCAGGGCAGGGCAGGGCAGGCCAGGGCAGAGCAAGGGAAGCCAGGGCAGAGCAGGGCATATCAGGGCATGGCAGGACAAGGGAAGTCAGAACAGAACAGGGCAGGGCAAGGGAAGCCAGGGTAGGGCAGGGCAGGGCAATGGAAGCCAGGGCAGGGCAGGGCAGCGCAGGGCAAGGGAAACCAGGGCAGTGCAGAGCAGGGTAGGGCAGGGCAAGGCAGGGCAAGGGAAGCCAGGGCAAGGCAGGGCAAGGGAAGCCAGGGTAGGGCAGGGCAGGTCAGGGCAGGGTAGGGCAAGGGACGCCAGGGCAGAAAAGGGCAGGGCAGGGCAGGGCAAGGGAAGCTAGGGCAGGGCAGGGCAGGGTAGGGCAGGGCAAGGGAAATCAGGGCAGAGCAGGGCAGGACAGGGCAAGGGAAGACAGGGCAGGGCAGGGCAGGGCAGGGCAAGGAAAGCCAGGGCAGGGGAAGGCAGGGCAGTGCAGGGCAAGGGAAGGCTGGGCAGAGCAGGGCACGGCGGGGCTAGGCAGGTCAGGGCAAGGGAAGCCAGGGCAGGGCAGGGCAGGGCAGGGCAAGTTAAGCAAGGGCAGGACAGGGCAGGGCAGGGCAGGGCAGGGCTGGGCAAGGGTAGCTAAAGCAGGGCAAAGCAGGGTCGGGCAGGACAAGGGAAACCAGGGCAGGGCAGGGCAAAGCAGGAAAGGGCAGGGCAAGGGAAGCCAGGGCAGGGCAAATCAGGGCAGGGCAAGGGAAGCCAGGGCAGGTCAAAGCAGGGCAGGGCAGGGCAGGGCAACGGAAGCCAGGGCAGGGTAGGGCAAGGCAGGGTAGGGCAGGGGAGGGCAAGGGAAGCCAGAACAGGGCAGGGCAGGGCAGGGCATAGCAAGGGAAGCCAGGGCAGGGCAGGAAAGGGCAGGGCAGGGCAGGGCAAGGGAAGCCAGGGCAGGGCAGGGCAGGGCAGGGTAGGGCAGGGCAGGGCAAGGGAAGTTAGGGCAGGGCAGGGCTGGGCAGGGCTAGGCAGGGCAGGGCAAGGGAAGCCAGGGAAGGGCAGGGTAGGGCAGGGCAGGGCAAGGGAAGGCAGGGCAGGGCAAGGGAAGGCAGGGCAGAGCAGGGCAGGGCGGGGATAGGCAGGGCAGGGCAAGGGAAGCCAGGGCAGGGCAGGGGAAGGCAGGGCAGAGCAGGGCAGGGCGGGGATAGGCAGGGCAGGGCAAGGGAAGCCAGGGCAGGGCAGGGTAGGGCAGGGCAGGGCAAGGGAAGGCAGGGCAGGGCAGGGGAAGGCAGGGCAGGGCAGGGCAAGGGAAGGCTTGGCAGAGCAGGGCAGGGCGGGGCTAGGCAGGGCAGGGCAAGGGAAGCCAGGGCAGGGCAGGGCAGGGCAGGGCAAGTGAAGCAAGGGCAGGACAGGGCAGGGCAGGGCAGGGCAGGGCTGGGCAAGGGAAGCTAAAGCAGGGCAAAGCAGGGTCGGGCAGGACAAGGGAAACCAGGGCAGGGCAGGGCAGGGCAGGAAAGGGCAGGGCAAGGGAAGCCAGGGCAGGGCAAATCAGGGCAGGGCAAGGGAAGCCAGGGCAGGTCAAAGCAGGGCAGGGCAGGGTAGGGCAAGGCAGGGTAGGGCAGGGGAGGGCAAGGGAAGATAGAACAGGGCAGGGCAGGGCAGGTCATAGCAAGGGAAGCCAGGGCAGGGCAGGGCAAGGCAAGGGAAGCCAGGGCAGGGCAGGGCAGGGCAAGGGAAGACAGGGCAGGGCACGGCAGTGCATGGCAAGGGAAGCCAGGGCAGGGCAGGGCAAGGGAAGCAAGGGCAGGGCAGGGCAGGGCAGGGCAAGGGATGCCAGGGCAGGGCAGGCAGGGCAGGGCAAGGGAAGGCAGGGCAGGGCAGGGCAAAACAGGGCAAGGGAAGGAATGGCAGAACAGGGCAGGGCAGGGCAGGGCAAGGGAAGCCACGGCAGGGCAGGGCAGGGCAAGGCAAGGGAAGCCAGGGCAAGGCAGGTTAGGGCAGGGCAGGGCAGGGCAAGGGAAGGCAGGCCAGGGCAGGGAAGGGCAGGGCAGTGGAAGCCAGGGCAGGGCAGGGCAGGGCAAAGGAAGCCAGGGCAGGGCACGGCAGTGCAGGGCAAGGGAAGCCAGGGCAAGGCAGGGCACGGGAAGCCAGGGCAGGGCAGAGCAGGGCAGTGCAGGGTAGGGCAAGAGAATCCAGGGCAGGGCAGGGCAGGGTAGGGCAGGGCAGGGCAGGGCAAAGGAAGCTAGGGCAGGGCATGGCAGGGCAAGGGAAGACAGGGCAGGGCAGGGCAGGGCAGGGCAGAGCAAGGGCAAGGGAGGGCAAGGGAAGTCAGAACATGGCAGGGCAGGGCAAGGGAAGCAAAGGCAGGGCAGGGCAGGGCAGGGGAAGCCAAGGGCAGGGAAGGACAGGGCAGAGCAAGGGAAGCGTGGGCAGGGCACGGATGGGCAGGGCAGGGCAAGGGAAGCCAGGGCAGGGCAAGGCAGGGCAGGGCAGGAAAAGGGAAGCCAAGGGCAGGGAAGGACAGGGCAGGGCAAGGGAAGCCTGGACAGGGCAGGAATGGGCAGGGCAGGGCAAGGGAAGCCAGGGCAGGGCAGGGCAGGGCAAAACAGGGCAAGGGAAGCCAGGGCAGGGCAGAGGAAAGCAGGGCAGGACATGGCAGGGCAAGGGAAGCCAGGGCAGGGCAGTGCAGGGCAGGGCAGTGCAGGGCAGGGCAAGAGAAGCCATGGCAGGGCACAGCAGGGTAGGGCAGGGCGGGGCAGGGCAGGGCAAGAAAAGCCAGGGCAGGGCAGGGCAGCGCAGGGCATGGCAGGGCAAGGGAAGCTATGGCAGGGCATGGTAGGGCAGGGCAGGACATGGCAGGGCAAGGGAAGCCAGGGCAGGGCAGGGCAGGGCAGGTCAAGAGAGGGCAAGGGAAGCCAGAACAGGGCAGGGCAGGGCAAGGGAAGGTAGGGCAGGGCAGGGCAAGGGAAGGTAGGGCAGGGCAGGGCAAGGGAAGGTAGGGCAGGGCAGGGCAAAAAAGGGCAAGGGAAGGAAGGTCAGGGCAGGGCAGGGCAGAGCAAGGGAAGCCAGGGCAGGGCAGGGCAGGGCAGGGCAGGGCAAGGGAAGCCAGGGCAGGGCAGGGCAGGGCAGGGCAAGGGAAGCCACGGCAGGGCAGGGCAAGGGAAGCCAGGGCAGGGAAGGGCAGGGGAAGGGAAGCTAGGGCAGTGCAGGGCAGGGCAGGGCAGGGCAAGGGAAGCCAGGGCAGGGCAGGGCAGGGAAGGGCAGGGCAAGGGAAGCCAGGGCAGAGCAGGGCAGGGCAGTGTAGTGCAGGGCAGGGCCAAGGTATCCAGGGCAAAGCAGGGCAGGGCAGGGCAGGGGAAGGGAAGCCTATGCAGGGCAGGGTAGGGCAGGGCAAGGGAAGTCAGGGGAAGGGCAAGGCAGGGCATAGGAAGCCAAGGCAGGGCAGAGCAGGGCAGAGCAGGGCAAGAGAAGCCAGGGCAGGGCAGGGCTGGGCAGGGAAGGGCAGGGCAGGGCAAGGGAAGCCAGGGCAGGGTAGGGCAAGGCAGGGGAGGGCAAGGGAAGCCAGAACAGGGCAGGGCAGGGCAGGGCAGGAAAGGGAAGCCAGGGCAGGGCAGGGTAGGGCAAGGGAAGACAGGGCAGGGCAGGGAAGGGCAGTGCAGAGCAAGGGAAGCCAGGGCAGGGCAGGGCATGGCAGGGCAGGGCTAGACAAGGGAAGCCAGGGCAGGGCAGGGCAGGGCAAGGGAAGCCAGGGCAGGGCACGGCAGTGCAGGGCAGGGCAGTGGAAGCCAGGGCAGGGCAGGGCAGGGCAGGAAAGGGCAGGGCAGGGCAGGGCAAGGGAAGCCAGGGCAAGGCAGGGCAGGGCAGGGCAAGGGAAGCCTGTTCAGGGCAGGGAAGGGCAGGGCAGGGCAGGGTAAGGCAGGGCAGGGCAAGGGAAGTTAGGGCAGGGCAGGGAAGGGCAGGCCTAGGCAGGGCAGGGCAAGGGAAGCCAGGGAAGGGCAGGGTAGGGCAGGGCAGGGCAAGGGAAGGCAGGGCAGGGCAAGGCAAGGGAAGGCAGGACGGGGCTAGGCAGGGCAGGGCAAGGGAAGACAGGGCAGGGCAGGGTAGGGCAGGGCAGGGCAAGGGAAGCCAGGGCAGGGCAGGGGAAGGCAGGGCAGGGCAGGGCAAGGGAAGGCTGGGCAGAGCAGGGCAGGGTGGGGCTAGGCAGGGCAGGGCAAGGGAAGCCAGGGCAGGGCAGGGCAGGGCAGGGCAAGTGAAGCAAGGGCAGGACAGGGCAGGGCAGGGCAGGGCAGGGCTGGGCAAGGGAAGCTAAAGCAGGGCAAAGCAGGGTCGGGCAGGACAAGGGAAACCAGGGCAGGGCAGGGCAGGGCAGGAAAGGGCAGGGCAAGGGAAGCCAGGGCAGGGCAAATCAGGGCAGGGCAAGGGAAGCCAGGGCAGGTCAAAGCAGGGCAGGGCAGGGCAGGGCAACGGAAGCCAGGGCAGGGTAGGGCAAGGCAGGGTAGTGCAGGGGAGGGCAAGGGAAGCCAGAACAGGGCAGGGCAGGGCAGGGCATAGCAAGGGAAGCCAGGGCACGGCAGGGCAAGGCAAGGGAAGCCAGGGCAGGGCAGGGCAGGGCAAGGGAAGACAGGGAAGGGCACAGCAGTGCATGGCAAGGGAAGCCAGGGCAGGGCAGGGCAAGGGAAGCAAGGGCAGGGCAGGGCAGGGCAGGACAATTTAAGGCAGGGCAGGGCAGGGCAGGGCAAGGGATGCCAGGGCAGGGCAGGGCAGGCAGGGCAGGGCAAGGGAAGGCAGGGCAGGGCAGGACAATTTAAGGCAGGGCAGGGCAGGGCAGGGCAAGGGATGCCAGGGCAGGGCAGGGCAGGCAGGGCAGGGCAAGGGATGCCAGGGCAGGGCAGGGCAGGCAGGGCAGGGCAAGGGATGCCAGGGCAGGGCAGGGCAGGGCAGGGCAGGGCAAGGGAAGCCTGTTCAGGGCAGGGAAGGGCAGGGCAGGGCAGGGTAAGGCAGGGCAGGGCAAGGGAAGTTAGGGCAGGGCAGGGAAGGGCAGGCCTAGGCAGGGCAGGGCAAGGGAAGCCAGGGAAGGGCAGGGTAGGGCAGGGCAGGGCAAGGGAAGGCAGGGCAGGGCAAGGCAAGGGAAGGCAGGACGGGGCTAGGCAGGGCAGGGCAAGGGAAGACAGGGCAGGGCAGGGTAGGGCAGGGCAGGGCAAGGGAAGCCAGGGCAGGGCAGGGGAAGGCAGGGCAGGGCAGGGCAAGGGAAGGCTGGGCAGAGCAGGGCAGGGTGGGGCTAGGCAGGGCAGGGCAAGGGAAGCCAGGGAAGGGCAGGGCAGGGCAGGGCAAGTGAAGCAAGGGCAGGACAGGGCAGGGCAGGGCAGAGCAGGGCTGGGCAAGGGAAGCTAAAGCAGGGCAAAGCAGGGTCGGGCAGGACAAGGGAAACCAGGGCAGGGCAGGGCAGGGCAGGAAAGGGCAGGGCAAGGGAAGCCAGGGCAAGGGAAGCCAGGGCAGGGCAAATCAGGGCAGGGCAAGGGAAGCCAGGGCAGGTCAAAGCAGGGCAGGGCAGGGCAGGGCAACGGAAGCCAGGGCAGGGTAGGGCAAGGCAGGGTAGTGCAGGGGAGGGCAAGGGAAGCCAGAACAGGGCAGGGCAGGGCAGGGCATAGCAAGGGAAGCCAGGGCAGGGCAGGGCAAGGCAAGGGAAGCCAGGGCAGGGCAGGGCAGGGCAAGGGAAGACAGGGAAGGGCACAGCAGTGCATGGCAAGGGAAGCCAGGGCAGGGCAGGGCAAGGGAAGCAAGGGCAGGGCAGGGCAGGGCAGGACAATTTAAGGCAGGGCAGGGCAGGGCAGGGCAAGGGATGCCAGGGCAGGGCAGGGCAGGCAGGGCAGGGCAAAGGAAGGCAGGGCAGGGCAGGACAATTTAAGGCAGGGCAGGGCAGGGCAGGGCAAGGGATGCCAGGGCAGGGCAGGGCAGGCAGGGCAGGGCAAGGGATGCCAGGGCAGGGCAGGGCAGGCAGGGCAGGGCAAGGGAAGGCAGGGCAGGGCAGGGCAAAACAGGGCAAGGGAAGGAATGGCAGAACAGGGCAGGGCAGGGCAGGGCAGGGCAAGGGAAGCCACGGCAGGGCAGGGCAGGGCAAGGCAAGGGAAGCCAGGGCAAGGCAGGTTAGGGCAGGGCAGGGCAGGGCAAGGGAAGGCAGGCCAGGGCAGGGAAGGGCAGGGCAGTGGAAGCCAGGGCAGGGCAGGGCAGGGCAAAGGAAGCCAAGGCAGGGCAAAGCAGGGCAGGGCAAGGCAAGGGAAGCCAATGCAGGGCAGGGCAGGGCTGGGCAGGGCAGGGCAGGGCAGGGCAAGGGAAGCCAGGGCAGGGCAGGGCAGGGTAGGGCAGGGTAAGCGAAGCCAGGGCAGGGCAGGGCAGGGCAGGGCAGGGCAAGGGAAGCCAGGGCAAGGCAGGGCAGGGCAGGGCAGGGCAAGGGAAGACTGGGCAGGGCAGGGCAGGGCAGGGCAGAGCAAGTGAAGCCAGGGCAGAGCAAGGCAGGTCAGGTCAAAGCAGGGCAGGGCAGGGGAAGGCAGGGCAGGGCAGGGCAACACAAGGGAAGCCAGGGCAGAGCAGGGCAGGGCAGGGTAGGGCAATGGAAGCCAGGGCAGGGCAGGGCAGGGAAGGGCAGGGCAAGGGAAGCCAGGGCAGAGCAGGGCAGGGCAGGGCAGGGCAGGGCAGGGCAGGGCAAGGGAAGCTAGGGCAGGGCAGGGCAGGGCAAGGCAAGGGAAGCCAGAGCAGGGCAGGGCAGGTAAGGGCAGGGCAAGGGAAGCCAGGCCAGAGCAGGGCAGGGTTAGGCAGGGCAAGGGAAGCCAGGGCAGGGCAGGGCAGGGCAGGACAAGGGAAGCCAGGGCAGGGCAGGGCAGGGAAGGGCAGGGCAAGGGAAGCCAGGGCAGAACACTGCAGGGCAGGGCAGGGGAAGCCAGGGCCAGGGAAGCCAGGGCAGTTCAGGGCAGAGCAGGGCAAGGGAAGCCAGGGTAGGGCAGGACAGGGAATGGGAAGCCAGGGCAGTGCAAGGCAGGGCAGGGCAGGGCAGGGTAGGGCAAGGGAAGCCAGGGCAGGGTAGGGCAGGGCAGGGCAGGACAAGGGAACTCAGGGCAGGGCAGGGCAGGGCAGTGCCAGGCAGTGCAAGGGAAGCCAGGGTAGGGCAGGGCAGGGCAGGGCAGGGCAGGGCAGGGCAGGGCAGGGCAGGGCAAGGGAAGCCAGGGCAGGGCAGGGCAGGTCAGGGCAGGGCAATGGAAGCCAGGGCAGGGCAAGGCAGGGCAGGGCGGGGCCGGGCAAGGGAATACAGGCAGGGCAGGGCAGGCAAGGGAATACAGGCAGGGCAGGGCAGGTCAAGGGAAGTCAGGGCAGGGATGGGCAGGTCAAGGGAAGGCAGGGCAGGGCAGGGCAGGCAACGGCAGGTTAGGTCATGGCAGGGCAGGGCAAGAGAAGCAAGGGCAGGGCAGGCCAGGGCAGGGCAAGGCAAGGGCAGCTAGGGCAGGGTAGGGCAGGACAGAGCAGGGCAGTGCAAGGGAAGCCAGAACTGGGCAGGGCAGAATAGGGCAGGGCTGAGCAAGGGAAGCCAGGGCAGAGCAGGGCAGGGCAGGGCAAGGCAAGGGAAGCCAGGGCATGGCAGGGCAGGGCAAGGGAAGACAGGGCAGGTCAAAGCAGGGCAGGGCAGGGCAGGGCAACGGAAGCCAGGGCAGGGTAGGGCAAGACAGGGTAGGGCAGGGGAGGGCAAGGGAAGCCAGAACAGGGCAGGGCAGGGCAGGTCATAGCAAGGGAAGCCAGGGCAGGGCAGGGCAAGGCAAGGGAAGCCAGGGCAGGGCAGGGCAAGGGAAGCAAGGGCAGGGCACGGCAGTGCATGGCAAGGGAAGCCAGGGCAGGGCAGGGCAAGGGAAGCAAGGGCAGGGCAGGGCAGGGCAGGGCAATTTAAGCCAGGGCAGGGCAGGGCAGGGCAAGGGATGCCAGGGCAGGGCAGACAGGGCAGGGCAAGGGACGGCAGGGCAGGGCTGGGCAAAACAGGGCAAGGGAAGGAATGGCAGAACAGGGCATGGCAGGGCAGGGCAAGGGAAGCCACGGCAGGGCAGGGCAGGGCAAGGCAAGGGAAGCCAGGGCAAGGCAGGTTAGGGCAAGGCAGGGCAGGGCAAGGGAAGGCAGGCCAGGGCAGGGAAGGGCAGGGCAGTGGAATCCAGGGCAGGGCAGGGCAGGGCAAATGAAGCCAGGGCAGGGCAAAGCAGGGCAGGGCAAGGCAAGGGAAGCCAGGGCAGGGCAGGGCAGGGCTGGGCAGGGCAGGGCAGGGCAGGGCAGGGCAGGGCAAGAGAAGCCAGGGCAGGGCAGGGCAGGGTAGGGCAGGGCAAGCGAAGCCAGGGCAGGGCAGGGCAGGTCAGGGCAGGGCAAGGGAAGCCAGGGCAAGGCAGGGCAGGGCAGGGCAGGGCAAGGGAAGACTGGGCAGGGCAGGGCAGGGCAGGGTAAGGCAAGGGAAGACAGGGCAGGGCAGGGCAGGGCAGGGCAGAGCAAGGGAAGCCTGGGCAGAGCAAGGCAGGTCAGGTCAAAGCAGGGCAGGGCAGGGGAAGACAGGGCAGGGCAGGGCAGGGCAAGGCAAGGGAAGCCAGGGCAGGGCAGGGTACGGCAGGGTAGTGCAATGGAAGCCAGGGCAGAGCAGGGCACGGCAGGGTAGGGCAATGGATGCCAGGGCAGAGCAGGGCAGGGAAGGGCAGGGCAAGGGAAGCCAGGGCAGGGCAGGGCAAGGGAAGCCAGGGCAGGGAAGGGCAGGGGAAGGGAAGCTAGGGCAGTGCAAGGCAGGGCAGGGCAGGGCAAGGGAAGCCAGGGCAGGGCAGGGCAGGGAAGGGCAGGGCAAGGGGAGCCAGGGCAGAGCAGGGCAGGGCAATGTAGGGCAGGGCAGGGCCAAGGTATCCAGGGCAAAGCAGGGCAGGGCAGGGCAGGGGAAGGGAAGCCTATGCAGGGCAGGGTAGGGCAGGGCAAGGGAAGCCGGGGCAGGGCAAGGCAGGGCATGGGAAGCCAAGGCAGGGCAGAGCAGGGCAGAGCAGGGCAAGAGAAGCCAGGGCAGGGCAGGGCAAGGCAGGGGAGGGCAAGGGAAGCCAGAACATAGCAGGGCAGGGCAGGGCAGGAAAGGGAAGCCAGGGCAGAGCAGGGCAGGGCAGGGCAAAGCAGGGCAGGGCAAGGGAAGCCAGGGCAGGGCAGGGCAGGGCAAGGGAAGCCAGGGAAGGGCAGGGCAGGGCTGGGCAGGGCAGGGCAAGGGAAGCCAGGGAAGGGCAGGGTAGGGCAGGGCAGGGCAGGGGAGGGCAAGGGAAGCCAGGGCAGGGCAGGGTAGGGCAGGGCAGGGCAAGGGAAGGCAGGGCAGGGCAGGGGAGGGCAGGGCAGGGCAGGGCAAGGGAAGGCTGGGCAGAGCAGGGCAGGGCGGGGCTAGGCAGGGCAGGGCAAGGGAAGCCAGGGCAGGGCAGGGCAGGGCAGGGCAGGGCAGGGCAGGGCAGGGCTGGGCAAGGGAAGCTAAAGCAGGGCAAAGCAGGGTCGGGCAGGACAAGGGAAACCAGGGCAGGGCAGGGCAGGGCAGGAAAGGGCAGGGCAAGGGAAGCCAGGGCAGGGCAAATCAGGGCAGGGCAAGGGAAGCCAGGGCAGGTCAAAGCAGGGCAGGGCAGGGCAGGGCAACGGAAGCCAGGGCAGGGTAGGGCAAGGCAGGGTAGAGCAGGGGAGGGCAAGGGAAGCCAGAACAGGGCAGGGAAGGGCAGGGCATAGCAAGGGAAGCCAGGGCAGGGCAGGGCAAGGCAAGGGAAGCCAGGGCAGGGCAGGGCAGGGCAAGGGAAGGCAGGGCAGGGCAGGGGAGGGCAGGGCAGGGCAGGGCAAGGGAAGGCTGGGCAGAGCAGGGCAGGGCGGGGCTAGGCAGGGCAGGGCAAGGGAAGCCAGGGCAGGGCAGGGCAGGGCAGGGCAAGTGAAGCAAGGGCAGGACAGGGCAGGGCAGGGCAGGGCAGGGCAGGGCTGGGCAAGGGAAGCTAAAGCAGGGCAAAGCAGGGTCGTGCAGGACAAGGGAAACCAGGGCAGGGCAGGGCAGGAAAGGGCAGGGCAAGGGAAGCCAGGGCAGGACAAATCAGGGCAGGGCAAGGGAAGCCAGGGCAGGTCAAAGCAGGGCAGGGCAGGGCAGGGCAACGGAAGCCAGGGCAGGGTAGGGCAAGGCAGGGTAGGGCAGGGGAGGGCAAGGGAAGCCAGAACAGGGCAGGGAAGGGCAGGGCATAGCAAGGGAAGCCAGGGCAGGGCAGGGCAAGGCAAGGGAAGCCAGGGCAGGGCAGGGCAGGGCAAGGGAAGACAGGGCAGGGCACGGCAGTGCATGGCAAGGGAAGCCAGGGCAGGGCAGGGCAAGGGAAGCAAGGGCAGGGCAGGGCAGGGCAGGGCAAGTTAAGCCAGGGCAGGGCAGGGCAGGGCAGGGCAAGGGATGCCAGGGCAGGGCAGGGCAGGCAGGGCAGGGCAAGGGAAGGCAGGGCAGGGCAGGGCAAAACAGGGCAAGGGAGGGAATGGCAGAACAGGGCAGGGCAGGGCAGGGCAGGGCAAGTGAAGCCACGGCAGGGCAGGGCAGGGCAAGGCAAGGGAAGCCAGGGCAAGGCAGGTTAGGGCAGGGCAGGGCAGGGCAAGGGAAGGCAGGCCAGGGCAGGGAAGGGCAGGGCAGTGGAAGCCAGGGCAGGGCAGGGCAGGGCAAAGGAAGCCAGGGCAGGGCAAAGCAGGGCAGGGCAAAGCAAGGGAAGCCAATGCAGGGCAGGGCAGGGAAGGGCAGGGCAGGGCAGGGCAGGGCAAGAGAAGCCAGGGCAGGGCAGGGGCAGGGTAGGGCAGGGCAAGCGAAGCCAGGGCAGGGCAGGGCAGGTCAGGGCAGGGCAAGGGAAGCCAGGGCAGGGCAGGGCAGGGCAGGGCAGGGCAAGGGAAGACTGGGCAGGGCAGGGCAGGGCAGGGGCAGGGCAGGGCAAGGGAAGACAGGGCAGGGCAGGGCAGGGCAGGGCAGAGCAAGGGAAGCCAGAGCAGAGCAAGGCAGGTCAGGTCAAAGCAGGGCAGGGCAAGGGAAGGCAGGGCAGGGCAGGGCAACACAAGGGAAGCCAGGGCAGAGCAGGGCAGGGCAGGGTAGGGCAATTGAAGCCAGGGCAGGGCAGGGCAGGGAAGGGCAGGGCAAGGGAAGCCAGGGCAGAGCAGGGCAGGGCAGGGCAGGTCAGGGCAGGGCAAGGGAAGCCAGAGCAGGGCAGGGCAGTTAAGGGCAGGGCAAGGGAAGCCAGGGCAGAGCAGGGCAGGGCAGGGCAGGGCATGGGAAGCCAGGGCAGGGCAGGGCAGGGCAAGGGAAGCCAGGGCTGGGCAGGGTAGGGCAGGGCAGTGGAAGCCAGGGCAGGGCAGGGCAGGGCAGGACAAGGGAAGCCAGGGCAGGGCAGTGCAGGGAAGGGCAGGGCAAGGGAAGCCAGGGCAGAACACTGCAGGGCAGGGCAGGGGAAGCCAGGGCCAGGGAAGCCAGGGCAGTTCAGGGCAGAGCAGGGCAAGGGAAGCCAGGGTAGGGCAGGACAGGGAATGGGAAGCCAGGGCAGTGCAAGGCAGGGCAGGGCAGGGCAGGGGTAGGGCAAGGGAAACCAGGGCAGGGTAGGGCAGGGCAGGGCAGGACAAGGGAAGCCAGGGCAGCACAGGGCAGGGCAGGGCAGGGCAAGGGAAGCAAGGGAAGGGCAGGGCACGGCAGGGCAGGGCAGGGCAAGGGAAGCCAGGGCAGGGTAGGGCAGGGCAGGGCAGGGCAGGGCAAGGGAAGTTAGGGCAAGGCAGGGCAGGGTAGAGCAGGGAAAGGGAAGCCAGGGCAGGGCAAGGCAAGGGAATCCAGGCTACGGCAGGGCAGGGCAGGGCAGGGCAAGGGAAGCCAGGGCAGGGCTGAGCAGGTCATGGCAGGTCATGGCAGGGCAGGGCAGGGCAGGGCAGGGCAGGGCAGAGTAGGGCAGGGCAGGGCAGGGCTGAGCAGAGCAAGGGAATCCAGGGCAGGGCAGGGCAGGGCAGAGCAAGGGAAGCCAGGGCACAGCAGGGCAGATCTGGGCATGGCAGGGCAAGGGAAGCTAGCGCAGGGCAGGGCAGGGTAGAGCAGGGCATGGGAAGACAGGACAGGGCAAGGCAAGGGAAGCCAGGGCAGGGCAGGGCAAGGGAAGCCAGGGCAGGGCAGGGCAGGGCAGGGCAGGGCAGTGCAAGGGAAGCCAGGGCAAGGCAGGGCAGGGCAAGGTAATCCAGGGCAGGGCAAGGTAATCCAGGGCAGGGCAGGGCAAGGGAAGCCAGGGCAGGGCAGGGCAGGGCAGGGCAGGGCAAGGGAAATCAGGGCAGAGCAGGGCAGGACAGGGCAAGTGAAGACATGGCAGGGCAGGGCAGGGCAGGGCAAAAGAAGCCAGGGAAGGGCAGGGCAGGGCAGGGCAAGAGAAGCCAGGGCAGCACAGGGCAGGTCATGGCAGGGCAGGGCAGGTCAAGTGAAGCCTGGGCAGCACAGGGCAGGGCAGGGCAGGGCGAGGGAAGCCAGGGCAGGGCAGGGCATGGTAGGGCAGGGCAGGGCAAGGGAAGCCTGGGCAGGACAGGGCAGGGCAGGGCAGGGTAGAACAGGGAAAGGGAAGCCAGGGCCGGGCAAGGCAAGGGAAGACAGGCTAGGGCAGGGCAGGGCAGGGCAGGGCTAGGGAAGCCTGGGCAGGACAGGGCAGGGCAGGGCAAGGGATGCCAGGGCAGGGCAGGTCAGGGCAGGGCAAGTGAAGCCAGGGCAGGGCAGGGCAGGGCAAGGGAAGCCAGGGCAGGGCAGGGCACGGCAAAGCAAGGGAAGCCAGGGCAGGGCAGGGCAGGGCAGGGCAGGGCAGGGCAAGGGAAGCCAGGGCAGGGCAGGGCACGGCAGTGTAGGGCAGGGCAGTTCAGGGCAGGGCATGGCAGGGCAGGGCAGGGCAGGGCAAGGGAAGCCAGGGCAGGGCAGGGCAGGGCAAGGGAAGCCAGGGCAGGGCAGGGCAGGGCAGGGCAAGGGAAGCCAGGGCAGGGCAGGGCAGGGCAGGGCAGGGCAGGGCAAGGGAAGTTAGGGCAGGGCAGGGCAGGGTAGAGCAGGGAAAGGGAAGCCAGGGCAGGGCAAGGCAAGGGAAGACAGGCTAGGGCAGGGCAGGGCACGGTAGGGCAGTGCAGGGCAGGGCAGGGCAAGGGAAGCCAGGGCAGGGAAGGGCAGGACAGGGCAGGGCAAGGCATGGGAAGCCAGGGCAGGGCATGGGAATCCAGGGCAGGGCAGGGCAGGGCATGGCAAGGGAAGCCAGGACAGCACAGGGCAGGGCAGGGCAAGGGAAGCAAGGGAAGGGCAGGGCAGGGCAGGGCAGGGCAGGGCAAGGGAAGCCAAGGCAGGACAGGGCAGTGCCGGGCAGGGCACGGCAGGTCAGGGCAGGGCAGGGCAGGGCAGGGCAGAGCAAGGGAATCCAGGGCAGGGCAGGGCAGGCCAGGGCAGAGCAAGGGAATCCAGGGCAGGGCAGGGCAGGCCAGGGCAGAGCAAGGTAAGCCAGGGCAGAGCAGGGCAGAGCAGGGCAATGCAGGGCAAGGGAAGTCAAAACAGGGCAGGGCAGGGCAAGGGAAGCCAGGGTAGGGCAGGGCAGGGCAAGGGAAGCCAGGGCAGGGCAGGGCAGCGCAGGGCAAGGGAAACCAGGGCAGTGCAGAGCAGGGAAGGGCAGGGCATGGCAAGGGAAGCCAGGGCATGGCAGGGTAGGGCAGGGCAAGGCAGGGCAAGGGAAGCCAGGGCAGGGCAGGGCAGGGCAGGGCAAGGGAAGCAAGGGCAATGCAGGGCAGGGCAGGGCAGGGCAACGGAAGGCAGGGCAGGGCAGGGCAACACAAGGGAAGCCAGGGCAGAGCAGGGCAGGGCAGGGTAGGGCAATTGAAGCCAGGGCAGGGCAGGGCAGGGAAGGGCAGGGCAAGGGAAGCCAGGGCAGAGCAGGGCAGGGCAGGGCAGGTCAGGGCAGGGCAAGGGAAGCCAGAGCAGGGCAGGGCAGTTAAGGGCAGGGCAAGGGAAGCCAGGGCAGAGCAGGGCAGGGCAGGGCAGGGCATGGGAAGCCAGGGCAGGGCAGGGCAGGGCAAGGGAAGCCAGGGCTGGGCAGGGTAGGGCAGGGCAGTGGAAGCCAGGGCAGGGCAGGGCAGGGCAGGACAAGGGAAGCCAGGGCAGGGCAGTGCAGGGAAGGGCAGGGCAAGGGAAGCCAGGGCAGAACACTGCAGGGCAGGGCAGGGGAAGCCAGGGCCAGGGAAGCCAGGGCAGTTCAGGGCAGAGCAGGGCAAGGGAAGCCAGGGTAGGGCAGGACAGGGAATGGGAAGCCAGGGCAGTGCAAGGCAGGGCAGGGCAGGGCAGGGGTAGGGCAAGGGAAACCAGGGCAGGGTAGGGCAGGGCAGGGCAGGACAAGGGAAGCCAGGGCAGCACAGGGCAGGGCAGGGCAGGGCAAGGGAAGCAAGGGAAGGGCAGGGCACGGCAGGGCAGGGCAGGGCAAGGGAAGCCAGGGCAGGGTAGGGCAGGGCAGGGCAGGGCAGGGCAAGGGAAGTTAGGGCAAGGCAGGGCAGGGTAGAGCAGGGAAAGGGAAGCCAGGGCAGGGCAAGGCAAGGGAATCCAGGCTACGGCAGGGCAGGGCAGGGCAGGGCAAGGGAAGCCAGGGCAGGGCTGAGCAGGTCATGGCAGGTCATGGCAGGGCAGGGCAGGGCAGGGCAGGGCAGGGCAGAGTAGGGCAGGGCAGGGCAGGGCTGAGCAGAGCAAGGGAATCCAGGGCAGGGCAGGGCAGGGCAGAGCAAGGGAAGCCAGGGCACAGCAGGGCAGATCTGGGCATGGCAGGGCAAGGGAAGCTAGCGCAGGGCAGGGCAGGGTAGAGCAGGGCATGGGAAGACAGGACAGGGCAAGGCAAGGGAAGCCAGGGCAGGGCAGGGCAAGGGAAGCCAGGGCAGGGCAGGGCAGGGCAGGGCAGGGCAGTGCAAGGGAAGCCAGGGCAAGGCAGGGCAGGGCAAGGTAATCCAGGGCAGGGCAAGGTAATCCAGGGCAGGGCAGGGCAAGGGAAGCCAGGGCAGGGCAGGGCAGGGCAGGGCAGGGCAAGGGAAATCAGGGCAGAGCAGGGCAGGACAGGGCAAGTGAAGACATGGCAGGGCAGGGCAGGGCAGGGCAAAAGAAGCCAGGGAAGGGCAGGGCAGGGCAGGGCAAGAGAAGCCAGGGCAGCACAGGGCAGGTCATGGCAGGGCAGGGCAGGTCAAGTGAAGCCTGGGCAGCACAGGGCAGGGCAGGGCAGGGCGAGGGAAGCCAGGGCAGGGCAGGGCATGGTAGGGCAGGGCAGGGCAAGGGAAGCCTGGGCAGGACAGGGCAGGGCAGGGCAGGGTAGAACAGGGAAAGGGAAGCCAGGGCCGGGCAAGGCAAGGGAAGACAGGCTAGGGCAGGGCAGGGCAGGGCAGGGCTAGGGAAGCCTGGGCAGGACAGGGCAGGGCAGGGCAAGGGATGCCAGGGCAGGGCAGGTCAGGGCAGGGCAAGTGAAGCCAGGGCAGGGCAGGGCAGGGCAAGGGAAGCCAGGGCAGGGCAGGGCACGGCAAAGCAAGGGAAGCCAGGGCAGGGCAGGGCAGGGCAGGGCAGGGCAGGGCAAGGGAAGCCAGGGCAGGGCAGGGCACGGCAGTGTAGGGCAGGGCAGTTCAGGGCAGGGCATGGCAGGGCAGGGCAGGGCAGGGCAAGGGAAGCCAGGGCAGGGCAGGGCAGGGCAAGGGAAGCCAGGGCAGGGCAGGGCAGGGCAGGGCAAGGGAAGCCAGGGCAGGGCAGGGCAGGGCAGGGCAGGGCAGGGCAAGGGAAGTATAGGGCAGGGCAGGGCAGGGGTAGAGCAGGGAAAGGGAAGCCAGGGCAGGGCAAGGCAAAGGGAAGACAGGCTAGGGGCAGGGCAGGGCACGGTAGGGCAGTGCAGGGCAGGGCAGGGCAAGGGAAGCCAGGGCAGGGAAGGGCAGGACAGGGCAGGGCAAGGCATGGGAAGCCAGGGCAGGGCATGGGAATCCAGGGCAGGGCAGGGCAGGGCATGGCAAGGGAAGCCAGGACAGCACAGGGCAGGGCAGGGCAAGGGAAGCAAGGGAAGGGCAGGGCAGGGCAGGGCAGGGCAGGGCAAGGGAAGCCAAGGCAGGACAGGGGCAGTGCCGGGCAGGGCACGGCAGGTCAGGGCAGGGCAGGGCAGGGCAGGGCAGAGCAAGGGAATCCAGGGCAGGGCAGGGCAGGCCAGGGCAGAGCAAGGGAATCCAGGGCAGGGCAGGGCAGGCCAGGGCAGAGCAAGGTAAGCCAGGGCAGAGCAGGGCAGAGCAGGGCAATGCAGGGCAAGGGAAGTCAAAACAGGGCAGGGCAGGGCAAGGGAAGCCAGGGTAGGGCAGGGCAGGGCAAGGGAAGCCAGGGCAGGGCAGGGCAGCGCAGGGCAAGGGAAACCAGGGCAGTGCAGAGCAGGGAAGGGCAGGGCATGGCAAGGGAAGCCAGGGCATGGCAGGGTAGGGCAGGGCAAGGCAGGGCAAGGGAAGCCAGGGCAGGGCAGGGCAGGGCAGGGCAAGGGAAGCAAGGGCAATGCAGGGCAGGGCAGGGCAGGGCAACGGAAGCCAGGGCAGGGCAGGACATGGCAGGGTAGGGCAGGGCAAGGGAAGCCAGGGCAGAACAGGGCAGGGCAGGTCAGGGCAGGGCAGGGCAAGGGAAGCTAGGGCAGGGCAGGGCAGGGTAGGGCAGGGCAAGGGAAATCAAGGCAGAGCAGGGCAGGACGGGGCAAGGGAAGACAGGGCAGGGCAGGGCAGGGCAGGTCAAGGTAATCCAGAGCAGTGCAGGGTAGGGCAGGGCAAGTGGAGCCAGGGCAGGGCAGTGCTGGGCAGGGCAGGGCAAGGGAAGCCAAGGCAGGGCAGGGCAGGGCAGTGCAAGGGAAGCCAGGGAAGGGCAGGGCAGGGCAGGGCAAGTGAAGCCAGGGCAGCACAGGGCAGTGCATGGCAGGGCAGGGCAGGGCATGGGAAGCCAAGGCAGGGAAGGGCAGGGCAGGGCAGGGCAAGGGAAGCCAGGGCAGGGCAGGGCATGGCAGGGCAAGGCAGGGCAAGGGAAGCCAGGGCAGGGCAGGGCAGGGCAGGGCACGGCACGGCATAGGAATCCAGGGCAGGGCAGGGCAGGGCAAAGCAGGGCAAGGGAAGCCAAGGCAGGGGCAGGGCAGGGAAGGTTAAGTCAGGGCTGGGCAGGGCAAGGGAAGCCAGGGCAGGGTAGGGCAGGGCAGGGCAAGGGAAGCCAGGGCAGGGCAGGGCAGGGCAGGGCAAGGGAAGCCAGGGCAGGGCAGGGCAGGGCTGGGCAAGGGAAGCCAGGGCAGCGCAGGGCAGGGCAGTGCAGGGCAGGGCAGGGCAAGGGAAGGCAGGGCAAGGGAATGGCAGGACGGAGCAGGGAAGGCAGGGTAAGGCAGGACAGGGTTGGGCAGGGTAGTGCAGCGTGGGACAATGTCAGGAAGGGCCAAGCAGTTTAAGGCAAAGATAGTACAGGGCAGGGCAAGGGAGGGCAGGGCAGGGGAAGGGTGGGCAGGGCAGGGCAAGGGATGGCTGTACATTGCAGGGCAGGGCAAGGTAAGGCAGGGCAGGGCAATATAAGGCATGGCAAGGCAAGGTAAGGCGTGGCAGGACAAGGCAGGGCAGGGCTAGGGAAGGCAGGGCAGGGCAGGGCAGAGCAATATAAGGCAGAGCAATGCAGGGCAGTGCAGGGCAGGGCAGGTCGGAGCAGGGAAGGCAGGGCATGGCAGGACAGGGTGGGGCAGGGTAGTGCAGCACGGGGCAGGGTCACGCAGGGCCAAGCAGGGCAAGGCAAAGATAGTGCAGGGCAAGGCAGGGCAGAACAGGGCAGGGCAGGGCAAGGTAAGGCATTTCAGGGAAGGGCAGGGCAAGGTATTCAAAGCAGGGCTGGGCAAGGCAGAGCAGGGCAGGGCAAGGCAGGGCAGTGCAAAAGACGATAGGGCAGGGCAAGGGATGGCAGGGCAGGGCAAGGCAGAGCAGGGCAGGGCAAGGCAGGGCAGTGCAAAAGACGATAGGGCAGGGCAAGGGATGGCAGGGCAGGGCAAGGCAGGGCAGTGCAAAAGACGATAGGGCAGGGCAAGGGATGGCAGGGCAGGGCAAGGGAATGCAAGGCAGGGCAAGGTAAGTCAGAACAAGGCAGGGCATGGCAAGGATAGGCAGGGCAGGGCATGGCAGGGCAAGGCAAGGAGGACAAGGCAGGGCAAGTCTGAGCAAGGCAGGTCAGGGTGGAGCAGACAAGGTAAGGAAGACAAGGCAGAGCAGGGCAAGGCATGGAAAGGCAGGGAAGGCTGGTCAGAGCAAGGTAGGGCAGGGAAAGGCAGATCAGGGCAGGTTAGGGGAAGGCAAAGCAGGGTGAAGCAGAGCAAGGCAAGGAAGACAAGGCAGGGTAGGGGAAAATAGGGCAGGGCAGGGGAAGGCAGAGCAAAGCAAGTCAGGGCAGGGCGGGGCAGGGCAGATCAGGGCAGGGCAAGGCAAGGAATACACGGCAGGGTAGGGGAAGGCAGGGCAAAGCAGGGCAGGGCACAGCCAGGCAGGGCAGGGCAAGGAAAGTCAGGGTAGTACAGGGCTGGGCAGGGCTTGGCAGGGCAAGGCAAGGCAATGCAGTGCAGTGCAGTGCAGGGCAGGGTGGAGCAGGGAAGGCAGGGCAAGGCAGGACAGGGCGGAGCAGGGCCAGGGAAGGCCAAGCAAGGCAAGGCAAAGATAGTGCAGGGCAAGGCAGGGCAGAAAAGGGCAGGGCAGGGGAGGGCAAGGGAAGGCAGGGCAGAACAGCGCAGGGCAAGGTAAGGCAAAGGAGGGCAGGGCAAGGTAAGGCATGGCAAAGCAGGGCAGGGCAAGGCATGCTAAGCAAAACAGGGCAAGGCAGGGAAGGGCATGGCAAGGCAGGGCAGGGCAGGGCAAGGGAAGGCAAAGCAGGGCAGGACAGGGTAAGGTAAGGCAAAGCAGGTCAGGACAGGGTAAGGCATAGCAAAGCAGGGCAGGACAGGGTAAGGCAGGGAAGGGCATGGCAAGGCAGGGCAGGGCAGGCCAATGGAAGGCAAGGCAGGGCAGGGCAGGGCAGGGTAATGTAAAGCAGGGCAAGGGAAAGGTCAGGTGGGGCTGGCAGGGCAAGGTAAAGCAGAACAAGGCAGGGCAAGGCAAGGATAGGCAGGGCGGGTCAGAGCAAGGCAGGTCAGGGTGGGGCAGGCAAGGGAAGGAAGACAAGGCAGGGCAGGGGAAGTCAGGATAGGGCAGGGCAAGGCAAGGAAAGGCAGAGAAGGCGGGTCAGAGCAAGGTAGAGCAGGGAAAGGCAGGTCAGGGCAGGTTAGGGGAAGGCAAAGCAGGGTGAAGCAGGGAAAGGCAGGGAAGACAAGGCAGAGCACGGGAAAATAGGGCAGGGCAGGGGAAGGCAAGGCAGGGCAGGTCAAGGGGAAGGCAGAGCAAAGCAAGGCAGGGCAGGGCAGGGCAGGGCGGGGCAGGGCAGATCAGGGCAGGGCAAGGCAAGGAATACTCGGCCGGGTAGGGGAAGGCAGGGCAAAGCAGGGCAGGGCACAGCCGGGCAGGGCAAGGAAAGGCAAGTCAGGGCAAGGAAAGGAAAGTCAGGGAAAGGCTAAGCTGGGCAGGGCTTGGCAGAGCAAGGCATGGAAAGTCAAGGCAAGGCTGGGCTGGGCAGGGCTTTGCAGGGCAAGGCAGGGTAATGCAGTGCAGTGCAGGGCAGGGCGGAGCAGGGAAGGCAGGGCAAGGCAGGACAGAGTGGGGCAGGGTAGTACAGCGTGGGACAGGGTCAGGCAGGGCCAAGCAGTGCAAGGCAAAGATAGTGCAGGGCAGGGCAAGGCAAGGCAAGGTAAGGCATGGCAAAGCAGGGCGGGGCAGGGCAGGGCAGGGCTAGGGAAGGCAGGGCAGGGCAATGCAAGGCAGGGCAATGCAGGGCAGTGCAGGGCAGGTCAGGTCGGTGCAGGGAAGGCAGGGCAAGGCAGGACAGGGTGGGACATGGTAGTGCAGCGCGGGGCAGGGTCAGGCAGGGCCATGCAGGGCAGGGAAGGGCAGGGCAAGGGAAGGCATTGCAAAGCAGGGCAGGGCAAGGTATTCAAAGCAGGGCAGGGCACGGCAAGGCAGGGCAGGGCAAGGGATGGCAGGGCAGGGCAAGGTAAGGCAGAACAAGGCAGTGCATGGCAAGGATAGGCAGGGCAGGGCAAGCAAGACAAGGCAGGGCAAGTCAGAGCAAGGCAGGTCAGGGTGGGGCAGGCAAGGGAAGGAAGACAAGGCAGGGCAGGGGAAGTCAGGATAGGGCAGGGCAAGGCAAGGCAAGGAAAGGCAGGGAAGGCGGGTCAGAGCAAGGTAGGGCAGGGAAAGGCAGGACAGGGGAGGTTAGGGGAAGGCAAAGCAGGGTGAAGCAGGGCAAGGCAAGGAAGAAAAGGCAGGGCAGGGGAAAATAGGGCAGGGCAGGGGAAGGCAAGGCAGGGCTGGTCAAGGGGAAGGCAGAGCAAAGCAAGGCAGGGCAGGGCAAGGGAAGGCAGGGCAAGGCAGGACAGGGTGGGGCAGGGCAGTACAGGGCGGGGCAGGGCCAGGCAGGGCCAAGCAAGTCAAGGCAAAGACAGTGCAGGGCAAGGTAGGGCCAGGCAGGGCCAAGCAGGGCAAGGCAGGGCAGGGCAGGGCAATGTAAGGCATGCAAAGCAGGGCAGGGCAAAGCAGGGCAAGGCAGGGCAGAAAAGGGCAGAGCAGGGCAACGGAAGGCAGGGCAAAACAGGGCAGGGCAAGGTAAGGCATGGCAAAGCAGGGCAGGGCAAGGTAAGGCATGGCAAAGCAGGGCAGGGCAAGGCATGTTAAGCAGGGCAGGGCAAGGCATGCTAAGCAGGGCAGGGCAAGGCATGCTAAGCAGGGCAGGACAGGGCAGGGTAAGGCAGGGCTTGGCAGGGCAAGGCGAGGATAGGCAGGGCAAGGCAAGGAAGACAAGGCAGGGCGGGTCAGAGCAAGGCAGGTCAGGGTGCGGCAGGCTAGGTAAGGAAGACAAGACAGGGCAGGGGAAGTCAGGATAGGGCAGGGCAGGGCAAGGCAAGGTAAGGCAAAGAAAGGCAGGGAAGGCGGGTCAGAGCAAGGTAGGGCAGGGAAAGGCAGGTCAGGGCAGCTAAGGGGAAGGCAAAGCAGGGTGAAGCAGGGCAAGGCAAGGAAGTCAGGGCAAGGCTGGGCTGGGCAGGGTGGAGCAGGGCAAGGCAAGGCAATGCAGTGCAGTGCAGGGCAGGGCGGAGCAGGGAAGGCAGGGCAAGGTAGGACAGGGTGGGGCAGGGTAGTACAGGGCGGCAGCCAGAGCCAGTAAGGGCCAAGCAAGGAAAGGCAAAGATAGTGCAGGGCAAGACAGGGCAGGGAAAGGTAAGGCATGCAAAGATAGGCAGGGCAGGGCAAGGGAGGGCAGGGCAAGGTAAGGCATTAAAGCAGGGCAGGGCAGGGCAAGGGAGGGCAGGGCTGGGCAGGGCAAGGGAAGGCAGGGCAGGGCAGTTCAAGGGAAGGCAGGGAAGGGCAGGGCAGAACAGCGCAGGGTAGGGCAGGGCAAGGTAAGGCAGGGCAAGGCAGGGCAGGGCAAGGCAGGGCAGGGCAAGGCAAGGCAAGGCAAGGCAAGGCAAGGCAAGGCAAGGCAGATCAGGGAAGGGCAAGGGAAGGAATACATGGCTGGGTAGAGGAAGGCATGGCATAGCCGGGCAGGGCAAGGCAAGGAAAGTCAGGGCAAGGCTAAGCTGGGCAGGGCTGGGCAGGGCAAGGGAAGGAAAGACAGGGAAAGGCTGGACTGGGCAGGGCAGGGCAAGGCAAGGCAATGCAGTGCAGGGCAAGGCAGGGCAGAACAGGGCAGGGCAAAGGAAGGCAGGACAGGGCAGGGCAGGGCAGGGAAAGGTAAGGTAGGGCAGCGGAAGGTAAGACATGGCAAAGCAGGGAAGGGCAAGGCATGCATAGCAGGGCAGGGCAAAGCAGAGCAATGCAGGGCAGAGCAATGCAGGGCAGGGCAAGGCTGAGCAAGGCAAGGATAGGCAGAGCAAAGGAAGGCAGGGCAGGGCAAAGGAAGGCAGGGCAGGGCAGGGCAGGACAAAGGAAGGCAGGGCAGGGCAGGGCAAAGGAAGGCAGGGCAAGGCAAGGAAAGGCATGGCATAGCAGGGCAAGGCAGGGCAGGGCAAGGGACAGCAAGGCAGGGCAGGGCAAGGTAAGGCGGGGCTTGGCAGGGCAAGGTAAAGCAGAACAAGGCAGGGCAGAACAGGCCAGGGCAGGGCAAGGGAAGGCAGGGCAGGGAAGGGCAGGGCAAGGGAAGGCAGTGCAAAGCAGGGTAGGGTAAGGCAGGGCATTGCAGGGCATGGCAAGGCAAGGGAAGAGCAGGGCAAGGGAAGGCAAGGCAGGGCAGAACAGCGCAGGGCACGGCAGGGCAAGTTAAGGCAGGGCAGGGCATGGTAAGGCATGGCAAAGCAGGGCAAGGCAGGGCGGGGAAGGGCAGGGTAATATAAGGCAGGGCAATGCAGGGCAGGGCAGGGCAAGGGATAGCAAGGCAGGGAAGGGCAGGGCAAGGTAAGGCATGGCAAAGCAGGGTAGGGCAAGTTTTGTAAAGCAGGGCAGGGCAAGTCAAGGGAAGGCAGGGCAAGGCAAGGGAAGGCAAGGCAGGGCAGGGCAGGGTAAGGCAGGGCTTGTCAGGGCAAGGCAAGGAAGACAAGGCAGGGCGGGTCAGAGCAAGGCAGGTCAGGGTGGGGCAGGCAAGGTAAGGAAGACAAGGCAGGGCAGGGGAAGTCACAATTGGGTAGGGCAGGGCAAGGCAAGGTAAGGCAAGGAAAGGCAGGGAAGGTAGGTCAGAGCAAGGTAAGGCAGGGAAAGGCAGGTCAGGGCAGGTTAGGGGAAGGTAAAGCAGGGTGAAGCAGGGCAAGGCAAGGAAGACAAGGCAGGGCAGGGGAAAATAGGGCAGGGCAGGTCAAGGGGAAGGCAAAGCAAAGCAAGGCAGGGCAGGGCGGGGCAGGGCAGATCAGGGCAGGGCAAGGCAAGGAAAGTCAGGGCAAGTCATGGCTGGGCAGGGCTTCGCAGGGCAAGGCAAGGAAAGTCAGGGCAAGGCTGGGCTGGGCAGGGCTTGGCAGGGCAAGGCAAGGAAAGTCAGGGCAAGGCTGGGCTGGGCAGGGCGGAGCAGGGAAAACAGGGCAAAGCAGGACAGGGTGGGGCAGGGTAGTACAGGGCGGGGCAGGGCCAGGCAGGATAAAGCAGGGTAAGGCAAAGATAGTGCAGGGCAAGGCAGGGCAGGGCAGGGCACAGTCGGGCCGGGCAAGGCAAGGAAAGTCAGGGCAAGGCTGGGCTGGGCACGGCTTGGCAGGGCAAGGCAAGGCAATGCAGTGCAGTGCAGTGCAGGGCAGGGCAGGGCTAGGGAAGGAAGGGCAGGGCAGGGCTAGGGAAGGAAAGGCAGGGCAGGGCTAGGGAAAGCAGGGCAGGGCAAGGGAAAGCAGGGCAGGGCAGGGCGAGGGAAGGCAGGGCAGGGTAGGAAAAGGGAAGTCAGGGCAAGGCAGGGCAGGGCAAGGCAGGGCAAGGTAAAACATGGCAGGGCAAGGCAAGGCATGGAAAAATAAGGCGGGGCAGGGCAAGGCAGGGCAGGGCAAGGGAGGGCAGGGTAAAGTAAAGCATGGTAAGGCATGCAAAGCAGGGCAGGGCAAGGGAAGGTAGGGCAAGGGAAAGCAGGGCAGGGCAAGGGAAGGCAGGGCAGGGCAAGGGCAAGGCAGGGCAAGGAAGGGCAAGGCAGGGCAGAACAGCGCAGGGCAGGGCAAGGTAAGGCAGGGCAGGGCAAGGGATGGCAGAGCAAGGAAGGGCAAGGCAGGGCAGAACAGTGCAGGGCAGGGCAAGGTAAGGCAGGGCAGGGCAAGGTAATGCAGGGCAAGACAGTGTAAAGCAAGGCATGGCAAAACAGGGTGGGACAGGGCAGGGCTAGGGAAGGCAGGGCAGGACAGGGCAGGGTAATGTAAGGCAGGGCAATGCAGGGCAGTGCAGGGCAGGGCAGGTCGGAGCAGGGAAGACAGGGCAAGGCAGGACAGGCTGGGGCAGGGTAGTGAAGCGCGGGGCAGGGTCAGGCAAGGCCAAGCATGGCAAGGCAAAGATAGTGCAGGGCAAGGCAGGGCAGAATAGGGGAGGGAAGGGCAGGAAAAGACAAGGCAGGGCAGGGAAGGGCAGGGCAAGGTAAGGCATGGCAAACCAAAGCAGGGCAAGGTATGAAAGGCAGGGCAGGGCAAGGCAGGGCACAACAGGGCAGGGTGGGGCAAGGGAAGGCAGGGCAGGGAAGGGCAGGGCAAGGTAAGGCATGGCAAAGCAGGGCAGGGCAAGGTATGCAAGGCAGAGCAGGGCAAGGCAGAGCAGGGCAGGGAAAGGGACGGCAGGACAGGGCAAGGGAAGGAATGGCAGGGCAGGGCAAGGGAAGGAAAAGCAGGGCAAGGCAAGGGATTCAGAACAGGGCAAGGGACGGCAAGGCATGGCAGGGCAGGGTAAGATGGGGCTTGGCAGGGCAAGGCAAAGATAGGCAGGGCAGGGCAAGGCAGGGCAAGGCAAGGAAGACAAGGCAGGGCGGGTCAGAGCAAGGCAGGTCAGGATGAGGCAGGCAAGGTAAGGAAGGTAAGGCAGGGCAGGAGAAGTCAGGATAGGGCAGGGCAAGGCAAGGGAAGGTAAGGCAAGGAAAGGCAGGGAAGGCGGGTCAGAGCAAGGTAGGGCAGGGAAAGGCAGGTCAGGGCAGGTTAGGGGAAGGCAAAGCAGGGTGAAGCAGGGCAAGGCAAGGAAGACAAGGCAGGGCAGGGGAAAATAGGGCAGGGCGAAGAAAGGCAAGGCAGGGCAGGTCAAGGGGAAGGCAGAGCAAAGCAAGGCATGGCAGGGCAAAGCAGGGCGGGGCGGGGCAGATCAGGGCAGGGCAAGGCAAGGAATACAACGCAGGGTAGGGGAAGGCAGGGCAAAGCAGGGCAGGGCACAGCCGGGCAGGGCAAGGCAAGGAAAGTCAGGGCAAGGCTGGGCTGGGCAGGGCTTGGCAGGGCAAGGCAAGTCAATGCAGTGCAGTGCAGGGCAGGGTGGAGCAGGGAAGGCAGGGCAAGGCAGGACAGGGTGGGGCAGGGCAGGGTATGGCAGGGCAGGGCCGGGCACAGCTAAGCAAGGAAAGGCAGGCCAGGGCAAGGTAAGGCATTAAAGCAGGGCAGGGCAGGGCAAGGGAGGGCAGGGCTGGGCAGGGCAAGGGAAGGCAGGGCAGGGCAGTTCAAGGGAAGGCAGGGCAGGGCAGGGCAAGGCAAGGCTTGGCAGGGTAAGGTAAGGCAGAACAAGGCAGGGCATGGCAAGGATAGGCAAGGCAAAGCAAGGCAGGGCAGGTCAGAGCAAGGCAGGTCAGGGTGGGGCAGGCAAGGTAAGGAAGACAATGCAGGGCAGGGGAAGGCAAGGTAAGGCAAGGAATGGCAGGGAAGGTGTCGTGGTTTTATGATTTTTTGGTACTGGTATTCCACATCATGGCATCATGTAGTGCATTGGGAGTCAGGGAGAACTACATTCCCCAGAGGACTTGGCAATGCTTTGTATTTTTTCACGTGTTTTCCGCTCAGAGGGAACAGATAAAAACTCTCTGCGGTCACGGGATGTTCTCTCTCTTTCCTCTAGGATCACTTAGGAGTGGGTGCTCGCTGCCGTCCGCCTTCAGCGTTAGCGTAAGGCCTTCGGTTTATCGGGCGCTCACTCTCTCTCTCTCTCTCTCTCTCACTCGTTTTGTTTGATTTATTAGGCTTAATTCCAAATTGCATTGCATTATATTGTGTTATTTTCTTCCTGATGTCTTATTTAGTAAATCAGCTTTTCCCCCTCAGATCGTTGCCGCTGTTTTGTTTTGGGGCTAATTTCCTTTTTTCCCTTTCCCCCTTCCCCCTGTCCGGGGTGTGGGCCTGTGGGTCTCCTTCCTCGGTTGTTGCGGGGCCGGGCCGAACCAGCTCACAAACCCCTGACATTTTTGGCGCCCAACGTGGGGCACGACCAGCTGCCTTAGCCGGGCAGAGACAAACTTTTAGAGTGAATCTCTGTCTGTTGCTAACAAGCTTATCTGTACTGCAAGTGCTGTACAGCAAAACACGACCTTGAAGTCCGGGCGTACTGCCAGTTGTTTTGGGATATCTATAAACTTCTTTTGGGTACTGCCAGATTGTTTTAGTACAAGAAAAAAAAAATAATAATAAAAATGTTTTTCTGTTTCTGTTAAAACTGCCCTTCCAGGGATTGTACTTCACCGCTTTTTCCCTCTTAATGCTCAAAACTTACTGGAACTTGGTTAAGTTTGCCATTCTGTTCCATTGGGTCTGGTCCCTCTATGATAAATTAAAAGCAATGATAGAGGCACCAGCCAGATACCAGGGCACCCCAGCTAATGGAACAAGCGATAGCATGTTAACGAACCATGTGATGTTTGAATGGGTATCCAGGTTCCCCTCTCAGTTTTCTATGAATTTTCAAGATCACAGCTTAGGGATGGTGTTAATATTTGGGATATTAGTCCTCCTGCATGTAGTAGCACTTTACATCATGTGCAGGAAGCTTCTCCCAGAAACAGAGAATGTTGAATGACAGGGAGAGTGGAGAGTTTTAGGAAAGAAATTAGAAGCATGGGGACACCCGGTGTCATGGGATTTTTCTCCTGAACAATTGCAGGATCCTGAGGAGCTAGGCCTGTATCTGAGTAAAGGGTGTTGCGGCTCAGAATGATCTGAGGTGGAACAGCTTATCTGGGGCTTGGCTTATGCTTACCGAGGTTTATATACTATTATGAAGAGAGAGAGTGTCCAAACTGAGGCCCAAACCAAAGAGGAAAACCTCCCGCTCACACCTGACCAGACAAAGGAAGCACCAGTATCAAAGTCAGTTGCCCCTGTGGAAGGCAAGAAATGGAAACGTGTGTCCTCGCACCTAGAACGCAAAGAAGAGGTGCCGAAAGAAGAGGAAGATATAGGTGAGGGGGTGGCCACAACCCCACCACCATCGAGAAAGGCAACAAAGAAAAGTGAGAGACATGGAGAAGAAAGTGATGATGAAGGTGAAGAGAAAGTTAAAGTTACGACGTTTCGTCGGCCCGTGAAAATGTCTGAGATCCAAGGCTCAAGAAAGGAGTTTGTTCGACGTCCAGATGAGAGTATTGTCACTTGGTTGCTTCGTTGTTGGGACAACGGGGCCAACAGTGTGTCCCTTGATAGTAACGAAGCTCGCCAACTAGGAAACATTGCCCGAGATCCGGCTGTCAACAGAGGAATCAGCAGGTATGTGGATGGAATCGCCAGCCTCTGGCAACGAATGCTAGTAGCTGTGAGGGAAAGATATCCCTACAAGAGTGACCTGGCACCTAAAGTGAAAAGATGGAAAACTATTGAGGAAGGCATCCAGTATTTGAGAGAAACAGCTGTGGCGGAAATGCTGTATGATCCCACCTTTGATCCTGACGATCGGGACCATGATCCAGAGAAAGTAAGGAGTACACCCGAAATATGTCAGAAGCTTTCAAAGTCAGCACCAGAAAGGTACGCCGGTACACTAGTGACAACGTTCAACAGATATGAGGACCAAGACAGAAAACCCCCAGTTTTTGAACTAATTCTTACACTTCAAAACTTCGAACAAAAATTTCCACCGCCATACGCGTCCATTTCAGCCATATCAAAGTTAGAAGGACAAATGGTAGATATATTGGGAAAATTTTCCCAACTGATTGATAGGGTTGAATCGGTTGCAACTATCAGAAGCAAACGCCGTCCTGCTCGAGCAAATGACAACACTAACTTTACTAACTTCATGTCACGTGCGGCTTTGTGAAGTTACTTACGTGCAAATGGAGAAGATATGAAGGAATGGCATCAAAAACCCACCCCTGCACTGAGAGCACGGGTGAGAGAATTACAACACAGACCAACTACCAGCGAAGTTGTTCCCGTCAGTACAGGTAATGAATAGAGGGGCCCTGCCCTCAGCCAGAGGAGGGAGAGGGATAATAGAGTGTATTGGACTGTGTGGATTTGGTGGCCTGGCACATCAAACGCACAGAAATATGAGGCACTGGTGGATACTGGTGCACAATGTACTCTAATGCCTTCAAGTTATAAAGGGGCAGAATTGATTCATCTCTCTGGAGTGACTGGGGGCTTTCAGGAATTGTCTGTGCTGGAGGCAGAAATAAGCCTCACGGGTAAAGACCGGCAGAAGCATCCTATAGTGACCGGACAGGGGGCCCCATGCATACTTGGTATAGACTATCTCAGAAGGGGGCACTTTAAGGATCCCAAGGGGTATCGATGGGCTTTTGGAATAGATACTGTGGACACAGATAGCATTAAGCAACTATCTGTTTTACCTGGCCTGTCAGAAGATCCATCTGTTGTGGGGTTGCTACAAGTGGAGGAGCAACAAGTACCAATTGCTACAAAAACGGTGCACAGACGGCAGTACCGCACCAACAGGGATTCCTTGCTCCCTATTCGTAATCTGATTCGTCAGCTAGAGAGCCAGGGAGTGATCAGCAAAACTCACTCCCCGTTTAACAGCCCCATATGGCCGGTGTGTAAAGCCAATGGAGAATGGAGGTTGACGGTAGATTACCGTGGCCTGAATGAAGTCACACCTCCACTGAGTGCTGCTGTTCCGGACATGCTTCAACCCTAGTATGAACTGGAGTCAAAAGCAGCCACATGGTATGCCACGATTGACATTGCTAACACCTTCTTTTCAATTCCCTTGGCCACAGAATGCAGGCCACAGTTTGCCTTCACCTGGAGAGGCGTTCAGTACACCTGGAACTGTTTGCCCCAGGGGTGGAAGCACAGCCCAACCATTTGCCATGGGTTGATCCAAACTGCATTGGAACAGGGCGGCACTCCTGAGCATCTGCAGTACATCAATAATATTGTTGTATGGGGCAATACAGCAGAGGAAGTTTTTAAGAAAGGAGAGACAATAATACAGATCCTCCTGCGAGCTGGCTTCGCTATTAAGCGAAGCAAAGTGAAAGGGCCTGCACATGAAATTCAGTTCCTAGGCATAAAGTGGCAAGATGGACGTCGTCACATCCCAACAGATGTGACTGACAAAATTACTGCCATTTCTCCACCCACCAATAAGACAGAGACCCAAGCTTTTCTGGGCGTAGTGGGATTTTGGAGACTGCATGTTCCAAACTACAGTCTCATTGTGAGCCCTCTCTTTCGGGTAACGCAGAAGAAGAATGATTTTGTGTGGGGTCCTGAGCAGCAGCAGGCTTTTGAGCAAATGAAGCAGGAGATAGCCCTTGCCGTGGCCCTGGGGCCAGTGCGGACGGGACAGGATGTAAAGAACATCCTCTACACTGCTGCTGGAAAGGAAGGTCCCACTTGGAGTTTGTGGCAAAGAGCTTCTGGAGAGACCCGAGGCTGACCCCTTGGATTCTGGAGTCAAGCATACAGGGGGTCTGAGGAGCGCTGCACTCCAACTGAGAAGGAGATCTTAGCCGCGTACGAGGGGGGTTCGAGCTGCTTCCGAAGTAATCGGTAGCGAAACGCAGCTCCTTCTGGCACCTCGACTGCCAGTACTGAACTGGATGTTTAAAGGAACAGTTCCCTCTACCCATCATGCTACTGATGCCACTTGGAGTAAGTGGATTGCGCTGATTACACAGCGAGCTCGGATGGGGAACCCCAACCGTTCAGGAATCCTGGAAGTGATCATGGACTGGCCTGAAGGTAAAAAGTTTGGAACAACAGCAGCAGAGGAGGTGTCACATGCTAAAGAAGCCCCAACATATAATGAACTAACAGAAGATGAAAAGAGATACTCCCTGTTCACAGATGGATTGTGTCGCATTGTGGGAAAGCACCGCAAATGGAAATCTGCTGTGTGGAGTCCCATGCAACAAGTTGCAGAGGCCACTGAAGGAGAAGGAGAATCAAGTCAATTTGCAGAGGTAAAGGCTGTCCAATTAGCCTTAAATATTGCTGAACGTGAGAGGTGGCCAGTGCTTTATCTTTATACTGACTCATGGATGGTGGCAAATGCTTTATGGGGGGTGGTTACAGCAATGGGAACAAAATGGTTGGCAACGGAAGGGTAAACCTATTTGGGACGCTGAACTGTGGAAAGATATTGCTACCCGAGTAAAGAATATGGTTGTAAAGGTGCGCCATGTAGATGCTAATGTTCCTAAGAGCCGGGCAACTGAAGAACAACAAAACAGCCACCAGGTAGATCGAGTTGCCAAAGTTAAGGTGACTCAAGTAGACTTGGACTGGCAACATAAGAGTGAATTATTTCTAGCTCGGTGGGCCCATGAGACCTCGGGCCATCAAGGAAGGGACGCGACCTATAAGTGGGCTAGAGACCGAGGGGTGAACTTAACTATGGATGCCATCGCACAGGTGATCCATGACTGTGATACATGCGCCGCAATTAAACAAGCCAAGAGGATGAAACCTCTTTGGGAGGAAGGGCGATGGCAAAAATATAAATATGGGGAGGCGTGGCAGGTAGATTATATCACCTTGCCACGATCTCGCAGTGGTAAGCATTATGTGCTCACCATGGTGGAGGCGACCACTGGGTGGCTTGAAACATACGCAGTACCCCATGCTACCGCCCGAAACACCATTCTAGGTCTGGAGAAACAAGTCCTATGGCGACATGGTACTCCAGAAAGAATTAAGTCTGATAATGGAAGTCATTTTAAAAATTCTCTTGTAGATACTTGGGCCAAAGATCATGGCATTGAGTAGATTTATCATATCCCCTATCACGCACCAGCTTCTGGTAAAATTGAAAGGTACAATGGATTGTTAAAAACAATGTTGAAAGCAATGGGTGGTGGAACATTTAAGCACTGGGAGAAAAATTTGTCAGAAGCCACCTGGTTGGTCAACACCCGAGGATCCATCAATCGCAATGGTCCTGCCCAATCCAGCTCTCTGCCTACTGTAGAGGGAGATAAGGTCCCTGTAGTACATGTAAAGAACATGTTGGGCAAAGCAGTTTGGGTCCTTCCAGCTTCTGGAAAGGGCAAACCTCTCCGTGGAACTGTCTTTGCTCAGGGACCTGGGTCTACCTGGTGGGTGATGCAGAAGAATGGGGATGTTCAATGTATACCACAAGGGAATTTGATGTCTGGAGACCACCCTCAGTAATTCTATGTATATACTTGTATATGTATTGTGTGCGTGTATCTAATGCACGTTAATCATTGTTCTTCTGTATGTATCAAGCATGATATAGTGATGTGGAATAAGGGGTGGAATGTCATGGTTTTATGATTTTTTGGTACTGGTATTCCACATCATGGCATCATGTAGTGCATTGGGAGTCAGGGAGAACTACATTCCCCAGAGGACTTTGCAATGCTTTGTATTTTTTCACGTATTTTCCGCTCAGAGGGAACAGATAAAAACTCTCTGCGGTCACGGGACGTTCTCTCTCTTTCCTCTAGGATCACTTAGGAGTGGGTGCTCGCTGCCGTCCGCCTTCAGCGTTAGCGTAAAACCTTCGGTTTATCGGGCACTCACTCTCTCTCTCTCTCTCTCTCTCACTCGTTTTGTTTGATTTATTAGGCTTAATTCCAAATTGCATTGCATTATATTGTGTTATTTACTTCCTGATGTGTTATTTAGTAAATTAGCTTTTCCCACTCAGATCGTTGCCGCTATTTAATTTTGGGGCTAATTTCCTTTTTTCCCTTTCCCCCTTCTCCCTGTCCGGGGTGTGGGCCTGTGGGTCTCCTTCCTCGGTTGTTGCGGGGCCGGGCCGAACCAGCTCACAAACCCCTGACAGAAGGCGGGTCAGAGCAAGGTAGGGCAGGGAAAGGCAGGTCAGGGCAGGTTAGGGGAAGGCAAAGCAGGGTGAAGCAGGGCAAGGCAAGGAAGACAAGGCAGGGCAGGTGAAAATAGGGCAGGGCAGGGGAAAGCAAGGCAGGGCTGGTCAAGGGGAAGGCTGAGCAAAGCAAGGCAGGGCAGGGCAGGGCAAGGGAAGGCAGAGCAGGGCAGGGCAAGGGATGGCAGAGCAGGGCAGGGCAAGGGAAGGCAGGGCAGGGCAGGGCAAGGGAAGGGAGGGCAGGGCAGGGCAAGGGAAGGCAGGGCAGGGCAAGGGAAGGCAGGGCAGGGCAAGGGAAGGCAGGGCAGGGCAGGGCAAGGGAAGGCAGGGCAGGGCAGGGCAAGGGAAGGCAGGGCAGGGCAGGGGAAGTCAGGATAGGGCAGGGCAAGGCAAGGTAAGGCAAGGAACGGCTTGGAAGGTGGGTCAGAGCAAGGTAGGGTAGGGAAGGTTACGGGAAGGCAAACCAGGATGAAGCAGGGCAAGACAAGGAAGACAAAGCAGGGCAGGGGAAAATGGGGCAGGGGAGGGGAAGGCAAGGCAGGGCAGGGCAAGTGGAAGGCAGAGCAAAGCAAGGCAGGGCAGGGCAAGGCAAGGAATACAACGCAGGGTAGGGGAAGGCAGGGCAAAGCAGGGCAGGGCACAGCCGGGCAGGGCAAGGCAAGGAAAGTCAGGGCAAGTCATGGCTGGGCAGGGCTTGGCAGGGCAAGGCAAGGAAAGTCAGGGCAAGGCTGGGCTGGGCAAGGCTTGGCAGGGCAAGGCAAGGCAATGCAGTACAGTGAAGGGCAGGGTGGAGAAGGGAAGGCAGGGCAAGACAGGACAGGGTGGGATAGGGTAGTACAGGGAGAGGCAGGGCCAGGCAGAGCCAAGCAAGGCAAGGCAAAGATAGTGCAGGGCAAGGAAGGGCAAGGCAGGGCAGAGCACGACAGGGCAGGGCAGGGCAGGGCAAGGGAAGGAAGGGCAGGACAGGGCAGGGCAAAATAAGGGAAAGCAGGGAAGGGCAGGGCAAGGTAAGGCATGGCAAAGGAGGGCAGGGCAAGGCGGGGCAGGGCAGGGCAAGGGAAGGCAAGGCAGGGCAAGGCAGGGTAAGGCGGGGCTTGGCAGGGCAGGGTAAGGCAGGGCAAGGCAGGGTAAGGCGGGGCTTGGCAGGGCAGGGTAAGGCAGGGCTTGTCAGGGCAAGGTTATGCAGAACAGGGCAGGGTAAGGCAGGGCAAGGCAAGGAAGACAAGGCAGGGCGGGTCAGAGCAAGGCAGGTCAGGGTTGGGCAGGCAAGGTAAAGAAGACAAGGCAGGGCAGGGGAAGTCAGGATAGGGCAGGGCAGGGCAAGGCAAGGTAAGGCAAAGAAAGGCAGGGAAGGCGGGTCAGAGCAAGGTCGAACAGGGAAAGGCAGGTCAGGGCAGGGTAGGGGAAGGCAAAGCAGGGTGAAGAAGGGCAAAGCAAGAAAGACAAGGCAGGGCAGGGGAAAATAGATCAGGGCAGGAAAAGGCTAGGCATTGCAGGTCAAGGGGAAGGCAGAGCAAAGAAAGGCAGGGCAGGGCGGGGCAGGGCATGGCAGGGCAAGGGACGGCAGGGCAAGGCAGAGCAGAACAGCACAGGGCAGGGTAAGGTAAGGCAGGGCATGGCAAGGTAAGGCAGGGCAAGTCAAGGATAGGCATGTGTCAACGGTTTACCGGGCTGGATTGGCCCGGTTCCGTGACGATCGGTGCGGGGGACCCACGGACCCACGCCCCAGGAAAGGGCAAGGAAAAAGGGAAAAGGGAAAAGGGAGATGGGCCTAGAAACAAAACAGCGGCAACGATCTGAGGAGGAAAACTAATTTACTAAATAAGATATCAGAAAGCAAAATAACAGCATATAATACAATATAATTGGAATTGAGGCTAATGAATCAAATAAAATGAGCAAGAGAGAGTGTCCGATAAACAGAAGGCCTTACGCTAACGCTGAAGGCAATACGGCAGCGAGCACCCACTGCTGAGACGATCTCGAAGGAAAGAGAGCGTCCCGTGACCGCTGAGGGTTTTTATCTGTTCCCTCTGAGCGGAAAACACGTAAAAATACAAAGCATCGCAAAGTCCTCTGGGGAATGTAGTGCTTCTTCTCTTCTGAGACAGGTATACCTGGAATTATCAATGATCTATGGAGCTGGAGTATTAGCTCTTTAACTCTCAATGCAGTACATGATGTTATGATGTGGAATACCAGTATCAAAAATCATAAAACCATGACATTCCACCCCTTATTCCACATCACTACATCATTCTTGATACATACAGAAAAACAATGATTAACATGCATTAGATACACACACACACAACATATATACAAGTATATACATGGAATTACTGACTGCACTCCCCCAACATCAAATTCCCTTGTGGTACACACTGAACATCCCCATTCTTCTGCATCACCCACCAAGTGGACCCAGGTCCCTGAGCAAAGACAGTTCCACAGAGAGGTTTGCTCTTCCCAGAAGCTGGAAGGACCCATACCGCTTTTCCCAACATGTTCTTTACATGTACTACAGGGACCTTATCTCCCTCTACAGTTGGTAGGGAGCTGGATTGGGCAGGAACATCAGGATTGATGGATCCTCGAGTATTGACCAACCAGGTGGCTTCTGCCAAATGCTTCTCCCAATGCTTAAATGTTCCGCCACCCATTGCTTTCAACATGGTTTTTAGCAACCCATTGTATCTTTCAATTTTACCAGAAGCTGGTGCGTGATAGGGGATATGATAAATCCATTCAATGCCATGATCTCTGGCCCAATTACTTACAAGAGAATTTTTGAAATGAGTCCCATTATCTGACTCAATTCTTTCTGGAGTGCCATGTCGCCATAGGACTTGCTTCTCCAGACCTAGAATGGTGCTTCGGGCGGTAGCATGGGGTACTGCATATGTTTCCAGCCACCCAGTAGTTGCTTCCACCATGGTGAGCACATAATGTTTACCATTGCGAGATCGTGGCAAGGTAATATAATCACCTTGCCACGCCTCCCCATATTTATATTTTTGCCATCGTCCTTCCTCCCAAAGAGGTTTCATCCTCTTGGCTTGTTTAATTGTGGCGCATGTATCACAGTCATGGATCACCTGTGCAATAGCATCCATAGTTAAGTCCACCCTTGGTCTCTAGCCCACTTATATGTTGCATCTCTTCCTTGATGGCCCGAGGTCTCATGGGCCCATCGAGCTAAAAATAATTCCCTTTTGTGTTGCCAATCCAAGTCTACTTGAGCCATCTTAACTTTAGCGGCTCGATCTACCTGATGGTTATTCTGTTGTACTTCAGTTGCCCGGCTCTTAGGAACGTGAGCATCTACATGGCACACCTTCACAACCATATTCTTTACTCGGGCAGCAATATCTTTCCACAGTTCAGCAGCCCAAATAGCCCAACCCCTCCGTTGCCAGCCATTTTGTTCCCATTGCTGTAACCACCCCCATAAGGCATTTGCCACCATCCATGAGTCAGTGTAAAGATAAAGCACTGGCCACCTCTCACGTTCAGCAATATCTAAGGCCAGTTGGACAACCTTTACCTCTGCAAATTGGCTTGACTCTCCTTTTCCTTCAGTGGCCTCTGCAACTTGTCGCGTGGGGCTTCACACAGCAGATTTCCATTTGCGGTGCTTTCCCACAATGCGACACGATCCATCTGTGAACAGGGCATATCTCTTCTCACCTTCTGGTAGTTCATTGTATGGCGGGGCCTCTTTAGCACGTGATACCTCCTCTGCGGTTGTTGTTCCAAACTTTTTACCTTCAGGCCAGTCCATGATCACTTCTAGGATTCCTGGATGACTGAGGTTCCCCATCCGAGCTCGCTGTGTAATCAGCGCAATCCACTTACTCCAAGTGGCATCAGTAGCATGATGGGTAGAGGGAACTGTTCCTTTAAACATCCAGTTCAGCACTGGCAGTCAAGGTGCCAGGAGGAGCTGCGCTTCAGTACCGATTACTTCAGAAGCAGCTCGAACCCCCTCATACGTGGCTAAGATCTCCTTCTCAGTTGGAGTGTAGCGCTCCTCAGACCCCCTGTACGCTCGACTCCAGAAACCAAGGGGTCGGCCTCGGGTCTCTCCAGAAGCTCTTTGCCACAAACTCCAAGTGGGACCTTCCTTTCCAGCAGCAGTGTAGAGGATGTTCTTTACATCCTGTCCCGTCCGCACTGGCCCCAGGGCCACGGCACGGGCTATCTCCTGCTTCATTTGCTCAAAAGCCTGCTGCTGCTCAGGACCCCACACAAAATCATTCTTCTTCTGCGTTACCCGAAAGAGAGGGCTCACAATGAGACTGTAGTTTGGAACATGCATTCTCCAAAATCCCACTACACCCAGAAAAGCTTGGCTCTCTGTCTTACTAGTGGGTGGAGACATAGCAATAATTTTGCCAATAACATCTGTTGGGATGTGACGACGTCCATCTTGCCACTTTATTCCTAGGAACTGAATTTCCTGTGCAGGCCCTTTTACTTTGCTTCGCTTAATAGCGAAGCCAGCTCGCAGGAGGATCTGTATTATTCTCTCCCCTTTCTCGAAAACTTCCCCTGCTGTACTGCCCCACACAATGATGTCATCAATGTATTGTAAGTGCTCAGGAGTGCCGCCCTGTTCCAATGCAGTTTGGATCAACCCATGGCAAATGGTTGGGCTGTGCTTCCACCCCTGGGGCAAACGGTTCCAGGTGTACTGAATGCCTCTCCAGGTGAAGGCAAACTTTGGCCTGCATTCTGTGGCTAAGGGAATTGAAAAGAAGGCGTTAGCAATGTCAGTGGTGGCATACCACTTGGCTGCTTTTGACTCCAGTTCATACTGGAGTTGAAGCATGTCCGGCACAGCAGCGCTCAGTGGGGGTGTGACTTCATTGAGGCCACGATAATCTACCGTCAACCTCCATTCTCCACTGGCTTTACGCACTGTCCATATGGGGCTGTTAAAAGGTGAGTGAGTCATGGTCAGCTCTTGTGAACCCCAAGTCACCCCAGAAGTATAGATTAATTCTGTCCCTTGGTGACTGGAGAGCATTAGAGTGCATTGTGCACCAGTGTCCATCAGTGCCTTATAATTTTGTGGTTCTGATGTGCCAGGCCAAAGAAACCACACAGTCCAATACACTCTATTATCCCTTTCCCCCCCTGGCTGGGGGGCACGGGCTATTGTAGCTGGTAGGTACCTCGCTCAGTTCTGAAGGAGTACCGCTCAGACAGGAGGACATCTCGCTCAGACAGGAGGGTGTCTCTTTCAGGTTGGAGGGCATCTTGCACAAACTGGAGACCATCTTGTAGAGACTGAGGGTTGTTGAGTTCGTACTGGAGGGCATCTCTTTCAGGCTGGAGGGCGTCTTTCTCGAACTGAAAAGCGACTTGCTTGGTCTGGAGGTTGTCTTGATCAGACTGGAGGCTGTCTAAAATTGTCAGGAGAGTCTGATTGTCAGCTAAAAGACTCTCTTTCTGGATCTGGACACTATCCCTCTCGGCTCGGAGACTCTCTCGCTCTATTTCAGAAACTCTATGCCTCTCTGGGATAGTATTGAATAAGGTCCGATTGGCATAAGCCAGACCCCAAATAATTTGGGCCTCCTCAGATCTGTCTGAGCCGCAACATTCATGTCTCAAATATCTGCTCAAGTTCACAGGATCTTGCAGGTGCTCAGGGAAAAAGTCCAAGTACATTTTGAGCATTAAAATGGAAAAAAACAATGAAATGCAGCCCCTTTAAGAGAAGTTTAAAAAGCAAGAGCATTTTTTTTTTCTTCTTTACTATAACAAGCTAGCAGCACCCAAAAAAGTTTACAAATATCCCAGAACAACTGGCAGTATGCCCAGACTTCAAGGTCGTGTTATGCCGTACAGTACCTGCAGTACAGATAAGCTTGCTAGCAAGAGACAGAGATTCACCCTAAGAGTATGTCTCTGCCCGGCTAAGGCAGCTCGTCTGCCCCACGTTGGGCGCCAAAACTGTCAACGTTTTACCGGGCTGGATTGGCCCGGTTCCGTGACGATCGGTGCGGGGGACCCACGGACCCACGCCCCAGGAAAGGGCAAGGAAAAAGGGAAAAGGGAAAAGGGAGATGGGCCTAGAAACAAAACAGCGGCAACGATCTGAGGAGGAAAACTAATTTACTAAATAAGATATCAGAAAGCAAAATAACAGAATATAATACAATATAATTGGAATTGAGGCTAATGAATCAAATAAAATGAGCAAGAGAGAGTGTTCGATAAACAGAAGGCCTTACGCTAACGCTGAAGGTGATACGGCAGCGAGCACCCACTGCTGAGACGATCTCGAAGGAAAGAGAGCGTCCCGTGACCGCTGAGGGTTTTTATCTGTTCCCTCTGAGCGGAAAACACGTAAAAATACAAAGCATCGCAAAGTCCTCTGGGGAATGTAGTGCTTCTTCTCTTCTGAGACAGGTATACCTGGAATTATCAATGATCTATGGAGCTGGAGTATTAGCTCTTTAACTCTCAATGCAATACATGATGTTATGATGTGGAATACCAGTATCAAAAATCATAAAACCATGAAAACATGGCAGGGCAGGGCAAAGCAAGGCATAACAAAGCAGAGCGGGGCAGGGCAGAGCTAGGACAGGCAGGGAAGCACAGGGCAGGTCATGGCAATGTAAGGCAGGGCAGTGCAGGGCAGGGCAGGTCGGAGCAGGGAAGGCAAAACAAGGCAGGGCAGAACAGGGCAGGGCACGGCAGGGCAAGGGAAGGCAGGGCAGGGAAAGGCAGGGAAAGGTAAGGCATGGCAAAGCAGGGCAGGGCAGGGCAAGGGACGGCAGGGCAGGGCAGGGCATAGGAAGGCAAGGCAGGGCAAGGGAAGGCAAGACATGGCAGGGCAGGGTAAGGCGGGGCTTGGCAGGGCAAGGTAAGGCAGACCAAGGCAGGGCAAGGCAAGGATAGTCAGGGCAGGGCTGGTCAAGGGGAAGGCAGAGCAAAGCAAGGCAGGGCAGGGCGGGGCAGGGCAGATCAGGGCAGGGTAATGCAAGGAATACACGGCAGGGTAGGGGAAGGCAGGGCAAAGCAGGGCGAAGCACAGCCGGGCAGGGCAAGGCAAGGAAAGTCAGGGCAAGGCTGAGCTGGGCAGGGCTTGGCAGGGCAAGGCAAGGTAATGCAGTGCAGTGCAGGGTAGGGCAAAGCAGGGAAGGCAGGCCAAGGCAGGACAGGGTGGGGCAGGGTATTACAAGGCGGGGCAGGGCCAGGTAAGGCCAAGCAGGGCAAGGCAAAGACAGTGCAGGGCAAGGCAGGGCAGGGCAGGGCAGGGCAAGGGAAGGCAGGGCAGGGCAGGGCAAGGTAGGGCAGGGCAAGGCAAGGTAAGGCATGGCAGGGCAGGGCAAAGCAAGGCATGGCAAAGCAGGGCGGGGCAAGGCAAGGCAGGGCATGGTGGGGCAAGGCAGGGCAGGGCATGGCAGGGCAGGGCAAGGGAACGCAAGGCAGGGCAGGGCAGGGCAGGGTAAGGCAGGGCTTGGCAGGACAGGGTAAGGCGGGGCTTGGCAGGGCAGGGTATGGCGGGGCTTGGCAGGGCAGGGTATGGCGGGGCTTGGCAGGGCATGGCAAGGATATGCAGGGCAGAGTAAGGCAGGGCAATGCAAGGAAGACAAGGCAGGGCGGGTTAGAGCAAGGCAGGTCAGGGTGGGGCAGGCAAGGTGTCACGGTGGTATCCGTGACAGTAACCCAAGGGGGAACCGAGAAGGGAAAAAAAAGAAGGGAACGAAAAAAAACTGCCCCGTGGCCCGCAGACGCCTCAGCAGAGCCGGGTGCTCCGGGGGGGGGAGGGGGAAACAGAGAGAGTAGAGGGTATGTAGAAAAACAAAACACAACGGCACGATCTGAGAAGGAACGGTAACTTTACTAAATCTAATAAAATTGAACAATTGAGAGAGAGAGACAAAATTTCCAAACCAGAAAGAACTGGGAGCTTACTTTACACGTGCTGAACTCCTCACGGCACGCGCTGCGTCACCAAAAAGCGCGGGCCTCGCATCCGGTGCCGAGCTCCGCCCCTCCGCTGCTCCCCACAGCATTAACTCTTTAACGGCCTGCATGATGTTCTGATGTGGAATATCGGCATCGAAACCACAAAACCACAACATTCCATCCCTTATTCCACATCATCACATCATGCTTAACACATATCTATATAGAACCAAAAACAGTAATAACACAGATTACATACAAACATATCTATACATATATGTATACACGGAATCACAGACTGCACTCCCCCAGCATCAAATTCCCTTGTGGTACACACTGGACATCCCCATTTTTATCCATTACCCACCAGGTGCACCCAGGTCCCTGTGCAAAAACTGTTCCACGGAGGGGTTTGCCCTTTCCAGAGGCTGCAAGGACCCACACTGCTTTTCCCAACATGTTCTTTACATGTACTACAGGGACCTTATCTCCCTCTATGGTCTGTAGGGAGCTGGATTGTGTAGGACCATCTCGGTTGACTGATCCCCTAGTGTTGACCAACCACGTGGCTTCTGACACATTTTTCTCCCAATGCTTAAATGTCCCGCCACCCAGTGCTTTCAGTGTCGTTTTTAACAACCCGTTGTAGCGCTCGATCTTACCAGCAGCTGGTGCATGGTTGGGAATATGATAGACCCATTCAATGCCATGTTCCTTGGCCCAAGTATCCACAAGTGAATTTTTGAAATGAGTCCCATTATCGGACTCAATTCTTTCTGGGGTTCCATGTCACCATAGGATTTGCTTCTCTAAACCTAAGACGGTGTTTCGGGCGGTAGCATGGGGTACTGCATATGTTTCAAGCCACCCAGTGGTCGCCTCCACCATGGTGAGCACATAACACTTACCACTGCGAGATTGTGGCAAGGTGATATAATCAACCTGCCACGCCTCCCCATATTTATACTTCTGCCATCGCCCTTCCTGCCAGAGAGGTTTCATCCTCTTGGCCTGTTTAATTGCGGCACATGTATCACAGTCATGGACCACTTGTGCGATGGCATCCACAGTTAAGTCCACCCCTCGGTCTCTAGCCCACTTATAGGTCGCATCCCTTCCTTGATGGCCTGAGGTCTAATGGGCCCACCGAGCTAAAAATAACTCTCCTTTGTTCTGCCAATCCAAGTCTATTTGAGACACCTCAGTTTTGGCAGCTTGATCTACCTGATGGTTATTTTTCTGTTCCTCAGTAGCTCGATTCTTGGGCACATGAGCATCTACGTGACGCACCTTTACACCCAACCTTTTTGTTCGGACAGCAATGTCTTTCCACAGTTCCGCAGCCCAGATAGGTTTACCATTCCGTTGCCAGTTGTTTTGTTCCCACTGCTGCAACCACCCCCATAAAGCATTTGCCACCATCCAAGAGTCAGTATAAAGATACAGTGTTGGCCATCTCTCCCGTTCAGCCACATCTAAGGCCAGTTGGACAGCCTTTACCTCTGCAAATTGACTCGATTCTCCTTCTCCTTCAGTGGCCTCTGCTACTCGTTGTGTGGGGCTCCACACAGCAGCCTTCCATCTGCGATGTTTCCCAACAATACGACAGAATCCATCAGTGAAGAGGGCATATGTCTTCATTTTCTGTTAGTTCGTTATATGGTGGGGCCTCTTTTGCACGTGGTATCTCCTCTGCTGGTGATGTTCCAAATTTCTTGCCTTCAGGCCAGTCCATGATCACCTCTAACATCCCTGGACGGCTGAGGTTTCCCATCCGAGTTCGCTGTGTAATCAGCGCAATCCATTTACTCCAGGTGGCATCGGTGGCATGGTGGGTGAAGGGAACCTTTCCTCTGAACATCCAGTTCAGCACTGGCAATCGAGGTGCCAGGAGGAGCTGCGTCTCAGTGCCAATTACTTCAGAGGCAGCCCAAACTCCCTCATATGCTGCCAAAATCTCCTTCTCAGTTGGAGTGTAGCACTCCTCCGAACCCCTGTACGCTCTGCTCCAAAATCCCAGGGGTCGGCCTCGGGTCTCCCCAGAGGCTCTTTGCCACAGACTCCAAGTGGGACCTTCCTCTCCAGTAGCAGTGTATAAGATGTTCTTTACGTCCTGTCCCATCCGTACTGGCCCCTGGGCAACAGCACGGGCTATCTCCTGTTTAATCTGCTCAAAGGCCTGCTGCTGTTCGGGACCCCATGCAAAATTATTCTTCTTTCTGGTCACCTGATAGAGGGGGCTTACTATGAGGCTGTAATTTGGGACATGCATCCTCCAAAAGCCTACTACACCAAGAAAAGACTATGTCTCCTTTTTGCTAGTGGGTGGTGACATGCTGGTGATTTTGTCAACCACATCTCCTGGGATGTGATGACGCGCATCTTGCCATTTTACTCCTAGAAACTGAATTTCTTGGGCAGGTCCCTTCACTTTGTTTCGTTTGATAGCAAAACCAGCACCCAGAAGAATTTGGATTATTCGCTCTCCTTTTTTAAAAACTTCTTCTGCTGTATCACCCCACACAACAATGTCATCAATGTACTGGAGGTGCTCAGGTGCCCCACCCTGTTCCAGTGTGGTCTGAATCAACCCATGGCAACTGGTTGGGCTGTGTTTCCACCCCTGGGGCAAACGGTTCCAAGTGTACTGAATGCCCCTCCACGTGAAAGCAAACTGTGGTCTGCACTCTGTGGCCAAAGGAATAGAGAAGAACGCATTGGCAATGTCAATGGTAGCGTACCACTTGGCTGCTTTTGACTCCAGTTCATATTGCAGCTCCAACATATCTGGCACAGCAGCGCTCAGTGGGGGTGTGACTTCATTCAGACCACGGTAATCTACCGTCAGCCTCCATTCTCCATTGGATTTACGTACCGGCCATATGGGGCTGTTAAACGGTGAGTGGGTTTTGCTGATCACTCCCTGGCCCTCTAACTGACGGATCAAATTATGAATGGGGAGCAAGGAATCCCTGCTGGTGCGGTATGGCCGTCTGTGTACTGTTCTCGTAGCAATTGGTACCTGCTGCTCTTTTACTTTCAGTACCCCCACAAAAGACGGATCTTCTGATAGGCCAGGTAAAATAGTCAGCTGCTGAATGTTGTCTGCATCTACAGCAGCTATTCCAAAAGCCCATCGGTATCCCTTGGGATCCTTGAAATGTCCCCTTCTAAGATAATCAATACCGAGCATGCATGGAGCCCCCTGTCCAGTCACTATACGATGTTTCTGCCAGTCTTTACCGATGAGGCTTATTTCTGCCTCCAACACAGACAATTCCTGAGAGCCCCCAGTCACTCCAGAAATATAAATCAATTCTGTCCCTTTATAACTCGAAGGCATTAGAGTGCACTGTGCACCAGTGTCCACCAGTGCCTTATATTTTTGTGGCTCTGATGTGCCAGGCCATCGATCCACACAGTCCAATACACTCTATTATCCCTTTCCCTCCCCTGGCTGAGGGCAGGACCCCTCTATTGGTTACCTGTGGTGACCAGAGCAATTTCATTGGTGGCTGATCTCTGCTGTAATTCTCTCACCCGTGCTCGTAGTGCAGGGGTGGGTTTTTTATGCCACTTCTTCATGTCCTCTCCATTTTCTCTTAAGAAGCTCCACATGGACACACGCGACATGAAGTTACTGCTGTCATCTGCTCGAGCAGAGAGGCGGTTGCCTTTGATGGCTGAGACTTTTATCCGTTTGATCAGTTTCTCCATCAGATTCTTTGGATCATCCCCATCTTCATCCGGTGTTTCTGATACTGACACAGGTCCATCCCGGTTCATCAGCAAGGACAATTCCTCCAGTATCATTCTCAGTATCTCCTTTATGTCACTGACTTCTCCTGCTACCGATGATACAGCCGCAATGGAAACGTGTGATGGTGGAAGTTGTTGTTCAAAGTTTTGAAGTGTAGTAACCACTTCATGAAATGGGAGTCTTCTGTTTCGGCCCTCGAGTATATTAAATGTTGCTACCAGTGTACTTGCGTACCTTTCTGGTGCTGTTTTTGAGAGCTTCCGATATACATCAGCTTTACACCATGCTTTCTCAGGATCGCGGTCCTGGTGTGGATTGTTAGGGACAAAAGAAGGATCGTACAGCATCTCTACTACAGCCATTTCTCTCAAAAATTGGACGCCCTTCTCCACAGTATTCCATCTTTCCACCTTAGGCTCCAGATCGTCTTTGTAAGGGAATCTCTCCTTTACAGCCACTAGTACTCGTTCCCAGAGGGTAGCAACTCCACTCAAACATCTACTAATCCCTCTGTCAATAGCTGGGTCTCGAGCAATGCTTCCCAGTTGGCGGGCTTCGTTGCCATCTAGGGACACGCTGCTGGCACCGTTGTCCCAACACCGCAGCAACCAGGTGACGATAGGTTCATCTGAGCGCCGTACAAACTCCTTTCTTGAACCCTGGATTTCAGTCATCTTTAGGGGCCGACGAATAGTAGTAATGGTGATTTCTTCATTATCACTGTCCTCTCCATGTCTCACACTTTTCTTAGTGGCCTTTCTGGGTGGTGGTGGTGGTGGTGCTGAGGAGGGCCCCTCACCTGGATCTTCCTTTTTTTTCTCTGCTTCTTCTTCTTTCCGTTCTAGTCGAGAGGACACTCGTTTCCATTTCTGGCCTTCCACAGGGGCAACCGGCACGGATGCCGGTGCTTCCTGTGACTGGTCAGGTTTAACCTCAAGGTTTTCATTTTTGCTCTGAACCTCAGTTTGGAAAGCATTTCTCTCCAGAATATCAATTATAGCTCGATAAGCACAAGCCAAGCCCCAAACAATCCGTTCCTTCTCAGATCTGCCTGAGTCACATGACTCCTGACCTAAACACTCACTGAATTTCTCAGGATCCCACAGGTGCTCAAGATCAAAATCACATTCCACCAGGGGTCCCCAGGCTTCTAATTTCTTTCCTAATTTTTCCCACCTCCCTTGCCATTCAACACTCTCTGGTTTTGAGGAGAGCTTCCTACACAGGATGTAAATTACTGTTGCAAAGAGTACATTCAGAAAAACAGATAACACAATTGCCAGGCTGACATCTTGAACATAAGTAAAAACCTGAAGAGAGTACCTGGAAACCAATCCAAATGCCGTATAATCTGTCATATTAACCAGGGCGTTTAGGCAGAAGGGGGGTAACCCCATCAGCACACTAAAACAGCTCTATGCATATATGACTCCGGTGCTGAACATGAGGAGCTTAAAAAGGTGCCAACATGCTCTAAGATACATGAAAACAGTTAGTCCACTCAGCACCAGTTTTACACGGGAGTACAAATACTGCATTGCCCGCATTCTCCACCAATACTGTGTCAAGGTGTTATCTGTGACAGTAACCCAAGGGGGAACAGAGAAGGGAAAAAAAAGAAGGGAACGAAAAAAAACTGCCCCGTGGCCTGCAGCCGCCTCAGCAGAGCCGCGTGCTCTGGGGGGGGGAGGGGGGAAACAGAGAGAATAGAGGGTATGTAGAAAAACAAAACACAACGGCACGATCTGAGAAGGAACGGTAACTTTACTAAATCTAATAAAATTGAACAATTGAGAAAGAGAGACAAAATTTCCAAACCAGAAAGAACTGGGAGCTTACTCTACACGTGCTGAACTCCTCACGGCCACCCAGCGCGCGCGCCACTAAAAAGCGTGGGCCTCGAGTCCGGTGCGGAGCTCTGCCCCTCCCCTGCTCCCAAAGCATAAACTCCTTCACGGCCTGCATGATGTTCTCATGTGGAATACCGGCATCAAAACCACAAAACCACGACAGCGGAACAGGGAAGGCAAAGCAAAGCAGGACAGGGTGGAACAGGGTAGTAGAGAGCGGAGCAGGGCCAGGCAGGGCCAAGCAAAGCAAGGCAAAGATAGTGCAGGGCAAGGCAGGGCCAGGCAGGGCCAAGCAGGGCAAGGCAAAGATAGCACAGGGCAAGGCAGGCCCAGGCAGGGCCAAGCAGGGCAAGGGAAAGGTAGTGCAGGGCAAGGCAGGGCAGAAAAGGGCAGAAAAGGGCAGAAAAGGGCAGAAAAGGGCAGAAAAGGGAAACGGAAGGCAGGGCAAAACAGGGCAGGGCAAGTCATGCTAAGCAGGGCAGGACAAGGCAGGGCAGGGCATGGCAGGGCAGGGCAGGATAAGGCAGGGCTTGGCAGGGCAGGGTAAGGTGGGGCTTGGCAAGGCAAGGTAAGGCAGAATAAGGAAGGGCAAGGCAAGGATAGGCAGGGCAGGGCAAGGCAAGGAAGACAAGGCAGGGAGGGTCAGAGCAAGGCAGGTCAGGGTGGGGCAGGCAAGGTAAGGAAGACAAGGCAGGGTAGGGGAAGTCACAAGAGGGCAGGACAGGGCAAGGCAAGGTAAGGCAAATAAAGGCAGGGAAGGCGGGTCAGAGCAAGGTAGGGCAGAGAAAGACAGGTCAGGGCAGGTTAGGGGAAGGCAAAGCAGGGTGAAGGAGGGCAAGGCAAGGAAGACAGGGCAGGGCAGGAGAAAATAGGGCAGGGCAGGGGAAGGCAAGGCAGGGCAGGTCAAGGGGAAGGCAGAGCAAAGCAAGGCAGGACAGGGTGGGGCAGTGTAGTACAGGGCGGCAGACGGAGGCAGGCAGGGCCAAGCAAGGCAAGGCAAAGATAGTGCAGGGCAAGGCAGGGCAGGGCTGGGCAAGGGACGGCAGGGCAGGGCAAGAGACGGCAGGGCAGGACAGGGCAAGGTTTGCAAAGCAGGGCAGGGCAAGGGACGGCAGGTTTGGACAGGGCAAGGAAAGGCAGGGCAGGTCAGGATAAGGCGGGGCTTGGCAGGGCAAGGTAAGGCAGAACAAGGCAGGACAAAGCAAGGAAGACAAAGCAGGGCGGGACAGGGCAAGGCAGTTCAGGGTGGGGCAGCCAAGGGAAGGAAGACAAGGCAGGGCAAGGGAAGTCAGGATAGGGCAGGGCAGGGCAAGGCAAGGAAAGTCAGGGCAAGGCTGGGCTGGGCAGGGCATGGCAGGGCAAGGCAAGGCAATGCAGTGCAGGGTAAGGCGGAGCAGGGAAGGCAGGGCAAGGCAGGACAGGGTGGGGCAGGGTAGTAAAGGGCAAGGCAGGGCCAGGCAGGGTCAAGAAGGGCAGAACAAGGCAGGGCAGGGCAGGGCAAGGGAAGGCAGGGCAAAGCAGGGCAGGGCAAGGTATGCAAGGCAGAGCAGGGCAAGGCAGAGCAGTGCAAGGCAGAGCAGGGCAGGGAAAGGGATGGCAGGACAGGGCAAGGGAAGGAAAAGCAGGGCAAGGCAAGGGATTCAGAACAGGGCAAGGGACGGCAAGGCATGGCAGGGCAGGGTAAGGCGGGGCTTGGCAGGGCAAGGCAAGGATAGGCAGGGCAGGGCAACGCAGGGCAAGGCAAGGAATGACAAGGCAGGGCGGGTCAGAGCAAGGCAGGTCAGGGTGGGGCAGGCAAGGGAAGGAAGGTAAGGCAGGGCAGGAGAAGTCAGGATAGGGCAGGGCAAGGGAAGGCAAGGTAAGGCAAGGAAAGGCAGGGAAGGCGGGTCAGAGCAAGGTAGGGCAGGAAAAGACAGGTCAGGGCAGGTTAGGGGAAGGCAAAGCAGGGTGAAGCAGGGCAAGGCAAGGAAGACAAGGCAGGGCAGGGGAAAATAGGGCAGGGCAGGGCAGGGAAAAATGGGCAGGGCGGAGAAAGGCAAGGCAGGGCAGGTCAAGGGGAAGGCAGAGCAAAGCAAGGCAGGGCAGGGCAAAGCAGGGCGGGGCGGGGCAGATCAGGGCAGGGCAAGGCAAGGAATACAACGCAGGGTAGGGGAAGGCAGGGCAAAGCAGGGCAGGGCACAGCCGGGCAGGGCAAGGCAAGGAAAGTCAGGGCAAGGCTGGGCTGGGCAGGGTGGAGCAGTACAAAGCAAGGCAATGCAGTGCAGTGCAGGGCAGGGCGGAGCAGGGAAGGCAGGGCAAGGCAGGACAGGGTGGGGCAGGGTAGTACAGGGCGGCAGCCAGAGCCAGGCAGGGCCAAGCAAGGTAAGGCAAAGACAGTGCAGGGCAAGACAGGGCAGGGAAAGGTAAGGCATGCAAAGCAGGGCAGGGCAGGGCAAGGGAAGGCAGGCCAGGGCAGTTCAAGGGAAGGCAGGGCAGGGCAGTTCAAGGGAAGGCAGGGCAGGGCAGTTCAAGGGAAGGCAGGGCAGGGCAGGGCAGAACAGCGCAGGGTAGGGCAGGGCAGAACAGCGCAGGGTAGGGCAGGGCAAGGTAAGGCAGGGCAAGGTAAGGCAGGGCAGGGCAAGGCAGGGCAGGGCAGGGCAAGGGAGGGCAGGGCAGGGCAGGGAAGGGCAAGGGAAAGAATACACGGCTGGGTAGAGGAAGGCATGGCACAGCCGTACAGGGCAAGGCAAGGAAAGACAGGGCAAGGCTAAGCTGGGCAGGGCTGGGGAGGGCAAGGGAAGGCAAGGCAGGGCAGGGCAAGGGAAGGCAAGGCAGGGCAAAGCAAGGGAAGGCAGGGCAGGGCAGGGCAGGGCAGGGAAAGGTAAGGTAGGGCAGCGGAAGGTAAGGCATGGCAAAGCAGGGCAGGGCAAGGCATGCAAAGCAGGGCAGGGCAAAGCAGAGCAATGCAGGGCAGGGCAAGGCTGAGCAAGGCAAGGATAGGCAGGGCAAAGGAAGGCAGGGCAGGGAAGGGCAGGGCAAAGGAAGGCAGGGCAGGGAAGGGCAGGGCAAATGGGAAGGCAGGGCAAGGGAAGGCAGGGCAAGGCAAAGCAGGGGAAGGAAAGGAAAGGCAGGGCAGGGCAGGGCAAGGGACGGTAGTGCAAGGCAGGGCAGAACAGCGCAGGGCAGGGCAGGGCAAAGGCAGGACAGGGCAGGACAGGGTGGGGCAGGGTAGTACTAGGCGGGGCAGGGCCAGGCAGGGCCAAGCAAGGCAATGCAATGATAGTGCAGGGCAAGGCAAGGGAAGGCAGGGCAAAGCAAAGCACGGTAAGGCATGCAAAGCAGGGCAGAGCAATGCAGAGCAGGGCAGGGCAGGGCAAGGCAGAGCAGGGAAGAGCAAGGGAAGGCAGAGCAACGGAAGGTAGGGCAGGGACGGGCAGACCAGAGCAGGGCAGGGCAGAGCAAGGTAAGGCAGGGCAGGGCAGGGAAGGGAAGGGCAGGGCAAGGTAAGGCATGGCAAAGCAAAGCAGGGCAGGGCAGGGCAAGGGAAGGCAGGGCAGGGCAGGGCAAGGGAAGGCAGGGCAGGGCAGGGAAGGGAAGGGCAGGGCAAGGTAAGGCATGGCAAAGCAAAGCAGGGCAGGGCAGGGCAAGGGAAGGCAGGGCAGGGCAAGGGAAGGCAGGGCAGGGCAAGGCAAGGGAAGGCAGGGCAGGGCAAGGGAAGGCAGGGCAGGGCAAGGGCAGGGCAAGGGAAGGCAGGGCAGGGCAAGGGAAGGCAGGGCAGGGCAAGGGAAGGCAGGGCAGGGCAGGGCAAGGGAAGGCAGGGCAGGGCAGGGCAAGGGAAGGCAGGGCAGGGCAAGGGAAGGCAGGGCAGGGCAGGGCAAGGGAAGGCAGGGCAGGGCAGGGCAAGGGAAGGCAGGGCAGGGCAGGGCAGGGCAAGGCAGGGCAGGGCAAGGGAAGGCAGGGCAGGGCAGGGCAAGGGAAAGCAGGGCAGGGCAAGGGAAGGCAGGGCAGGGCAAGGGAAGGCAGGGCAAGGGAAGGCAGGGCAGGGCAAGGGAGGGCAGGGCAAGGGAAGGCAGGGCAGGGCAAGGGAAGGCAGGGCAGGGCAAGGGAAGGCAGGGCAGGGCAAGGGAAGGCAGGGCAGGGCAGGGCAGGACAGGGCAAGGGAAGGTAGGGCAGGGCAAGGTAAGGCATGGCAAAGCAGGGCAGGGCAGGGCTATTTAAGGCAGGGCAATGCAGGGCATTGCAGGGCAGGGCAGGTCGGAGCAGGGAAGGAAGGGCAAGGCAGGACAGGGTGGGGCAGGGTAGTGCAGCGCGGGGCAGGGTCTGGCAGGGTCAAGCAGGGCAGGGCAGGGTAGGGTAGGGTATAGGAGGGCAGGGCAGGGCAAGGGAATGCAGGGCAGGGAATGGCAGGGAAAGGGAAAGCAGGGCAGGGAAGGGCAGGGCAAGGTAAGGCATGGCAAAGCATGGAAGGGCAAGGTATGCAAAGCAGGGCAGGACAAGGCCGGGCAGAGCAGGGCAGGGCTAGGCAGGGTAATACAGGGCAAGGTAAGGCAGGGCAGGGCAAGGTAATGCATGCAAAGCAGGGCAAGGCAGGGCAGGGCAGGGCTAGGGAAGGCAGGGCAGGGCAGGGCTAGGGAAGGCAGGGCAGGGCAGGGCAAGGGAAAGCAGGGCAGGGCAGGGCAAGGGAAAGCAGGGCAGGGCAGGGCAAGGGAAAGAAGGGCAGGGCGAAGGAAGGCAGGGCAGGAAAAGGGAAGTCAGGGCAAGGCAGGGCAGGGAAAGGCAGGGCAGGGCAAGTTAAAACATGGCAGGGCAGGGCAAGGCAAGGCATGGAAAAGTGAGGTGGGGCAGGGCAAGGCAGGGCAGGGCAAGGGAAGGCAGGGCAAAGTAAAGCATGGTAAGGCATGCAAAGCAGGGCAGGGCAAGGGAAAGCAGGGCAGGGCAAGGGAAAGCAGGGCAGAACAGCGCAGGGCAGGGCAAGGTAAGGCAGGGCAGGGCAAGGGACGGCAGGGCAAGGAAGGGCAAAGTAGGGCAGAACAGCGCAGGACAGGGCAAGGTAAGGCAGGGTAGGGCAAGGGACGGCAGGGAAAGGAAGGGCAAAGTAGGGATGAACAGCGCAGGGCAGGGCAAGGTAATGCAGGGCAGGGCAAGGTAATGCAGGGCAGGGCAAGGTAATGGAGGGCAGGGCAGGGCAAAGCAAGGCATGGCAAAGCAGGGTGAGGCAGGGCAGGGCAGGGCAATTTAAGGCAGGACAATGCAGGGTAGTGCAGGGCAGGTCGGAGCAGGGAAGGCAGGGCAAGGCAGAACAGGGTGGGGCAGGGTAGTGAAGCGCGGGGCAGGGTCAGGCAGGGCCAAGCAGGGCAAGGCAAAGATAGTGCAGGGCAAGGCAGGGCAGAAGAGGGGAGGGAAGGGCAGGAAAGGACAAGGCAGGGCAGGGAAGGGCAGGGCAAGGTAAGGCATGGAAAAGCAGGGCAGGGCAAGGTATTCAAAGTAGAGCAGGGCAAGGCAGAGCAGGGCAGGGAAAGGGACGGCAGGGCAGGGCAAGGGAAGGAAAGGCAGGGCAGGGCAGAGGAAGGAAAGGCAGGGCAGGGCAAGGGAGGGCAGAACAGGGCAAGGGAAGGCAGGGCAGGGCAGGGTAAGGCGGGGCTTGGCAGGGCAAGGCAAGGATAGGCAGGGCAGGGCAACGCAGGGCAAGGCAAGGAAGACAAGGCAGGGTGGGTCAGAGCAAGGCAGGTCAGGATGAGGCAGGCAAGGTAAGGAAGGTAAGGTAGGGCAAGGGAAGTCAAGATAGGGTAGGGCAAGGCAAGGCAAGGAAAGGCAGGGAAGGCGGGTCAGAGCAAGGTAGGGCAGGGAAAGGCAGGTCAGGGCAGGTTAGGGGAAAGCAAAGCAGGGTGAAGCAGGGCAAGGCAAGAAAGACAAGGCAGGGCAGCGGAAGGCAAGGCAGGGCAGGTCAAAGGGAAGGCAGAGCAAAGCAAGGCAGGGCAGGGCAAGGGAGGGCAGGGCAGGGCAAGGGAGGGCAGGGCAGGGCAAGGCAAGGCAGGGCAGGGCAAGGCAAAGCAGGGCAGGGCAAGGGAAGGGAAGGCAGGGCAAGGGAAGGGAAGGCAAGGCAAGGGAAGGGAAGGCAGGGCAGGGCAAGGGAAGGCAGGGCAGGGCAAGGGAAGGCAAGGCAGGGCAGGGCAAGGGAAGGCAAGGCACGGCAGGGCAAGGCAAGGCAAGGCAGGGCAGGGCAGAGCAAGGCAAGGCAAGGCAGGGCAGGGCAAGGCAAGGCAAGGCAGGGCAGGGCAAGGAAGGGCAGGGCAGGGCAGGGCAAGGCAGGGCAGGGCAGGGCAAGGCAGGGCAGGGCAGGGCAAGGCAAGGCAGGGCAAGGCAAGGCAGGGCAGGGCAAGGCAAGGCAGGGCAGGGCAAGGCAAGGCAGGGCAAGGCACGGCAGGGCAAGGGAAGGCAGGGCAGGGCAGGGCAAGGGAAGGCAGGGCAGGGCAGGGGAAGGCAGGGCAGGGCAGGACAAGGGAAGGCAGGGCAGGGCAGGGCAAGGGAAGGCAGGGCAGGGCAGGGCAAGGGAAGGCAGGGCAGGGCAGGGCAAGGGAAGGCAGGGCAGGGCAGGGCAAGGGCAATACAGGGCAAGGGCAGGGCAGGGCAAGGGAAGGCAGGGCAAGGGAAGGCAGGGCAAGGGAAGGCAGGGCAGGGCAAGGGAAGGCAGGGCAAGGGAAGGCAGAGCAAGGGAAGGCAGGGCAGGGCAAGGGAAGGCAGGGCAGGGCAAGGGAAGGCAGGGCAGGGCAGGGCAAGGGAAGGCAGGGCAGGGCAGGGCAAGGGAAGGCAGGGCAGGGCAGGGCAAGGGAAGGCAGGGCAGGGCAAGGGAAGGCAGGGCAGGGCAGGGCAAGGGAAGGCAGGGCAGGACAGGGCAAGGGAAGGCAGGGCAGGGCAGGGCAAGGGAAGGCAGGGCAGGGCAAGGGAAGGCAGGGCAGGGCAGGGCAAGGGAAGGCAGGGCAGGGCAGGGCAAGGGAAGGCAGGGCAGGGCAGGGCAAGGGAAGGCAGGGCAGGGCAAGGGAAGGCAGGGCAGGGCAAGGGAAGGCAAGGCAGGGCAGGGCAGGGTAAGGCAGGGCTTAGTGGGCAAGGCAAGGAAGACAAGGCAGGGCGGGTCAGAGCAAGGCAGGTCAGGGTGGGGCAGGCAAGGTAAGGAAGACAAGGCAGGGCAGGGGAAGTCTGGATAGGGCAGGGCAGGGCAAGGCAAGGTAAGGCAAGGAAAGGCAGGGAGGGCGGGTCAGAGCAAGGTAAGGCAGAGAAAGGCAGGTCAGGGCAGGTTAGGGGAAGGCAAAGCAGGGTGAAGCAGGGCAAGGCAAGGATGACAAGGCAGGGCAGGGGAAAATAGGGCAGGGCAGGTCAAGGGGAAGGCAGAGCAAAGCAAGGCGGGGCAGGCTGGGGCAGGGCAGATCAGGGCAGGGCAAGGCAAGGAAAGTCAGGGCAAGTCATGGCTGGGCAGGGCTTGGCAGGGCAAGGCAAGGAAAGTCAAGGCTGGGCTGGGCTGGGCAGGGCGGAGCAGGGAAGGCAGGGCAAGGCAGGACAGGGTGGGGTAGGGTAGTGCAGGGCGGGGCAGGGCCAGGCAGGGCCAAGCAGGGTAAGGCAAAGATAGTGCAGGGAAAGGCAGGGCAGGGCAGGGCACAGTCGGGCAGAGCAAGGCAAGGAAAGTCAGGGCAAGGCTGGGCAGGGCACGGCATGGCAGTGCAGGGCAGGGCAGGGCAGGGCTAGAGAAGGAAGGGCAGGGCAGGGCGAGGGAAGGCAGGGCAGGGCGAGGGAAGGCAGGGCAGGGCAGGAAAAGGGAAGTCAGGGCAGGGCAGGGCAAGGCAGGGCAAGGTAAAACATGGCAGGGCAAGTTAAAACATGGCAGGGCAGGGCAAGACATGGAAAAGTAAGGCGGGGCAGGGAAAGGGAGGGCAGGGTAAAGTAAAGCATGGTAAGGCATGCAAAGCAGGGCAGGGCAAGGGAAGGTAGGGCAAGGGAAAGCAGGGAGGGCAAGGGACGGCAGGGCAGGGCAAGGGACGGCAGGGCAAGGAAGGGCAAGGCAGGGCAGAACAGCGCAGGGCAGGGCAAGGTAAGGCAGGGCAGGGCAAGTGACGGCAGGGCAGGACAGGGCAAGGGCAATACAAGGCAAGGGCAGGGCAGGGCAAGGGAAGGCAGGGCAAGGGAAGGCAGGGCAAGGGAAGGCAGGGCAGGGCAAGGGAAGGCAGGGCAAGGGAAGGCAGGGCAAGGGAAGGCAGAGCAAGGGAAGGCAGGGCAGGGCAAGGGAAGGCAGGGCAGGGCAAGGGAAGGCAGGGCAAGGGAAGGCAGGGCAAGGGAAGGCAGAGCAAGGGAAGGCAGGGCAGGGCAAGGGAAGGCAGGGCAGGGCAAGGGAAGGCAGGGCAGGGCAGGGCAAGGGAAGGCAGGGCAGGGCAGGGCAAGGGAAGGCAGGGCAGGGCAGGGCAAGGGAAGGCAGGGCAGGGCAAGGGAAGGCAGGGCAGGGCAGTTCAAAAGAAGGCAGGGCAGGGCAGGGCAGGGCAAGGGAAGGCAGGGCAGGGCAAGGGAAGGCAGGGCAGGGCAGGGCAAGGGAAGGCAGGGCAGGGCAGGGCAAGGGAAGGCAGGGCAGGGCAGGGCAAGGGCAATACAGGGCAAGGGCAGGGCAGGGCAAGGGAAGGCAGGGCAAGGGAAGGCAGGGCAAGGGAAGGCAGGGCAGGGCAAGGGAAGGCAGGGCAAGGGAAGGCAGGGCAAGGGAAGGCAGAGCAAGGGAAGGCAGGGCAGGGCAAGGGAAGGCAGGGCAGGGCGAGGGAAGGCAGGGCAAGGGAAGGCAGGGCAAGGGAAGGCAGAGCAAGTGAAGGCAGGGCAGGGCAAGGGAAGGCAGGGCAGGGCAAGGGAAGGCAGGGCAGGGCAGGGCAAGGGAAGGCAGGGCAGGGCAGGGCAAGGGAAGGCAGGGCAGGGCAAGGGAAGGCAGGGCAGGGCAGGGCAAGGGAAGGCAGGGCAGGGCAAGGGAAGGCAGGGCAGGGCAGGGCAAGGGAAGGCAGGGCAGGGCAGGGGAAGGGAAGGCATGGCAGGGCAGGGCAGGGCAGGGCAAGGGAAGGCAGGGCAGGGCAGGGCAAGGGAAGGCAGGGCAGGGCAAGGGAAGGCAGGGCAGGGCAAGGGAAGGCAAGGCAGGGCAGGGCAGGGTAAGGCAGGGCTTAGTGGGCAAGGCAAGGATGACAAGGCAGGGCAGGGGAAAATAGGGCAGGGCAGGTCAAGGGGAAGGCAGAGCAAAGCAAGGCGGGGCAGGCTGGGGCAGGGCAGATCAGGGCAGGGCAAGGCAAGGAAAGTCAGGGCAAGTCACGGCTGGGCAGGGCTTGGCAGGGCAAGGCAAGGAAAGTCAAGGCTGGGCTGGGCTGGGCAGGGCGGAGCAGGGAAGGCAGGGCAAGGCAGGACAGGGTGGGGTAGGCTAGTGCAGGGCGGGGCAGGGCCAGGCAGGGCCAAGCAGGGTAAGGCAAAGATAGTGCAGGGAAAGGCAGGGCAGGGCAGGGCACAGTCGGGCAGAGCAAGGCAAGGAAAGTCAGGGCAAGGCTGGGCAGGGCACGGCATGGCAGTGCAGGGCAGGGCAGGGCAGGGCTAGAGAAGGAAGGGCAGGGCAGGGCTAGGGAAGGAAAGGCAGGGCAGGGCAAGGGAAAGCAGGGCAGGGCGAGGGAAGGCAGGGCAGGGCGAGGGAAGGCAGGGCAGGGCGAGGGAAGGCAGGGCAGGGCAGGAAAAGGGAAGTCAGGGCAGGGCAGGGCAAGGCAGGGCAAGGTAAAACATGGCAGGGCAAGTTAAAACATGGCAGGGCAGGGCAAGACATGGAAAAGTAAGGCGGGGCAGGGAAAGGGAGGGCAGGGTAAAGTAAAGCATGGTAAGGCATGCAAAGCAGGGCAGGGCAAGGGAAGGTAGGGCAAGGGAAAGCAGGGAGGGCAAGGGACGGCAGGGCAGGGCAAGGGACGGCAGGGCAAGGAAGGGCAAGGCAGGGCAGAACAGCGCAGGGCAGGGCAAGGTAAGGCAGGGCAGGGCAAGTGACGGCAGGGCAGGACAGGGCAAAGCAAGGCATGGCAAAACAGGGTGGGGCAGGGCAGGGCTAGGGAAGGCAGGGCAGGACAAGGCAGGGTAATGTAAGGCAGGGCAATGCAGGGCAGTGCAGGGCAGAGTAGGTCGGAGCAGGGAAGGCAGGGCAAGGCAGGACAGGCTGGGGCAGGGTAGTGAAGCGCGGGGCACGGTCAGGCAGGGCCAAGCAGGGCAAGGCAAAGATAGTGCAGGTCAAGGCAGGGCAGAATAGGGGAGGGAAGGGCAGGAAAGGACAAGGCAGGGCAGGGAAGGGCAGGGCAAGGTAAGGCATGGCAAAGCAAAGCAGGGCAAGGTATGAAAGGCAGGGCAGGGCAAGGCAGGGCAGGGCAGGGCAAGGGAAGGCAGGGCAGGGAAGGGCAGGGCAAGGAAGGCATGGCAAAGCAGGGCAGGGCAAGGTATGCAAGGCAGAGCAGGGCAAGGCAGAGCAGGGCAAGGCAGAGCAGGGCAGGGAAAGGGACGGCAGGACAGGGCAAGGGAAGGAAAAGCAGGGCAAGGCAAGGGATTCAGAACAGGGCAAGGGACGGCAAGGCATGGCAGGGCAGGGTAAGGCGGGGCTTGGCAGTGCAAGGCAAGGATAGGCAGGGCAGGGCAACGCAGGGCAAGGCAAGGAATGACAAGGCAGGGCGGGTCAGAGCAAGGCAGGTCAGGGTGGGGCAGGCAAGGGAAGGAAGGTAAGGCAGGGCAGGAGAAGTCAGGATAGGGCAGGGCAAGGGAAGGCAAGGTAAGGCAAGGAAAGGCAGGGGAGGCGGGTCAGAGCAAGGTACGGCAGGGAAAGACAGGTCAGGGCAGGTTAGGGGAAGGCAAAGCAGGGTGAAGCAGGGCAAGGCAAGGAAGACAAGGCAGGGCAGGGGAAAATAGGGCAGGGCAGGGCAGGGAAAAATGGGCAGGGCGGAGAAAGGCAAGGCAGGGCAGGTCAAGGGGAAGGCAGAGCAAAGCAAGGCAGGGCAGGGCAAAGCAGGGCGGGGCGGGGCAGATCAGGGCAGGGCAAGGCAAGGAATACAACGCAGGGTAGGGGAAGGCAGGGCAAAGCAGGGCAGGGCACAGCCAGGCAGGGCAAGGCAAGGAAAGTCAGGGCAAGGCTGGGCTGGGCAGGGCTTGGCAGGGCAAGGCAAGGAAAGTCAGGGCAAGGCTGGGCTGGGCAGGGCTTGGCAGGGCAAGGCAAGGCAATGCAGTGCAGTGCAGGGCAGGGTGGAGCAGGGAAGGCAGGACAAGGCAGGACAGGGTGGGGCAGGGCAGGGTATGGCAGGGCAGGGCCAGTCAGGGCCAAGCAAGGAAAGGCAAAGATAGTGCAGGGCAAGGCAGGCCAGGGCAAGGTAAGGCATGCAAAGTAGGGCAGGGCAAGGCAGGGCAGGGTAGGGCAAGGCAAGGTAAGGCAAAGCAGGGCAGGGCAAAGTAAGGCATGGCAGAGCAGGGCAGAGCAAGGCATGCTAAGCAGGGCAGGGCATGGCAAGGCAGGGCAGGGCAGGGAAGGGCAAGGGAAGGGAAGGCAGGGCAGGGCAGGGCAAAGCAAGGCTTGGCAGGGTAAGGTAAGGCAGAACAAGGCAGGGCATGGCAAGGATAGGCAAGGCAAAGCAAGGCAGGGCAGGTCAGAGCAAGGCAGGTCAGGGTGGGGCAGGCAAGGTAAGGAAGACAAGGCAGGGCAGGGGAAGGCAAGGTAAGGCAAGGAATGGCAGGGAAGGTGTCGTGGTTTTATGATTTTTTGGTACTGGTATTCCACATCATGGCATCATGTAGTGCATTGGGAGTCAGGGAGAACTACATTCCCCAGAGGACTTGGCAATGCTTTGTATTTTTTCACGTGTTTTCCGCTCAGAGGGAACAGATAAAAACTCTCTGCGGTCACGGGATGTTCTCTCTCTTTCCTCTAGGATCACTTAGGAGTGGGTGCTCGCTGCCGTCCGCCTTCAGCGTTAGCGTAAGGCCTTCGGTTTATCGGGCACTCTCTCTCACTCTATCACTCGTTTTGTTTGATTTATTAGGCTTAATTCCAAATTGTATTGCATTATATTGTGTTATTTACTTCCTGATGTGTTATTTAGTAAATTAGCATTTCCCCCTCAGATCGTTGCCGCTATTTAATTTTGGGGCTAATTTCCTTTTTTCCCTTTCCCCCTTCCCCCTGTCCGGGGTGTGGGCCTGTGGGTCTCCTTCCTCGGTTGTTGCGGGGCCGGGCCGAACCAGCTCACAAACCCCTGACATTTTTGGCGCCCAACGTGGGGCACGACCAGCTGCCTTAGCCGGGCAGAGACAAACTTTTAGAGTGAATCTCTGTCTGTTGCTAACAAGCTTATCTGTACTGCAAGTGCTGTACAGCAAAACACGACCTTTAAGTCCAGGCGTACTGTCAGTTGTTTTGGGATATCTATAAACTTCTTTTGGGTACTGCCAGATTGTTTTAGTACAAGAAAAAAAAAAAGAATAATAAAAATGTCTTTTCTGTTTCTGTTAAAAATGCCCTTCCAGGGATTGTACTTCACCGCTTTTTCCCTCTTAATGCTCAAAACTTACTGGAACTTGGTTAAGTTTGCCATTCTGTTCCATTGGGTCTGGTCCCTGTATGATAAATTAAAAGCAATGATAGAGGCACCAGCCAGATCCCAGGGCACCCCAGCTAATGGAACAAGAGATAGCATGTTAACGAACCATGTGATGTTTGAATGGGTATCCAGGTTCCCCTCTCAGTTTTTTATGAATTTTCAAGATCACAGCTTAGGGATGGTGTTAATATTTGGGATATTAGTCCTCCTGCATGTAGTAGCACTTTACATCATGTGCAGGAAGCTTCTCCCAGAAACAGAGAATGTTGAATGACAGGGAGAGTGGAGAGTTTTAGGAAAGAAATTAGAAGCATGGGGACACCCGGTGTCATGGGATTTTTCTCCTGAACAATTGCAGGATCCCGAGGAGCTAGGCCTGTATCTGAGTAAAGGGTGTTGCGGCTCAGAAAGATCTGAGGTGGAACAGCTTATCTGGGGCTTGGCTTATGCTTACCGAGGTTTATATACTATTATGAAGAGAGAGAGTGTCCAAACTGAGGCCCAAACCAAAGAGGAAAACCTCCCGGTCACACCTGACCAGACAAAGGAAGCACCAGTATCAAAGTCAGTTGCCCCTGTGGAAGGCAAGAAATGGAAACGTGTGTCCTCGCGCCTAGAACGCAAAGAAGAGGTGCCGAAAGAAGAGGAAGATATAGGTGAGGGGGTGGCCACAACCCCACCACCATCGAGAAAGGCAACAAAGAAAAGTGAGAGACATGGAGAAGAAAGTGATGATGAAGGTGAAGAGAAAGTTAAAGTTACGACGTTTCGTTGGCCCGTGAAAATGTCTGAGATCCAAGGCTCAAGAAAGGAGTTTGTTCGACGTCCAGATGAGAGTATTGTCACTTGGTTGCTTCGTTGTTGGGACAACGGGGCCAACAGTGTGTCCCTTGATAGTAACGAAGCTCGCCAACTAGGAAACATTGCCCGAGATCCGGCTGTCAACAGAGGAATCAGCAGGTATGTGGATGGAATCGCCAGCCTCTGGCAACGAATGCTAGTAGCTGTGAGGGAAAGATATCCCTACAAGAGTGACCTGGCACCTAAAGTGAAAAGATGGAAAACTATTGAGGAAGGCATCCAGTATTTGAGAGAAACAGCTGTGGCGGAAATGCTGTATGATCCCACCTTTGATCCTGACGATCGGGACCATGATCCAGAGAAAGTAAGGAGTACACCCGAAATATGTCAGAAGCTTTCAAAGTCAGCACCAGAAAGGTACGCCGGTACACTAGTGACAACGTTCAACAGATATGAGGACCAAGACAGAAAACCCCCAGTTTTTGAACTAATTCTTACACTTCAAAACTTCGAACAAAAATTTCCACCGCCATACGCGTCCATTTCAGCCATATCAAAGTTAGAAGGACAAATGGTAGATATATTGGGAAAATTTTCCCAACTGATTGATAGGGTTGAATCGGTTGCAACTATCAGAAGCAAACGCCGTCCTGCTCGAGCAAATGACAACACTAACTTTACTAACTTCATGTCACGTGCGGCTTTGTGAAGTTACTTACGTGCAAATGGAGAAGATATGAAGGAATGGCATCAAAAACCCACCCCTGCACTGAGAGCACGGGTGAGAGAATTACAACACAGACCAACTACCAGCGAAGTTGTTCCCGTCAGTACAGGTAATGAATAGAGGGGCCCTGCCCTCAGCCAGAGGAGGGAGAGGGATAATAGAGTGTATTGGACTGTGTGGATTTGGTGGCCTGGCACATCAAACGCACAGAAATATGAGGCACTGGTGGATACTGGTGCACAATGTACTCTAATGCCTTCAAGTTATAAAGGGGCAGAATTGATTCATCTCTCTGGAGTGACTGGGGGCTTTCAGGAATTGTCTGTGCTGGAGGCAGAAATAAGCCTCACGGGTAAAGACCGGCAGAAGCATCCTATAGTGACCGGACAGGGGGCCCCATGCATACTTGGTATAGACTATCTCAGAAGGGGGCACTTTAAGGATCCCAAGGGGTATCGATGGGCTTTTGGAATAGATACTGTGGACACAGATAGCATTAAGCAACTATCTGTTTTACCTGGCCTGTCAGAAGATCCATCTGTTGTGGGGTTGCTACAAGTGGAGGAGCAACAAGTACCAATTGCTACAAAAACGGTGCACAGACGGCAGTACCGCACCAACAGGGATTCCTTGCTCCCTATTCGTAATCTGATTCGTCAGCTAGAGAGCCAGGGAGTGATCAGCAAAACTCACTCCCCGTTTAACAGCCCCATATGGCCGGTGTGTAAAGCCAATGGAGAATGGAGGTTGACGGTAGATTACCGTGGCCTGAATGAAGTCACACCTCCACTGAGTGCTGCTGTGCCGGACATGCTTCAACCCTAGTATGAACTGGAGTCAAAAGCAGTCACATGGTATGCCACGATTGACATTGCTAACGCCTTCTTTTCAATTCCCTTGGCCACAGAATGCAGGCCACAGTTTGCCTTCACCTGGAGAGGCGTTCAGTACACCTGGAACTGTTTGCCCCAGGGGTTGAAGCACAGCCCAACCATTTGCCATGGGTTGATCCAAACTGCATTGGAACAGGGCGGCGCTCCTGAGCATCTGCAGTACATCGATGATGTTGTATGGGGCAATACAGCAGAGGAAGTTTTTAAGAAAGGAGAGACAATAATCCAGATCCTCCTGCGAGCTGGCTTCGCTATTAAGCGAAGCAAAGTAAAAGGGCCTGCACAAGAAATTCAGTTCCTAGGCAAAAAGTGTCAAGATGGACGTCGTCACATCCCAACAGATGTGACTGACAAAATTACTGCCATGTCTCCACCCACCAATAAGACAGAGACCCAAGCTTTTCTGGGTGTAGTGGGATTTTGGAGACTGCATGTTCCAAACTACAGCCTCATTGTGAGCCCCCTTTATCAGGTGACCCGGAAGAAGAATGATTTTGTGTGGGGCCCTGAGCAGCAGCAGGCTTTTGAGCAAATGAAGCAGGAGATAGCCCGTGCCGTGGCCCTGGGGCCAGTGTGGACGGGACAGGATGTAAAGAACATCCTCTACACTGCTGCTAGAAAGGAAGGTCCCACTTGGAGTTTGTGGCAAAGGGCTTTTGAAGAGACCCGAGGCCGACCCCTTGGATTCTGGAGTCGAGCATACAGGGGGTCTGAGGAGCGCTGCACTCCAACTGAGAAGGAGATCTTAGCCGCGTATGAGGGGGTTCGAGGTGCTTCCGAAGTAATCGGTACCGAAACGCAGCTCCTTCTGGCACCTCGACTGCCAGTACTGAACTGGATGTTTAAAGGAACAGTTCCCTCTACCCATCATGCTACTGATGCCACTTGGAGTAAGTGGATTGCGCTGATTACACAGCGAGCTCGGATGGGGAACCCCAACCGTCCAGGAATCCTGGAGGTGATCACGGACTGGCCTGAAGGTAAAAAGTTTGGAACAACACCAGCAGAGGAGGTGTCATGTGCTAAAGAAGCCCCACCATATAATGAACTAACAGAAGATGAAAAGAGATACGCCCTGTTCACAGATGGATTGTGTCGCATTGTGGGAAAGCACAGCAAATGGAAATCTGCTGTGTGGAGTCCCACGCGACAAGTTGCAGAGGCCGCTGAAGGAGAAGGAGAATCAAGTCAATTTGCAGAGGTAAAGGCTGTCTAATTAGCCTTAAATATTGCTGAACGTGAGAGGTGGCCAGTGCTTTATCTTTATACTGACTCATGGATGGTGGCAAATGCTTTATGGGGGTGGTTACAGCAGTGGGAACAAAATGGTTGGCAACGGAAGGGTAAACCTATTTGGGCCGCTGAACTGTGGAAAGATATTGCTACCCGAGTAAAGAATATGGTTGTAAAGGTGCGCCATGTAGATGCTAATGTTCCTAAGAGCCGGGCAACTGAAGAACAACAAAACAACCACCAGGTAGATCGAGCTGCCAAAGTTAAGGTGACTCAATTAGACTTGGACTGGCAACATAAGAGTGAATTATTTCTAGCTCGGTGGGCCCATGAGACCTCGGGCCATCAAGGAAGGGACGCGACCTATAAGTGGGCTAGAGACCGAGGGGTGGACTTAACTATGGATGCCATCGCACAGGTGATCCATGACTGTGATACATGCGCCGCAATTAAACAAGCCAAGAGGATGAAACCTCTTTGGGAGGAAGGGCGATGGCAAAAATATAAATATGGGGAGGCGTGGCAGGTAGATTATATCACCTTGCCACGATCTCGCAGTGGTAAGCGTTATGTGCTCACCATGGTGGAGGCGACCACTGGGTGGCTTGAAACATACGCAGTACCCCATGCTACCGCCCGAAACACCATTCTAGGTCTGGAGAAACAAGTCCTGTGGCGACATGGTACTCCAGAAAGAATTAAGTCTGATAATGGAAGTCATTTCAAAAATTCTCTTGTAGATACTTGGGCCAAAGATCATGGCATTGAGTGGATTTATCATATCCCCTATCATGCACCAGCTTCTGGTAAAATTGAAAGGTACAATGGATTGTTAAAAACAATGTTGAAAGCAATGGGTGGTGGAACATTTAAGCACTGGGAGAAAAATTTGTCAGAAGCCACCTGGTTGGTCAACACCCGAGGATCCATCAATCGCAATGGTCCTGCCCAACCCAGCTCTCTGCCTACTGTAGAGGGAGATAAGGTCCCTGTAGTACATGTAAAGAACATGTTGGGCAAAGCAGTTTGGGTCCTTCCAGCTTCTGGAAATGGCAAACCTCTCCGTGGAACAGTCTTTGCTCAGGGACCTGGGTCTACCTGGTGGGTGATGCAGAAGAATGGGGATGTTCAATGTATACCACAAGGGAATTTGATGTCTGGAGACCACCCTCAGTAATTCTATGTATATACTTGTATATATATTGTGTGTGTGTATCTAATGCACGTTAATCATTGTTCTTCTGTATGTATCAAGCATGTGTCACGGTGTTATCCGTGACGGTAACCCAAGGGGGAACCGAGAAGGGAAAAAAAACTGTCCCGTCAGTGGCCGCGCGGCTGCCTCAGCAGAGCCGCACGCTCCGGGGGGAGGGGAAAACAGAGCGAATAGAGGGTCTGTAAAGAAAAACACAACGGCACGATCTGAGAAGGAACGGTAACTTTACTAAATCTAATAGAATTGAACAATTGAGAGAGAGAGACAAAATTTCCAAACCAGAAAACTGGGAGCTTACTTTACACGTGCTGAACTCCTCACTGCAGCCCCGACAGCGCGCCACAAAAAGCGCGGGCTTCGCGTCAGGTGCCGAGCTCCGCCCCTCCCCTGCTCCCACAGCATTAACTCCTTAACGGCCTGCATGATGTTCTGATGTGGAATACCGGCATCAAAACCACAAAACCACAACATTCCACCCCTTATTCCACATCATCACATCATGCTTAACATGTATCTGTATAGGACCAAGAACAGTAATAACACAGACTACATACAAACATATCTATACATATATATATACACATGGAATCACAGACTGCACTCCCCCAGCATCAGATTCCCTTGTGGGACACACTGGATATCCCCATTTTTATCCATTACCCACCAGGTGCACCCAGGTCCCTGTGCAAAAACTGTTCCACGGAGGGGTTTGCCCTTTCCAGAGGCTGGAAGGACCCACACTGCTTTTCCCAACGTGCTCTTCACATGTACTACAGGGACCTTATCTCCCTCTATGGTCTGTAGGGAGCTGGATTGTGTAGGACCATCTCGGTTGACTGATCCCCTAGTGTTGACCAACCACGTGGCTTCTGACAGATTTTTCTCCCAATGCTTAAATGTCCCGCCACCCAGTGGTCGCCTCCACCATGGTGAGCACATAACGCTTACCATTGCGAGATCGCGGCAAGGTGATATAATCAACCTGCCACGCCTCCCCATATTTATACTTCTGCCATCTCCCTTCCTGCCAGAGAGGTTTCATCCTCTTGGCTTGTTTAATTATGGCACATGTATCACAGTCATTGGGTAACCTGTGCGATGACATCCATAGTTAAGTCCACCCCTCGGTCTCTAGCCCACTTCTAGGTCGCATCCCTTCCTTGATGGCCTGAGGTCTCATGGGCCCACCGAGCTAAGAATAACTCTCCTTTGTTCTGCCAATCCAAGTCTATTTGAGACACCTCAATTTTTGCAACTTGATCTCTGCTGTAATTCTCTCACACGTGCTCGTAGTGCAGGGGTGGGTTTTTTATGCCACTTCTTCATGTCCTCTCCATTCTCTCGTAAGAAGCTCCACATGGACACACGCGACATGAAGTTACTGCTGTCATTTGCTCGAGCAGAGAGGCGGTTGCCTTTGATGGCTGAAACTTTTATCAGTTTGATCAGTTTCTCCATCAGATTCTTTGGATCATCCCCGTCTTCATCCGGTGTTTCTGATACTGACACAGGTCCATCCCGGTTCATCAGTAAGGACAATTCCTCCAGTATCATTTTCAGTATCTTCTTTATGTCACTGACTTCTCCTGCTACCGATGATACAGCTGCAATGGAAACGTGTGATGGTGGAAGTTGTTGTTCAAAATTTTGAAGTGTAGTAACCACTTCATGAAATGGGAGTCTTCTGTTTCGGCCCTCGAGTATATTGAATGTTGCTACCAGTGTACTTGCGTACCTTTCTGGTGCTGTTTTTGAGAGCTTCCGATATACATCAGCTTTACACCATGCTTTCTCAGGATCGCGGTCCTGGTGTGGATTTTTAGGGACGAAAGTAGGATCGTACAGCGTCTCTACTACAGCCATTTCTCTCAGAAATTGGACGCCCTTCTCCACAGTATTCCACCTTTCCACCTTAGGCTCCAGATCGTCTCTGTAAGGAAATCTCTCCTTTACAGCTACTAGTACTCGTTCCCAGAGGGTAGCAACTCCACTCAGACATCTACTAATCCCTCTGTCAATAGCTGGGTCTCGAGCAATGCCTCCCAGTTGGCGGGCTTCGTTGCCATCAAGGGACACGCTACTGGCACCGCTGTCCCAACACCGCAGCAACCAGGTGACAATAGGTTCATCTGAGCGCCGTACAAACTCCTTTCTTGAACCCTGGATTTCAGTCATCTTTAGGGGCCGACGAATAGTAGTAATGGTGATTTCTTCATTATCACTGTCCTCTCCATGCCTCACACTTTTCTTAGTGGCCTTTCTAGGTGGTGGTGGTGGTGGTGGTGCTGAGGAGGGCCCCTCACCTGGATCTTCCTCTTCTTTCTCATCTCTGTCGTCTCCACGTCTCTCACCTTCCTTAGTGGCCTTTTTAGGTGGTGGTGGTGGTGGAGTTGGTGCTGAAGAGGGCCCCTCACCTGGATCTTCCTTTTTTTTCTCTGCTTCTTCTTCTTTCCGTTCTAGCCGCGAGGACACTCGTTTCCATTTCTGACCTTCCACAGGGGCAACCGGCACGGATGCCGGTGCTTCCTGTGACTGGTCAGGTTTAACCTCAAGGTTTTCATTTTTGCTCTGAACCTCGGTTTGGAAACCATTTCTCTCAAGAATATCAATTATAGCTCGATAAGCACAAGCCAAGCCCCAAACAATCCGTTCCTTCTCAGATCTGCCTGAGTCACATGACTCCTGACCTAAACACTCACTGAATTTCTCAGGGTCCCGCAGGTGCTCAAGATCAAAATCACATTGCACCGGGGGTCCCCACGCTTCTAATTTCTTTCCTAATTTTTCCCACCTTCCCAGATATTCAACACTCTCTGGTTCTGAGGAAGGCTTCCTCCACTGGATGTAAATTACTGTTACAGTGAGTACATTCAGAAAAACGGATAACACAGTTGCCAGGCTGACATCTTGAACATAGGTAAAAACCTGAAAAGAGTACCTGGAAACCAATCCAAATGCCGTATAATCTGTCATATTAACCAGGGCGTTTAGGCAGGAGGGGGGTAACCCCATCAGCACACTAAAGCAGCTGTATGCATATATGACTCCGGTGCTGAACATGAGGAGCTTAAAAAGACGCCAACATGCTCCAAGGTACATGAAAACAGTTAGTCCACTCAGCACCAGTTTTACAGGGGAGTACAAATACTGGATTGCCCGCATCCTCCACCAATAATGTGTCACGGTGTTATCCGTGACGGTAACCCAAGGGGGAACCGAGAAGGGAAAAAAAACTGTCCCGTCAGTGGCCGCGCGGCTGCCTCAGCAGAGCCGCACGCTCCGGGGGGAGGGGAAAACAGAGCGAATAGAGGGTCTGTAAAGAAAAACACAACGGCACGATCTGAGAAGGAACGGTAACTTTACTAAATCTAATAGAATTGAACAATTGAGAGAGAGAGACAAAATTTCCAAACCAGAAAACTGGGAGCTTACTTTACACGTGCTGAACTCCTCACTGCAGCCCCGACAGCGCGCCACAAAAAGCGCGGGCTTCGCGTCAGGTGCCGAGCTCCGCCCCTCCCCTGCTCCCACAGCATTAACTCCTTAACGGCCTGCATGATGTTCTGATGTGGAATACCGGCATCAAAACCACAAAACCACAACAGCATGATATAGTGATGTGGAATAAGGGGTGGAATGTCATGGTTTTATGATTTTTTGGTACTGGTATTCCACATCATGGCATCATGTAGTGCATTGGGAGTCAGGGAGAACTACATTCCCCAGAGGACTTTGCAATGCTTTGTATTTTTTCACGTGTTTTCCGCTCAGAGGGAACAGATAAAAACTCTCTGCGGTCACGGGACGTTCTCTCTCTTTCCTCTAGGATCACTTAGGAGTGGGTGCTCGCTACCGTCCGCCTTCAGCGTTAGCGTAAGGCCTTCGGTTTATCGGGCACTCACTCTCACTCTCTCTCTCTCTCACTTGTTTTGTTTGATTTATTAAGCTTAATTCCAAATTGTATTGCATTATATTGTGTTATTTACTTCCTGATGTGTTATTTAGTAAATTAGCATTTCCCCCTCAGATCGTTGCCGCTATTTAATTTTGGGGCTTATTTCCTTTTTTCCCTTTCCCCCTTCCCCCTGTCTGGGGTGTGGGCCTGTGGGTCTCCTTCCTCGGTTGTTGCGGGGCCGGGCCGAACCAGCTCACAAACCCCTGACAGAAGGCGGGTCAGAGCAAGGTAGGGCAGGGAAAGGCAGGTCAGGGCAGGTTAGGGGAAGGCAAAGCAGGGTGAAGCAGGGCAAGGCAAGGAAGACAAGGCAGGGCAGGGGAAAATAGGGCAGGGCAGGGGAAAGCAAGGCAGGGCTGGTCAAGGGGAAGGCAGAGCAAAGCAAGGCAGGGCAGGGCAGGGCGGGGCAGGGCAGATCAGGGCAGGGCAAGGCAAGGAATAAACAGCAGGGTAGGGGAAGGCAGGACAAAGCAGTGCAGGGCAAAGCCGGGCAGGGCAAGGCAAGGAAAGTCTGGGCAAGGCTGGGCTGGGCAGGGCATGGCAGGGCAAGGCAAGGAAAGTCAAGGTAAAGCTGGGCTGGGCAGCGCTTGGCAGGGTGGGGCAAGGCAATGCAGTGCAGTGCAGGGCAGGGCATAGCAGGGAAGGCAGGGCAAGGTGGGGCAGGGTAGTACAGGGCGGGGCGGGGCAGGGCCAGGCAGGGCCAAGAAAGGCAAGGCAAAGATAGTGCAGGGCAGGGCAAGGCAAGGAATACACAGCAGGGTAGGGGAAGGCAGGACAAAGCAGTGCAGGGCAAAGCCGGGCAGGGCAAGGCAAGGAAAGTCAGGGCAAGGCTGGGCTGGGCAGGGCATGGCAGGGCAAGGCAAGGAAAGTCAAGGCAAAGCTGGGCTGGGCAGGGCTTGGCAGGGTGGGGCAAGGCAATGCAGTGCAGTGCAGGGCAGGGCATAGCAGGGAAGGCAGGACAAGGTGGGGCAGGGTAGTACAGGGCGGGGCGGGGCAGGGCCAGGCAGGGCCAAGAAAGGCAAGGCAAAGATAGTGCAGGGCTAAGAAAGGCAAGGCAAAGATAGCGCAAGGCAAGGCAGGGCAGGGCAAGTTAAGGCATGCAAAGCAGGGCAGGGCAAGGCAAAGCCGGGCAGGGCAGGGCAAGGGAACGCAGGGCAGGGCAGGGCAAGGGAACGCAGGGCAGGGCAGGGCAAGGGAACGCAGGGCAGGGCAGGGCAAGGGACAGCAGGGTAAGGCAGGGCAAGGCAGGCAAGAACAGCGCAGGGAAGGGCAGGGCAAGATAAGGCAGGGCAGGGCAAGGCAAGGCATGGCAAAGCAGGACAGGGCACAGCCGGGCAGGGCAAAGCAAGGAAAGTCAGGGCAGGGCACGGCAAGGGAAGGCAGAAAGGACAGGGCAGGGCAAGTTAGGGCAAGGAAAGGCATGGCAAAGCAGGGCAGGGCAAGGCAGGGCAGGGCACGGTAAAGCGGAGCTTGGCAGGGCAAAGCAAGGCAGGACGGGGCAGGGCAATGCAGGGCAAGGAAGGGCAGGTTGGGTCTGGGCATATATGGGTAGGGCAAGGCAAGGCAAGGCTGAGCGGGGCAGGGCAGAACAGGTGAAGGCAGGGCAGGGCAAGGTAGGGCAATTCAAGGTCAGACAAGGCAAGGAATGGCAAGGCATGGCAAAGCAGGGCAAGGCAGAGCAAGGCTGGACAAGGTAAGGCAAGGCAGGGCAGGGCAAAGTCGGGCATGGCAGGGAAAGGCACGGCAAGGCAAGACAGGGCAAGGCAAGTCTGGACGGGGCAGGGCAGAACAGGTGAAGGCAGGGCAGGGCGGGGTAGGGCAATTCAAGGTCAGGCAAGGCAAGGATTGGCTGGGCAGTACAGGGCAAGGCAGAGCAAGGCTGAATAAGGGAAGGCAAGGCAGGGCAGAGCAGAGGAAGACAAAGAAGGGCAGGGCAAGGCAAGACAAGGCAGGGCAGGGCAAGGTAGGGCAAGGTAGTTCAGGGCAAAGTAGGGCATGGCAGGGCAGGGTAAGGCGGGTCTTGGCAGTGCAAGGTAAGGCAAGGCAGGGAAGGGCAGGAAAGGGAAGGGCAAGGCAGGGCAGGGCAAGGGAAGGCAGGGCAGGGCAAGGGAAAGCAGGGCAAGGAAAGGCATGGCAAAGCAGGGCAGGGCAGGGCAGGGAAAAGCAAGGCAGAGCATAGCAAGGTAAGGCAGGGCAGGGCAGGGCAAGGGAAAATAGGGCAGGGCAAGACATGGCAAGGCAGGGCAGGGCAAGTTAGGGCAAGGCAAGGCAGGGCAAGGCAAGGCAGGGCAGGGCAGGGCAGGGCAAGGCAGGCAAGGCAGAGTAGGGAAGGACAGGGCAAGGCAGGGCAGGGCAGGGCAAGGTTAGACAGGTCAGGGAAGGGTAGGGCAAGGCAAAACAAAACAAGGCAGAACAAGGCAGGGCAGGGCAGAAGAAGGCAAGGCATGGCAAAGAAAGGCAGGGCAGGGCGAATCAAGGTAAGGCAGGGCTAGAGAAGACAGGGCAAAGCAAGGCAGGGCAGTGCAGGGCGGGTCAGAGCAAGGCAAGGCAGGGCAAGGAAAGTCAGGGCAGGGCAAGGAAGGGCATGACAGGGCAAGGTAGGGCTGGGAAAAGTAGGGCATGGCAGGGCAGCGTAAGGCGGGGCTTGGCAGGGCAATGCAGGACAAGGTAGGGCAGGGTAAGGCAAGGCAGGGCAGGGCAAGTCGAGGCAAGGCAGGACAAGTCAAGGGAAGGCAGGACAAGGCAAGGCAAGGTAGGTCAAGGCAAGGCAGTGCAATGCAGTACGGGTCAGGACAAGGCAGGGCAGGGATAGGCAAGGCAGGACAGGTCAGGGGAAAGAAGGGTAGGGGAAGGCAGGGCAGGGTGAAGCAGGTTAAGGCAAGGAAGACAAGGCAGGGCAGGGGAAAATAGGGCAAGGCAAGGAAGTGCACGGCAGGGCAGGTCTGAGCAGGGAAGACAGGGCAAGGCAGGACAGGGTGGGGCAGAGTAGTGCAGGGCAGGGCAGGGCCAGGCAGGGCCAAGCAGGGCAAGGCAAAGATAGTGCAGGGCAAGGCAAAGATAGTGCAGGGCAAGGCAGGGCAGGGCAGGGCAAGGCAAGGCAAGGATAGGCAGGGCAATGTAAGGCAGGGCAAGGCACTACGGGTCAGCGAAAGGCAGGGCAGGGAAGGCAGGGCAAAGTAGGGCAGGGCAAAACAAGACAGGGCACGGTAAAGCGGAGCTTGGCAGGGCAAAGCAAGGCAGGACGGGGCAGGGCAGTGCAGGGCAAGGAAGGGCAGGTTGGGTCTGGGCATATAAGGGTAGGGCAAGGCAAGGCAGGGCTGAGCGGGGCAGGGCAGAACAGGTGAAGGCAGGGCAGGGCAAGGTAGGGCAATTCAAGGTCAGACAAGGCAAGGAATGGCAAGGCATGGCAAAGCAGGGCAAGGCAGAGCAAGGCTGGACAAGGTAAGGCAAGGCAGGGCAAGGCAAAGTCGGGCATGGCAGGGAAAGGCACGGCAAGGCAAGACAGGGCAAGGCAAGTCTGGACGGGGCAGGGCAGAACAGGTGAAGGCAGGGCAGGGCGGGGTAGGGCAATTCAAGGTCAGGCAAGGCAAGGATTGGCTGGGCAGAAAAGGGCAAGGCAGAGAAAGGCTGAATAAGGGAAGGCAAGGCAGGGCAGAGCAGAGGAAGACAAAGAAGGGCAGGGCAAGGCAAGACAAGGCAGGGCAGGGCAAGGTAGGGCAAGGTAGTTCAGGGCAAAGTAGGGCATGGCAGGGCAGGGTAAGGCGGGGCTTGGCAGGGCAAGGCAAGGCAGAACAAGGCAGGGCAAGCCAAGGATAGGCAGGGCAGGGTGGGTCAGGGCAGGGTGGGGCAGTGCAAGGTAAGGCAGTGCAAGGCAGTATGGGTCAGGACAAGGCAGGTCAGGGAAAGGCAAGGCAGGGCAGGTCAAGGGAAAGAAGGGCAGGGGAAGGCAGAGCAGGGTGAAACAGGTCAAGGCAAGGAAGACAAGGCAGGGCAGGGGAAAATAGGGCAGGGCAAGGCGAGGCAGGGCAGGGCAGGGGAAAATAGGGCAGGGCAAGGCGAGGCAGGGCAGGGCAGGACAGGGCAGGGCAAGGGAAGCCAGGGCAAGGCAAGGATAGCCAGGGCAAGGCAAGGCAAGGCAAGGATAGACAGGGCAGGGGAAAGCAGGGCAAGGCAGGGCGGGCCGGGGCACGGTAATGCAAGGTCAGGCAAGGCAAGGCAGGGCAAGGCAGGGCAAGGCAAGGATAGACAGGGCAGGGGAAGGCACGGTAGGGCAAGGCAGGGCATGGCAGGGCAGAATCAAGGCAGGGCACAATCAAGGCAGGGCAGAACAGAGGAAGGAAAGTAAGGGCAGGGCAGGGCAGGGCAAGGCAGGACAAGGTAGAGCAGGGCTGGGAAAAGTAGGGCATGGCAGGGCAGTGTAAGGCGTGGCTTGGCGGGGCAATGCAGGACAAAGAAGGGCAGGGCAAGGGAGGGCAAGTCGGGGCAAGGCAGGACAAGTCAAGGGAAGGCAGAACAAGGCAAGGCAAGGTAGGTCAAGGCACGGCAGGGCAGGGCAATGCAAGGCAAGGCAGTGCAAGGCAGTATGGGTCAGGACAAGGCAGGATAGTGAAAGGCAAGGCAGGGCAGGGCAGGGGAAAGAAGGTCAGGGGAAGGCAGGGCAGGGTGAAGCAGGTCAAGGCAAGGAAGACAAGGCAGGGCAGGGGAAAATAGGGCAAGGCAAGGCAAGGCAATGCAGGGCAGTGCAGGGCAGGGCAGGTCGGAGCAGGGAAGGCAGGGCAAGGCAGGACAGGGAGGGGCAGGGTAGTACAGGGCGGGGCAGGGCCAAGCAGGGCAAGGCAAAGATAGTGCAGGGCAAGGCAGGGCAGGACAAGGCAAGGCAAGGAAACTCAGGGCAAGGCTGGGCTGAGCAGGGCAGGGCACGGCAGGGTAGGGCAAGGAAGGGCAAGGCAAGACAGAGAACACAGGGCAGAGCAAGGCAGGGCAGGGTTGTGCAGGGCTGGTCAGGGCAAGGCAAGGAAAGTCAGGGCAAGGCTGGGCTGGGCAGGGCAGGGCAGGCCAAGGCAAAGCAGGGCAGTGCAGTGCAGGGCAGGGTGGAGCAGGGAAGGCAGGGCAAGGCAGGACAGGGTGGGGCAGGGTAGTACAGGGCGGGGCAGGGCCAGGCAGGGCCAAGCAGGGCAAGGCAAAGATAGTGCAGGGCAAGGCAGGGCAGAACAGGGCAGGGCAGGGCAAGGTAAGGTAGGGCAGGGCAAGTTAAGGCATGGCAAAGCAGGGCAGGGCAAGGCTGGGCAAGGCAAGGAAAGACGTGGCAGAGCAAAAAAGAGCAAGTCTGGACTAGGTAAGGCAAGGTAGGTTAAGGGAAGGCAGGGCAGGGCAAAGCAGGGCAAGGAATGACAGAGCATAGCAAGGTAAGGCAGGGCGAGGCAAGCAATGGCAGGGCAGGGTAAGGGCACAGGCAAGGGGAAGAGCAAGGTAAAGGCAAGGCAGGGTAGGGCAATGCAAGGCAAGGAAAAGCTGGGCAGGGCAGGGCAAGGGAAGGCATGGTAAAGCAGGGCAGGGCAGGGCAAGGGAAGGCAGGGCAAGGCAGGACAGGGTGGGGCAGGGTAGTACAGGGCGGGGCAGGGCCAGGCAGGGCCAAGCAGGGCAAGGTAAAGATAGTGCAGGGCAAGGCAGGGTAGGGCAAGGCAAGGCAAGGCAAGGCAAGAAAATTAAGGCAAGGCTGGGCTGAGCAAGGCAGGGCAAGGCAGGGCAGAACAGGGCAGGGCAGGGCAAGGGAAGGCAGGGCAGGGCAAGGCAGGGCAAGGTAGGGAAGGTTGGGCAGGGGAAGGCAGGGCAGAGCAAGGCATGCAAAGCAGGACAGGGCAAGAGACAGCAGGGCAGGGCAAGGCCAGGTAAGGCAGGGCAGGGCAAGGGAAGGCAAGGCAGAGCAAGGGAAGGCAAGGTAGGGCAGGGCAGGGTATGGCAGGGCTTGGCAGGGCAAGGTAAGGCAGAGCAGGGAAGGGCAGGGCAAGGTAAGGCATGGCAAAGCAGGGCAAGACAGGGCAGAAGAAGTGAAAGCAGGGCAGGGCAGGGCATGGAAGGGCAGGGCAGGGCAAGGGAATGCAGGACAGGGCAAGGCAGGGCAGGGCAAGGGAAGGCAGGGCAAGGGAAAGCAGGACAGGGCAAGGCAGGGCAGGGCAAGAGAAGGCAGGGCAGGGCAAGGGGAAGGCAGAGCAAAGCAAGGCAGGGCAGGGCGGGGCAGGGATGATCAGGGCAGGGCAAGGCAAGGAATACACGGCAGGGTAGGGGAAGTCATGTCAAAGCAGGGCAGGGCACAGCCGGGCAGGGCAAGGCAAGGAAAGTCAGGGCAAGGCTGGGCTGGGCAGGGCTTGTCAGGGCAAGGCAAGGAAAGTCTGGGCAAGGCTGGGCTGGGCAGGGCGTGGCAGGGCAAGGCAAGGCAATGCAATGCAGTGCAGGGCAGGGCGGAGCAGGGAAGGCAGGGCAAGGCAGGACAGGGTGGGGCAGGGTAGTACAGGGCAAGGCAGGGCAAAGCAGGGCAGGGCAGGGCAAGGGAAGGCAGGGCAAGACAGGGCAAGGCAAGGTAAGAGAAAGCAGGGCAAGGCAACGTAAGGCATGGCAAAGCAGGTCAGGGCAAGGCAAGCTATACAGGGCAGGGCAAGGGATGGCAAGGCAGGGTGAGGAGGGGCTTCGCAGGGTAGGGTAAGGCGGGGCTTGGCAGGGCAGGGAAGGCAAGGCAGGGCAGGGCAGGGTAAGGCGTGGCTTGATAGGGCAAGGTAAGGCAGAACAAGGCAGGGCAGGGCAAGGATAGGCAGAGCAGGGTTAGGCAGGGCAAGGCAAGAAAAGACAAGGCAGGGTAGGTCAGATCAAGGCAGGTCAGGGTGGGGCAGGAAAGGTAAGGAAGACAAGGCAGGGCAGGTGAAGTCAGGATAGGGCAGGGCAGGGCAAGGCAAGGTAAGGCAAGGAAAGGCAGGGAAGGCGGGTCAGAGCAAGGTAGGGCAGGGAAAGGCAGGTCAGGGCAGGTTAGGGGAAGGCAAAGCAGGGTGAAGCAGGGCAAGGCAAGGAAGACTAGGCAGGGCAGGGGAAGGCAAGGCAGGGCAGGTCAAGGGGAAGGCAGAGCAAATGAAGGCAGGGCAGGGCGGGCCAGGGCAGATCAGGGCAGGGCAAGGCAAGGAATACACGGCACGGTAGGGGAAGGCAGGGCAAAGCAGGGCAGGGCACAGCCGGGTAGGGCAAGGCAAGGAAAGTCAGGGCAAGGCAAGGCAATGCAGTGCAGTGCAGGGCAGGGCGGAGCAGGGAAGGCAGGACAGGGTGAGGCAGGACAGGGTGGGGCAGGGTAGTACAGGGCGGGGCAGGGCCAGGCAGAGCCAAGCAAGGCCAGGCAAAGATAGTGCAGGGCAAGGCAGGACCGGGCAGAGCAAGGGAAGGCAGGGCAAAGTAAAGCATGGTAAGGCATGCAAAGCAGGGCAGGGCAAGGGAAGGCAGGGCAGGACAGGGCAAGGGAAGGCAGGGCAGGACAGGGCAAGGGAAGGCAGGGCAGGGCAAGGGAAGGCAGGGCAGGGCAGGGCAAGGGAAGGCAGGGCAGGGCAGGGCAGGGCAAGGGAAGGCAGGGCAGGGCAGGGCAAGGGAAGGCAGGGCAGGGCAATGGAAGGCAGGGCAGGGCAAGGGAAGGGAAGGCAGGGCAGGGCAGGGCAAGGGAAGGCAGGGCTGGGCAGGGCAAGGGAAGGCAGGGCTGGGCAAGGGAGGGCAGGGCAAGGGAAGGCAGGGCAAGGGAAGGGGGGGCAGGGCAAGGGATGGCAGGGCAAGGGAAGGGAAGGCAGGGCAGGGCAAGGGAAGGCAGGGCAGGGCAAGGGAAGGCAGGGCAGGGCAAGGCATGGCAGGGCAAGGCAGGGCAGGGCAAGGCAGGGCAGGGCAGGGCAGGGCAAGGGAAGGGAAGGCAGGGCAGGGCAGGGCAAGGGAAGGCAGGGCAGGGCAAGGGAGGGCAGGGCAGGGCAAGGGAGGGCAGGGCAGGGCAAGGGAAGGCAGGGCAGGGCAGGGCAAGGGAAGGCAGGGCAGGGCAAGGGAAGGCAGGGCAGGGCAAGGGAAGGCAGGGCAAGGGAGGGCAGGGCAAGGGAAGGCAGGGCAGGGCAAGGGAAGGCAGGGCAGGGCAAGGGAAGGCAGGGCAGGGCAGGGCAAGGGAAGGCAGGGCAGGGCAGGGCAAGGGAAGGCAGGGCAGGGCAGGGCAAGGGAAGGCAGGGCAGGGCAGGACAGGGTGGGGCAGGGTATTACTGGGCGGGGCAGGGCCAGGCAGAGCCAAGCAAGGCAATGCAATGATAGTGCAGGGCAAGACAGGGCAGGGAAAGGTAAGGCATGCAAAGCAGGGCAGGGCAGGGCAAGGGAGGGCAGGGCAGGGCAGGGCAGTTCAAGGGAAGGCAGGGCAGGGCAGAGCAAGGCAGGGTAAGGCAAGGCAAGGCAGGGCAGGGCAAGGGCAAGGGCAAGGGAAGGAATACACGGCTGGGTAGAGGAAGTCATAACACAGCCGGGCAGGGCAAGGCAAGGAAAGTCAGGGCAAGGCTAAGCTGGGAAGGGCTGGGCAGGGCAAGAGAAGGAAAGACAGGGAAAGGCTGGACTGGGCAGGGCAAGGCAAGGCAAGGCAATGCAGTGCAGGGCAAGGCAGGGCAGAACAGGGCAGGGCAAAGGAAGGCAGGAGAGGGCAGGGCAGGGAAAGGTAAGGTAGGGCAGCTGAAGGTAAGGCATGGTAAAGCAGGGAAGGGCAAGGCATGCAAAGCAGGGCAGGGCAAAGCAGAGCAATGCAGGGCAGGGCAAGGCTGAGCAAGGCAAGGATAGGCAGGGCAAAGGAAGGCAGGGCAGGGAAGGGCAGGGCAAAGGAAGGCAGGGTAGGGAAGGGCAGGGCAAGGAAAGGCATGGCATAGCAGGGCAAGGCAGGGCAGGGCAAGGGACGGCAAGGCAGGGCAGGGCAAGGGACGGCAAGGCAGGGCCGGGCAAAGGAAGGCAAGGCAGGGCAGGGCAAGGCAAGGCAATGCAGGGCAGTGCAGGGCAGGGCAGGTCGGAGCAGGGAAGGCAGGGCCAGGCAGGACAGGTTGGGGCAGGGTAGTTGTCATGGTTTTATGATTTTTGGTGCTGGTATTCCACATCATGACATCATGTATTGCATTAAGAGTTGGGGAGCTAATACTCCAGCTCCATAGATCATTGATAATTCCAGGTATACCTGTCTCAGAAGAGAAGAAGCACTACATTCCCCAGAGGACTTTGCGATGCTTTGTATTTTTTACGTGTTTTCCGCTCAGAGGGAACAGATAAAAAACCCTCAGCGGTCATGGGACACTCTCTTTCCTTCGGGATCGACTCAGCAGTGGGTGCTCGCTGCCGTATCGCCTTCAGCGTTAGCGTAAGGCCTTCGGTTTATCGGACACTCTCTCTTGCTCATTTTATTTGATTCATTAGCCTCAATTCCAATTATATTGTATTATATTCTGTTATTTTGCTTTCTGATATCTTATTTAGTAAATTAGCTTTCCTCCTCAGATCGTTGCCGCTGTTTTGTTTCTAGGCCCATCTCCCTTTTCCCTTTTCCTTTTTTCCTTGCCCTTTCCTGGGGCGTGGGTCCGTGGGTCCCCCGCACCAATCGTCACGGAACCGGGCCGATCCAGCCCGGTAAACCGTTGACATTTTTGGCGCCCAACGTGGGGCAAACGAGCTGCCTTAGCCGGGCAGAGACATACTCTTAGAGTGAATCTCTGTTTCTTTGCTAGCAAGCTTATCTGTACTGCAGGTACTGTACGGCATAACATGACCTTGAAGTCTGGGCGTACTGCCAGTTGTTCTGGGATATCTGTAAACTTTTTTGGGTGTTGCTAACTTGTTATAGTAAAGAAAAAAAAAAAATGCTCTCTCTTTTTAAACTGCTCTTAAAGGGGCTGCATTTCATTGCTTTTTCCCTTTTAATGCTCAAAACATACTGGGACTTTTTCCCTGAGCACCTGCAAGATCCTGAGAACTTGAGCAGATATTTGAGACAGGAATGTTGCTGCTCAGACAGATCTGAGGAGGCCCAAATTATTTGGGGTCTGGCTTATGCCAATCGGACCTTATTCAATACTATCCCAGAGAGGCATAGAGTTTCTGAAATAGAGCGAGAGAGTCTCCGAGCCGAGAGGGATAGTGTCCAGATTCAGAAAGAGAGTCTTTTAGCTGACAATCAGACTCTCCTGACCATTTTAGACAGCCTCCAGTCTGATCAAGACACCCTCCAGACCAAGCAAGTCGCTTTTCAGTTCGAGAAAGACGCCCTCCAGCCTGAAAGAGATGCCCTCCAGTACGAACTCAACAACCCTCAGTCTCAACAAGATGGTCTCCAGTTTGTGCAAGATGCCCTCCAATCCAAACTCAATAGCCCTCAGTCTCAACAAGATACCCTCCTGTCTGAGCGAGATGTCCTCCTGTCTGAACGGTACTCCTTCAGAACTGAGCGAGGTACCTACCAGCTACAATAGCCCGTGCCCCCCCGCCAGGGGGGGAAAAAGGGATAATAGAGTGTATTGGACTGTGTGGTTTCTTTGGCCTGGCACATCAGAACCACAAAATTATAAGGCACTGATGGACACTGGTGCACAATGCACTCTAATGCTCTCCAGTCACCAAGGGACAGAATTAATCTATATTTCTGGGGTGACTGGGGGTTCCCAAGAGCTACCAAGTTGGAGGCTGAAATAAGTCTCACTGGTAAAGACTGGCAAAAACATTCTATTGTGACTGGCCCAGGGGCTCCATGTATACTTGGTATTGATTACCTCAAAAGGGGATATTTTAAGGATCCCAAAGGGTATCGATGGGCTTTTGGAATAGCTGCTGTGGGCGCAGATAACACTAAGCCGCTGTCTGCTTTGTCTGGCCTGTCAGAAGATCCGTCTGTTGTAGGGTTGCTACAAGTGGAGGAGCAACAGGTACCGATTGCTACAAAAACGGTGCACAGACGGCAGTACCGCACTAATAGGGATTCCTTGCTCCCCATTCATAACCTGATTCGTCAGCTAGAGAGCCAGGGAGTGATCAGCAAAACTCACTCCCCGTTTAACAGCCCCATATGGCCAGTGCGTAAAGCCAGTGGAGAATGGAGGCTGACGGTAGATTATCGTGGCCTCAATGAAGTCACACCCCCACTGAGTGCTGCTGTGCCGGACATGCTTCAACTCCAGTATGAACTGGAGTCAAAAGCAGCCAAGTGGTATGCCACCATTGACATCGCCAATGCCTTCTTTTCAATTCCCTTGGCCACAGAATGCAGGCCACAGTTTGCCTTCACCTGGAGAGGCATTCAGTACACCTGGAATCGTTTGCCCCAGGGGTGGAAGCACAGCCCAACCATTTGCCATGGGTTGATCCAAACTGCATTGGAACAGGGTGGTGCTCCTGAGCACTTACAATACATTGATGACATCATTGTGTGGGGCAATACAGCAGGGGAAGTTTTCGAGAAAGGAGAGAGAATAATCCAGATCCTCCTGCGAGCTGGCTTCGCTATTAAGCGAAGCAAAGTGAAAGGGCCTGCACAGGAAATTCAGTTCCTAGGAATAAAGTGGCAAGATGGACGTCGTCACATCCCAACAGATGTGATTGACAAAATTATTGCTATGTCTCCACCCACTAGTAAGACAGAGACCCAAGCTTTTCTGGGCGTAGTGGGCTTTTGGAGAATGCATGTTCCAAACTATAGTCTCATTGTGAGCCCTCTCTTTCGGGTGACGCGGAAGAAGAATGATTTTGTATGGGGTCCTGAGCAGCAGCAGGCTTTTGAGCAAATTAAGCAGGAGATAGCCCGTGCCGTGGCCCTGGGGCCAGTGCGGACGGGACAGGATGTAAAGAACATCCTCTACACTGCTGCTGGAAAGGAAGGTCCCACTTGGAGTTTGTGGCAAAGAGCTTCTGGAGAGACCCGAGGCCGACCCCTTGGTTTCTGGAGTCGAGCATACAGGGGGTCTGAGGAGCGCTACACTCCAACTGAGAAGGAGATCTTAGCCGCGTATGAGGGGGTTCGAGCTGCTTCCGAAGTAATCGGTACTGAAGCGCAGCTCCTTCTGGCACCTCGACTGCCAGTGCTGAATTGGATGTTCAAAGGAAAGGTTCCCTCAACCCATCATGCTACTGATGCCACTTGGAGTAAGTGGATTGCGCTGATTACACAGCGAGCTCGGATGGGGAACCTCAGTCATCCAGGAATCCTAGAAGTGATCATGGACTGGCCTGAAGGTAAAAAGTTTGGAACTACCCCAGCAGAGGAGGTATCACGTGCTAAAGAGGCCCCACCATACAATGAACTACCAGACAATGAAAAGAGATATGCCCTGTTCACAGATGGATCGTGTCGCATTGTGGGAAAGCACCGCAGATGGAAATCTGCTGTGTGGAGCCCCACACGACAAGTTGCAGAGGCCACTGAAGGAAAAGGAGAATCAAGCCAATTTGCAGAGGTAAAGGCTGTCCAACTGGCCTTAGATATTGCTGAACGTGAGAGGTGGCCAGTGCTGTATCTTTATACTGACTCATGGATGGTGGCAAATGCCTTATGGGGGTGGTTACAGCAATGGGAACAAAATGGTTGGCAACGGAGGGGTAAACCTATTTGGGCTGCTGAACTGTGGAAAGATATTGCTGCCCGAGTAAAGAATATGGTTGTAAAGGTGCGCCATGTAGATGCTCATGTTCCTAAAAGCCGGGCAACTGAAGAACAACAGAATAACCATCAGGTAGATCGAGCTGCCAAAGTTAAGATGGCTCAAGTAGACTTGGACTGGCAACACAAAAGTGAATTATTTTTAGCTCGATGGGCCCATGAGACCTCGGGCCATCAAGGAAGAGATGCAACATATAAGTGGGCTAGAGACCGAGGGGTGGACTTAACTATGGACGCTATTGCACAGGTTATCCATGACTGTGATACTTGCGCCACAATTAAACAAGCCAAGAGGATGAAACCTCTTTGGGGGGAAGGGCGATGGCAAAAGTATAAATATGGGGAGGCGTGGCAGGTTGATTATATCACCTTGCCACGAACTCGCAATGGTAAGCGTTATGTGCTTACCATGGTGGAAGCAACCACTGGGTGGCTTGAAACATATGCAGTACCCCATGCTACCTCCCGAAACACCATTCTAGGTCTCGAGAAGCAAGTCCTATGGCGACATGGCACTCCAGAAAGAATTGAGTCAGATAATGGGACTCATTTCAAAAATTCTCTTGTAAGTAATTGGGCCAAAGATCATGGCATTGAATGGATTTATCATATCCCCTATCACGCACCAGCTTCTGGTAAGATTGAAAGATACAATGGGTTGCTAAAAACCATGTTGAAAGCAATGGGTGGCGGAACATTTAAGCACTGGGAGAAGCATTTGGACGAAGCCACCTGGTTGGTCAACACTCGAGGATCCATCAGTCGTGACGGTCCTGCCCAATCCAGCTCCCTACCTACTGTAGAGGGAGATAAGGTCCCTGTAGTACATGTAAAGAACATGTTGGGCAAAGCGGTTTGGGTCCTTCCAGCTTCTGGAAAGGGTAAACCTCTCCGTGGAACTGTCTTTGCTCAGGGACCTGGGTCCACTTGGTGGGTGATGCAGAAGAATGGGGATGTTCAGTGTGTACCACAAGGGAATTTGATGCTGGGGGAGTGCAGTCAGTAATTCCATGTATATACTTGTATATATATGTTGTGTGTATGTGTATATCTAATGCATGTTAATCATTGTTCTTCTGTATGTATCAAGCATGATGTAACGATGTGGAATAAGGGGTGGAATGTCATGGTTTTATGATTTTTGGTGCTGGTATTCCACATCATGACATCATGTATTGCATTAAGAGTTGGGGAGCTAATACTCCAGCTCCATAGATCATTGATAATTCCAGGTATACCTGTCTCAGAAGAGAAGAAGCACTACATTCCCCAGAGGACTTTGCGATGCTTTGTATTTTTTACGTGTTTTCCGCTCAGAGGGAACAGATAAAAAAACCCTCAGCGGTCATGGGACACTCTCTTTCCTTCGGGATCGACTCAGCAGTGGGTGCTCGCTGCCGTATCGCCTTCAGCGTTAGCGTAAGGCCTTCGGTTTATCGGACACTCTCTCTTGCTCATTTTATTTGATTCATTAGCCTCAATTCCAATTATATTGTATTATATTCTGTTATTTTGCTTTCTGATATCTTATTTAGTAAATTAGCTTTCCTCCTCAGATCGTTGCCGCTGTTTTGTTTCTAGGCCCATCTCCCTTTTCCCTTTTCCTTTTTTCCTTGCCCTTTCCTGGGGCGTGGGTCCGTGGGTCCCCCGCACCAATCGTCACGGAACCGGGCCGATCCAGCCCGGTAAACCGTTGACAGTAGTGCAGGGCGGGGCAGGGCCAGGCAGGGCCAAGCAGGGCAAGGCAAAGATAGTGCAGGGCAAGGCAAGAATAGGCAGGTCAAGGTAAGGCAAGGCAAGATAAGACAGGGCAAGGCTGGGATGGACAGGGCTGGGCAGGGCAGGGCAAGGAAGGGCAAGGCAAGACAGAGAACACAGGGCAGAGCAAGGCAGGGCAGGGCAAGGCAGGGCAGGGAAGGGAAGGGCAAGGCAGGGCTGGGCGGGTCAGAGCAGAGCAGGGCAGGGCAAAACAGGGCAAGGCAAGGCAAGGCAGGGCAGGGCAAAACAGGGCGAATCAAGGCAAGTCAGGGCAAGGAGAAGACAGGGCAAAGCAAGACAGGGCAGTGCAGGGCGGGGCAGGGCATGGCAGGGCAGGGCAAGGAAGGGCAGGGCAAGGAAGGGCAGGGCAAGAGAAGGCAGGGCAGGGCAGGGCAAAGCAAGGCAGAGCATAGCAAGATAAGTCAGGGTGAGGCAAGCAATGGCAGGGCAGGGTAAGGGCACGGGCAAGGGGAAGAGCAAGGTAAAAGCAAGGCAGGGTAGGGCAATGCAAGGCAAGGACAGGCTGGGCAGGGCAGGGCAATAAAAGGCATGGCAAAGCAGGGCAAGGGAAGGTGGGGCAGGGCAGGGCAGGACAGGGCATAGCAGGGCAAGGTAGGTCTGGGCAAATTAGGGCATGGCAGGGCAGGGTAAGGCGGGCAAGGCAAAGCAGGACGGGTCAGGGCAAGGCAAGGAAGGGCAGAGTAGGGTAGGGTTGGGCAGGTAAGGCAGGGCAGGGCAAGGCAAGACAAGGCAGGGCAAAATAGGGTACGGCATGGCAGTGCAAGGCAAGTAAGACAAGGAAGGGCACTGAAGGGCAGGGCAGGGCAAGGGAAGGCAGGGCAGGGCAGGGCAGGGCAAGGGAGGGCAGGACGGGGCAGGGTAAGGCAAAAAAAGGCAAGGCAGAAAATGGCAGCGCAGGGCAGAGGAAGGAAGGGCAGGGTAGGGCAAGGCAGGGCAAGGTAGAATCAGGCAAAGTAGGGCAGGGAAGGGCAAGGCAGGGCAGGGCGGGGTAGGGCAATGCAAGGTCAGGTGTGGCAAGGCAGGGCAGGGCAGAACAAGGTAGAGCAAGTCAACGGAAGGCAGGGCAGGGCAATTCAAGGCAGAACAGGGCAGGGCCGAGCAGAGGAAGGCAAGGAAGGGCAGGGCAAGGCAAGACAAGACAAGGCAAGGCAGGGCAGGGAAGGGCAAGGTAGAGCAGGGCAAAGTAGGGCATAGCAGGGCAGGGTAAGGCGGGGCTTGGCAAGGCAATGCAAGTCAAGGTAGGGCAGGGTAAGGCAAGGCAGGGCAGGGCAAGTCGGGGCAAGGCAGGGCAAGTCAAGGGAAGGCAGAACAAGGCAAGGCAAGGTAGGTCAAGGCACGGCAGGGCAGGGCAATGCAAGGCAAGGCAGTGCAAGGCAGTACGGGTCAGGACAATGCATGTTAGGGAAAGGCAAGGCAGGGCAGGTCAAGGGAAAAAAGGGGAGGGGAAGGCAGGGCAGGGTGAAGCAGGTAAAGGCAAGGAAGACAAGGCAGGGTAGGGGAAGATAGGGCAAGGCAAGGCAAGGCAATGCAGGGCAGTGCAGGGCAGGGCAGGGCAGGTCTGAGCAGGGAAGGCAGGGAAAGGCAGAACAGGGTGGGGTGGGGTAGTGCAGGCCAGGGCAGGGCCAGGCAGGGCCAAGCAGGGCAAGGTAGGGCAGGGCAGGGCAAGGCAAGGCAAGGCAGATCAGGGAAGGGCAAGGCAAGGAATACACGGCAGGGTAGAGGAAGGCAGGGCAAAGCAGGGCAGGGCACAGCCAGGCAGGGCAAGGCAAGGAAAGTCAGGGCAAGGCTAAGCTGGGCAGGGCTGGTCAGGGCAAGGCAAGGAAAGACAGGAAAAGGCTGGGCTGGGCTGGACTGGGCGGGGCAGGGCAGGGCAGGGCAAGGCAGAGCAATGCAGTGCAGGGCAAGGCAGGGCAGAACAGGGCAGGGCAGGGCAAAGGAAGGCAGGGCAGGGCAGGGGAAGGTAAGGTAGGGCAGCGGAAGGTAAGGTATGGCAAAGCAGGGCAGGGCAAGGCATGCAAAGCAGGGCAGGGCAAGGCAGAGCAGTGCAGGGCAGGGCAAGGCTGGGCAAGGCAAGGATAAGCAGGGCAGGACAAGGCAGGACAGGGTGTGGCAGGGTAGTGCAGCGCAGAGCAGGGTCAGGCATGGCCAAGCAGGGCAAGGCGAAGACAGTGCAGGGCAAGGCAGGGCCAGGCAGGGCCAAGCAGGGAAAGGCAAAGATAGTGCAGGGCAGGACAGGGCAGGGCAGGGCAAAGGAAGGCAGGGCAGGGAAGGGCAGGGCAAGGTAAGGCATGGCATAGCAGGGCAAGGCAGGGCAGGGCAAGGGACGGCAAAGCAGGGCAGGGCAAGGTAAGGCAGAACAAGGCAGGGCAAGGGAAGGCAAGGCAGGGAAGGGTAGGGCAAGGTAAGGCAAGGCAGGGAAGGGCAGGGCAAGGTAAGGCATGGCAAGGCAGGGCAGGGCAAGGAATGCAAAGCAGGGTAGGGTAAAAAAAGGGCATTGCAGGGCAGGGCAAGGCAAGGGAAGAGCAGGGCAAAGGACGGCAGGGCAAGGGAAGGCAAGGCAGGGCAGAACAGCGCAGGGCACGGCAGGGCAAGTTAAGGCAGGGCAGGGCATGGTAAGGCATGGCAAAGCAGGGCAGGGCAGGGCTAGGGAAGGCAGGGCAGGGCAGGGTAATGTAAGGCAGGGCAATGCAGGGCAGGGCAGGGCAAGGGATAGCAAGGCAGGGAAGGGCAGGGCAAGGTAAGGCATGGCAAAGCAGGGTAGGGCAAGTTTTGTAAAGCAGAGCAGGGCAGGGCAAGTCGGGGCAAGGCAGGGCAAGGCAAGGGAAGGCAAGGCAGGGCAGGGCAGGATAAGGCAGGGCTTAGTGGGCAAGGCAAGGAAGACAAGGCAGGGCGGGTCAGAGCAAGGCAGGTCAGGGTGGGGCAGGCAAGGTAAGGAAGACAAGGCAGGGCAGGGGAGGTCTGGATAGGGCAGGGCAGGGCAAGGCAAGGTAAGGCAAGGAAAGGCAGGGAAGGCGGGTCAGAGCAAGGTTAGGCAGGGAAAGGCAGGTCAGGGCATGTTAGGGGAAGGCAAAGCAGGGTGAAGCAGGGCAAGGCAAGGAAGACAAGGCAGGGCAGGGGAAAATAGGGCAGGGCAGGTCAAGGGGAAGGCAGAGCAAAGCAAGGCAGGGCAGGCTGGGGCAGGGCAGATCGGGGCAGGGCAAGGCAAGGAAAGTCAGGGCAAGTCATGGCTGGGCAGGGCTTGGCAGGGCAAGGCAAGAAAACTCAAGGCTGGGCTGGGCTGGGCAGGGCGGAGCAGGGAAGGCAGGGCAAGGCAGGACAGGGTGGGGTGAGGTAGTGCAGGGCGGGGCAGGGCCAGGCAGGGCCAAGCAGGGTAAGGCAAAGATAGTGCAGGGCAAGGCAGGGCAGGGCAGGGCACAGTCGGGCAGGGCAAGGCAAGGAAAGTCAGGGCAAGGCTGGGCAGGGCACGGCATGGCAGGGCAAGGCAAGGCAATGCAGTGCATGGCAGGGCAGGGCAGGGCTAGAGAAGGAAGGGCAGGGCAGGGCTAGGGAAGGAAAGGCAGGGCAGGGCAAGGGAAGGAATGGCAGGGCAGGGCTAGGGAAAGCAGGGCAGGGCAAGGGAAAGCAGGGCAGGGCGAGGGAAGGCAGGGCAGGGCAGGAAAAGGGAAGTCAGGGCTGGGCAGGGCAAGGCAGGGCAAGGTGAAACATGGCAGGGCAAGTTAAAACATGGCAGGGCAAGGCAAGACATGGAAAAGTAAGGCGGGGCAGGGAAAGGGAGGGCAGGGTAAAGTAAAGCATGATAAGGCATGCAAAGCAGGGCAGGGCAAGGGAAGGTAGGGCAAGGGAAAGCAGGGAGGGCAAGGGACGGCAGGGCAGGGCAAGGGACGGCCGGGCAAGGAAGGGCAAGGCAGGGCAGAACAGCGCAGTGCAGGGCAAGGTAAGGCAGGGCAGGGCAAGGGACGGCAGGGCAGGACAGGGCAAAGCAAGGCATGGCAAAACAGGGTGGGGCAGGGCAGGGCTAGGGAAGGCAGGGCAGGACAAGGCAGGGTAATGTAAGGCAGGGCAATGCAGGGCAGTGCAGGGCAGAGTAGGTCGGAGCAGGGAAGGCAGGGCAAGGCAGGACAGGCTGGGGCAGGGTAGTGAAGCACGGGGCAGGGCCAGTCAGGTCCAAGCAAGGCAAGGCAAAGATAGTGCAGGGCAAGGCAGGCCAGGGCAAGGTAAGGCATGCAAAGAAGGGCAGGGCAAGGCAGGGCAGGGTAGGGCAAGGGAAGGTAAGGCAAAGCAGGGCAGGGCAAAGTAAGGCATGGCAGAGCAGGGCAGAGCAAGGCATGCTAAGCAGGGCAGGGCATGGCAAGGCAGGGCAGGGAAGGGCAAGGGAAGGCAAGGCAGTGCAGGGCAGGGTAAGGCGGGGCTTGTATATATATTGTGTGCGTGTATCTAATGCACGATAATCATTGTTCTTCTGTATGTATCAAGCATGATATAGTGATGTGGAATAAGGGGTGGAATGTCATGGTTTTATGATTTTTTGGTACTGGTATTCCACATCATGGCATCATGTAGTGCATTGGGAGTCAGGGAGAACTACATTCCCCAGAGGACTTTGCAATGCTTTGTATTTTTTCACGTGTTTTCCGCTCAGAGGGAACAGATAAAAACTCTCTGCGGTCACGGGACGTTCTCTCTCTTTCCTCCAGGATCACTTAGGAGTGGGTGCTCGCTGCCGTCCACCTTCAGCGTTAGCGTAAGGCCTTCGGTTTATCGGGCACTCTCTCTCTCTCTCTCTCTCTCTCTCACTCACTCGTTTTGTTTGACATATTAAGTTTAATTCCAAATTGTATTGCATTATATTGTGTTATTTACTTCCTGATATGTTATTTAGTAAATTAGCATTTTCCCCTAAGATCGTTGCCGCTGTTTAATTTTGGGGCTTATTTCCTTTTTTCCCTTTCCCCCTTCCCCCTGTCTGGGGTGTGAGCCTGTGGGTCTCCTTCCTCGGTTGTTGCGGGGCCGGGCCGAACCAGCTCACAAACCCCTGAGAGAAGGCGGGTCAGACTAAGGTAGGGCAGGGAAAGGCAGGTCAGGGCAGGTTAGGGGAAGGCAAAGCAGGGTGAAGCAGGGCAAGGCAAGGAAGACAAGGCAGGGCAGGGGAAAATAGGGCAGGGCAGGGGAAGGCAAGGCAGGGCTGGTCAAGGGGAAGGCAGAGCAAAGCAAGGCAGGGCAGGGCAGGGCAGGGCAAGGCAAGGAATACACGGCAGGTTAGGGGAAGGTAGGGCAAAGCAGGGGAGGGCACAGCCGGGCAGGGCAAGGCAAGGAAAGTCAGGGCAAGGCTGGGCTGGGCAGGGCTTGGCAGGGCAAAGCAAGGCAATGCAGTGCAGTGCAGGGCAGGGCATAGCAGGGAAGGCAGGGCAAGGCAGGACAGGGTGGGGCAGCGTAGTACAGGGCGGGGCAGGGCCAGGCAGGGCCAAGAAAGCAAGGCAAAGATAGTGCAGGGCAAGGCAGGGCAGGGCAGGGCAAGTTAAGGCATGCAAAGCAGGGCAGGGCAAGGGAACGCAGGGCAGGGTAGGGCAAGGGAAGGCAGGGCAGGGCAGGGCAAGGGAAGGCAAGGCAGGGCAAGGGACAGCAGGGTAAGGCAGGGCAAGGCAGGCAAGAACAGCGCAGGGAAGGGCAGTGCAAGGTAAGGCAGGGCTGGGCAAGGTAAGGCAGGGCACGGCAAGGATAGGCATGGCAGGGCAGGGCAAGGCAAAACATGGCAAAGCAGGGCAGGGCACAGCCGTGCACGGCAAAGCAAGGAAAGTCAGGGCAGGGCACGGCAAGGGAAGGCAGGGCAGGGAAAGGCAGGGCAAGGTAAGGCAGGGCAGGACAGGGCAGGGCAAGGCAGGGTGGTGCATGGCAGGGCAAGGGAAGGCAATGCAGGGCAGGGCAGTGTAAGGGGCTTGGCAGGGCAGGTTATGGCGGGGCTTGGCAGGGCAAGGTAAGGCAGAACAAGGCAGGGCATGGCAAGGATTTGCAGGGCAGGGTAAGGCAGGGCAATACAAGGAAGACAAGGCAGGGCGGGTTAGAGCAAGGCAGGTCAGGGGGGGGCAGGCAAGGTGTCACAGTGGTATCCGTGACAGTAACCCAAGGGGGAACCGAGAAGGGAAAAAAAAGAAGGGAATGAAAAAAAACTGACCCATGGCCCGCAGCCGCCTCAGCAGAGCCGCGTGCTCCGGGGGGGGAGGGGGAAACAGAGAGAATAGAGGGTATGTAGAAAAACAAAACACAACGGCACGATCTGAGAAGGAACGGTAACTTTACTAAATCTAATAAAATTGAACAATTGAGAGAGAGAGACAAAATTTCCAAACCAGAAAGAACTGGGAGCTTACTTTACGCATGCTGAACTCACGGCCGCCCAGCGCGTGCGTTACCAAAAAGCGTGGGCCTCGAGTCCAGTGCGGAGCTCCGCCCCTCCCTGCTCCCCACAGCATTAACTCTTTAACAGCCTGCATGATGTTCTGATGTGGAATACCGGCATCAAAACCACAAAACCACGACAACGGAGCAGGGAAGGCAAAGCAAAGCAAGACAGGGTCGGGCAGGGTAGTACAGAGTGGAGCAGGGCCAGGCAGGGCCAAGCAGGGCAAGGCAAAGATAGTGCAGGGCAAGGCAGGGCAAGGCAGGGCAAGGGAGGGCAGGGCAAGACAGGGCAAGGCAAGGTAAGGCATAGAAAAGCAGGACAGGGCAAGGCATGCAAGGCAGGGCAGGGCAGGACAGGGCAGGATAAGGCGGGGCTTGGCAGGGCAGGGTAAGGCAGGGCAAGGGAAGGAAGACAAGGCAGGGCGGGTGAGAGCAAGGCAGGTCAGGGTAAGGCAGGGCAAGGGAAGGAAGACAAGGCAGGGCGGGTCAGAGCAAGGCAGGTCAGGGTGGGGCAGGAAAGGTAAGGAAGACAAGGCAGGGCAGGGGAAGTCACAATAGGGCAGGGCAGGACAAGGCAAGGTAAGGCAAAGAAAGGCAGGGAAGGCGGGTTAGAGCAAGGTAGGGCAGGGAAAGGCAGGTCAGGGCAGCTAAGGGGAAGGCAAAGCAGGGTGAAGCAGGGCAAGGCAAGGAAGACAAGACAGGGCAGGGGAAAATAGGGCAGGGCAGGGGAAGGCAAGGCAGGGCAGGTCAAGGGGAAGGCAGAGCAAAGCAAGGCAGGGCAGGGCGGGGCAGGGCAGATCAGGGCAGGGCAAGGCAAGGAATAATTGGCAGGTAAGGGGAAGGCAGGGCAAAGCAGGGCAGGGCACAGCCGGGCAGGGCAAGGCAAGGAAAGTCAGGGCAAGGCTGGGCTGGGCAGGGCTTGGCAAGGCAAGGCAAGGCAATGCAGGGCAGTGCAGGGCAGGGCGGAGCAGGGAAGGCAGTGCAAGGCAGGACAGGGTGGGGCAGTGTAGTACAGGGCGGCAGACAGAGCCAGGCAGGGCCAAGCAAGGCAAGGCAAAAATAGTGCAGGGCAAGGCAGGGCAGGGCAGGGCAGGGCAAGGGACGGCAGGCCAAGACAGGGCAAGGAAAGGCAAGGCAGGGCAGGGCAGGGAAGGCAAGGCAGGGCAGGGCAGGGTAAGGCAGAACAAGGCAGGGCAAGGCAAGGATAGGCAGGGCAGGATAAGGCAGGGCAAGGCAAGGAAGACAAGGCAGGGCTGGTCAGAGCAAGGCAGAGCAGGATAAGGCAGGGCAAGGCAAGGAAGACAAGGAAGGGCGGGTCAGAGCAAGGCAGGTCAGGGTGGGGCAGGCAAGGCAAGGAAGACAAGGCAGGGCAGGGCAGGGCAAGGCAAGGTAAGGCATGAAAAGGCAGGGAAGGCGGGTCAGAGCAAGGTAGGGCAGGGAAAGGCAAGTTAAGGGCAGGTTAGGGGAAGGCAAAGCAGGGCAGGTCAAGGGGAAGGCAGAGCAAAGCAAGGCAGGGCAGGGCGGGGCAGGGCAGATCAGGGCAAGGCAAGGCAAGGAATACATGACAGGGTAGAGGAAGGCAGGGCAAAGCAGGGCAGGGCAGAGCCGGGCAGGGCAAGGCAAGGCAATGCAGTGCAGTGCAGGGCAGGGCGGAGCAGGGAAGGCAGGGGAAGGCAGGACAGGGTGGGGCAGGGTAGTAAAGGGCAAGGCAGAGCCAGGCAGGGCCAAGAAGGGCAAGGCAAAGATATTGCAGGGCAAGGCAGGGCAAAGCAGGGCAGAACAAGGCAGGGCAGGACAGCCCTGCCTAGCTTAGCCTTGCCCTGACTTTCCTTGCCTTGCCCTGCCCAGCTGTGCCCTGCCCTGCTTTGCCCTGCCTTCCTCTACCCTGCCGTGTATTCCTTCCCTTGACCTTCCCTGATCTGCCCTGCCTCACCCTGCCCTGCCTTTACTTGCCCTGCCCTGCCCTGCCTTGCGCTGCTTGGCCCTGCCTGGCCCTGCCCCGCCCAGCACTACCCTGCCCCACCCTGCCCTGCCTTGCCCTGCCTTCCCTGCTCAGACCTGCCCTGCCCTGCACTGCACTGCCCTGCATTGCCTTGCCTTGCCTTGCCCTATTTTCCCCTGCCCTGCCTTGTCTTCCTTGCCTTGAACTGCTTCACCCTGCCCTGCCTTGCCCTCCCCTTTTTTTCTCTTGACCTGCCCTGCCTTGCCTTTCCCTAACATGCATTGTCCTGACCCATACTGCCTTGCACTGCCTTGCCTTGCATTGCCCTGGCCTGCTTTGCCTTGACCTACCTTGCCTTGCCTTGTTCTGCCTTCCCTTGACTTGCCCTGCCTTGTCCCGACTTGCCCTGCCCTGCCCTGCCTTGCCTTCCCCTGCCCTACCTTGTCCTGCATTGCCCTGCCAAGCCCCGCCTTACCCTGCCGTGCCATGCTTTACCTTGCCCTGCCCTACCTTGCCATGCCCTGCCCTGCCATGCCCTGCCTGACCTTGCATTGCCCTTCCCCGCCCTGCCCTGCCTTGCTATGCCCTGCCTTGCCCTGCCTTACTTTGCATGCCTTACCTTGCCCTGGCCTGCCTTGCCCTGCACTATCTTTGCCTTTCCTTGCTTGTCCCTGACTGGCCCTGCCCCGTCCTGTACTACCCTGCCCTGCCTTCCCTGCTCTGCCCTGCCCTGCACTGCACTGCATTGCCTTGCCTTGCCCTGCCAAGCCCTGCCCAGCCCAGCCTTCCCCTGCCTTTCCTTGCCTTCCCTGCCAAGCCCTGCCCAGCCCAGCCTTGCCCTGACTTTCCTTGCCTTGCCCTGCCCGGCTGTGCCCTGCACTGCTTAGCTCTGCCTTCCCCTACCCTGCCATGTATTCCTTGCCTTGCCCTGCCCTGATCTGCCCTGCCCCGCCCTGCTTTGCCCTGCCCGGCCTTGCTTTGCTCTGCCTTCCCCTTGACCTGCCCTGCCTTGCCTTCCCCTGCCCTGCCCTGCCCTGTTTTCCCCTGCCCTGCCTTGTCTTCCTTGCCTTGCCCTGCTTCACCCTGCTTTGCTTTCCCCTAACCTGCCCTGACCTGCCTTTCCCTGCCCTACCTTGCTCTGACCCGCCTTCCCTGCCTTTCCTTGCCTTGCCTTGCCCTATCCTGACTTCCCCTGCCCTGCCTTACCTTCCATACCTTGCCTGCCTCATCCTGACCTGCCTTACTCTGACCCGCTCTGCCATGTCTTCCTTACCTTGCCCTGCCCTGCCTATCCTTGCCTTGCCCTGCCAAGCCCCGCCTTACCCTGCCCTGCCCTGCCTTGCCTTCCCTTGCCCTGTTCTGCCCTGCCTTGCCCTGCCCTGCCTTTCCTTCCCTTGCCCTGCCCTGCCGTACCTTTCCCTGCCCTACTTTGTATACCTTGCCCTGCCCTGCTTTGCCATGCCTTACCTTGCCCTGCCCTTCCCTGCCCTGCCTTCTCTTGCCCTGCCCTGCCCTGCCTTGCCCTCTTTTGCTTTGCCATGCCTTACCTTGCCCTGCCCTTCCCTGCCCTGCCTTCTCTTGCCCTGCCCTGCCCTGCCTTGCCCTCTTTTGCTTTGCCATGCCTTACCTTGCCCTGCCCTTCCCTGCCCTGCCTTGTCCTTCCCTGCCCTTCCCTCCCCTATTCTGCCCTGCCTGGCCCTGCCCCGCGCTTCACTACCCTGCCCCACCCTGGCCTGCCTTGCCCTGCCTTCCCTGCTCCGACCTGCCCTGCCCCGCACTGCCTTAAATTGCCCTGTCCTGTCCTGCCCTGCCTTCCCTTGCCCTGCCCTGCCCTGCCCCACCCTGTCCTGCCTTGCCCTGCCTTCCCTTCTCCGCCCTGCCCAGCCCAGCCTTGCCTTGACTTTTTTTGCCTTACCCTGCCAAGCCCTGCCCAGCCCAGCCTTGCCCTGACTTTCCTTGCCTTGCCCTGCCCTGATCTGCCCTGCCCGGCCTTCCCTGCTTTGCTTTGCTCTGCCTTCCCCTTGACCTGTCTTGCCTTCCCTTCCCCTGCCCTGCCTAATTTCTTTTGTTCTGCCTTGTCTTCCTTGCCTTGCCCTGCTTCACCCTGCTTTGCCTTCCCCTAACCTGCCCTGACCTGCCTTTCCCTGCCCTACCTTGCTCTGACCCGCCTTCCCTGCCTTTCCTTGCCTTACCTTGCCCTTCCCTGCCCTATCGTGACTTCCCCTGCCCTGCCTTGTCTTCCTTACCTTTCCTGCCCCACCCTGACCTGCCTTGCTCTGACCTGCCCTGTCTTGTCTTCCTTGCCTTGCCCTGCCAAGCCCCGCCTTACCCTGCCCTGTTATGCCTTGCCTTCCCTTGCCCTGCTGTTTCTTGCCCTGCCCTGCCCTGCCTTATTCTGCCTTCCCTTGACTTGCCCTGCCTTGCCCCGACTTGCCCTGCCCTGCTTTGCAAAACTTGCCCTACCCTGCTTTGCCATGCCTTACCTTGCTCTGCCCTGCCCTGCCTTGCTATCCCTTGCCCTGCCCTGCCCTGCCCTTTTCTGCCCTGCCTTGCCCTTCCTTGCCCTGCACTATCTTTGCCTTGCCCTGCTTGGCCCTGCCTGACCCTGCCCCGTGCTGCACTACCCTGCCCCACCCTGTCCTGCCTTGCCCTGCCTTCCCTGCTCCGACCTGCCCTGCCCTGCACTGCCCTGCATTGCCTTGCCTTGCCCTGCCCTATTTTCCCCTGCCCTGCCTTGTCTTCCTTTTCTTTAACCTGTGTATGGGAACAGTTGAATCACGGCCTGAACCACCAATTGATCACCTGAGGCAAGCCCCTTGTCAAGGGGAAGGCAGAGCAAAGAAAGGCGGGGCAGGGCAGATCAGGGCAGGGCAAGGCAAGGAATACAAGGCAGAGTCAGGGAAGGCAGGGAACAGCTGGGCAGGGCAAGGCAAGGAAAGTCAGGGAAAGTCTGGGCTGGGCAGGGCTTGGCAGGGCAGGGCAAGGAAAGGCAATGCAGTGCAGTGCAGGACAGGGTAGGGCATGGTAGTACAGGGCTAGGCAGGGCCAGGCAGGGCAAGCAAGGCAAGGCAAAGATAGTGCAGGGCAAGCGAATGCAGGGCAGGGCAGGACAAGGTAAGGCATGCAAAGCAGGGCAGGCCAAGGCAGGACAGGGGATGGCAGGACAGGGCAGGGGACGGCAGGGCAGGGCAGGGGAAGGCAGGGCATGGCAAGGATAGGCAGGGCATGGCAAGGATAGGCAGGGCATGGCAAGGTTAGGCAGGGCAGGGCAAGGGACAACAGGGCAAGGCAGGGCAGAACAGGGCAGGGCAAGGTAAGGCAGGGCAGGGAAAGGGTAGGCAGGGCAGGGAAAGGGTAGGCAGGGCAATGCAGGGCAGTGCAGGGCAGGGCAGGTCGGATCAGGGAAGGCAGGGCAAGGCAGGACAGGGTGGGGCAGGGTAGTGCAGCGCAGGGCAGGGCCAGGCAGGGCCAAGCAGGGCAAGGTAAAGATAGTGCAGGGCAAGGCAGGGCAAAAGAAGGCAGGGCAGGGAAGGGCAGGGCAAGGTAAAACATGGCAAAACAGGGCAGGACAAGGTATGCAATGCAGGGCAGGGCAAGGCAGAGCAGGGCAGGGCAGGGCAAGTCCAGGCAAAACAGGACAACACAAGGGAAGGTAGAACACAGCAAGGCAAGGTAGGTCAAGGCAGGGCAGGGCAGGGCAAGGCAAGGCATGTTAGGGCAAGGCAGGGTAGGGCAGGGCGGGGCAGGGCAATTCAAGGGAAGGCAGAGCAAGGAAAGGCAGGGCAGGGCAGGGAAGGCGGGGCAGGGCAAGGGAAGGCAGAATATAACAGGGCAGGGCATTGGAAGGTAAGGAAGTGGAGAGCAAGGTAGGGCAGGGTAAATTAGGGCATGGCAGGGCAGGGCAAGGCAGGGCAGGGCAAGGCAGGGCAATGAAAGGTCAGGCAAGGCAAGGCATGGCAGGGCAAGGCAGAGGAAAGCTGGATAAGATAAGGAAAGGCAGGGCAAGGGAAGGCAGGGCAAAGCAGGGCAAGGAAGTGCAAGTCAGGGCAGAACAAGGCAGGGCAGAGCAGAGGAAGGAAAGGAAGGGCAGGGCAAGGCAGGGCAGGGCAGGGCAGGGGAAGGTAGGGCTGGGCAAAGTAGGGCATGGCGGGGCAGGGCAGGGTAGGGCAATGCAATGTCAGGCAAGGCAAGGCATGGCAGGGCAGGATAAGGGAAGGCAGGGCAAGGAAAGGCAGGGCAGGGCGGGTCACGGCAAGGCAGGGAAGGGCAAGGGAAGGGCAAGGTATGGCTGGGCAAATTAGGGCAGGGCAAGGCAAGGCAAGGCAAGGCAGGGCAGGGCAGGGCATGGCAGGGGAAGGTAGGGCCGGGCAAAGTAGGGCATGGCAGGGCAGGGCGGGGCTAGGCAGGGTAGGGCAATGCAATGTCAGGCAAGGCAAGGCATGGCAGGGCAGGATAAGGGAAGGCAGGGCAAGGAAAGGCAGGGCAGGGCGGGTCACGGCAAGGCAGGGAAGGGCAAGGGAAGGGCAAGGTACGGCTGGGCAAAGTAGGGCAGGGCAATGCAGGGCAAGGTAGAGCCGGGCAAATAAGGCATAGCAGGGCAGGGCAGGGCAAAGCAAGGCAGGGCGGGGTAGGGCAATGCAATATCAGGCAAGGCAAGGCAAGGCAGGGCAGGGCAGGGCAGGGCAGGGCAAGGCAGAGCAAGGCTGGACAAGGCAAGGCAAGGCGGAACAAGGCAGGGCCGAGCAGAGGAAGGCAAGGAAGTGCAGGGTAAGGCAAGACAAGACAAGGCAAGGCAAGGTAGGGCAGGGCAAAGAAGGGCATGGCAGGGCAGGGTAAGGCGGGGCTTGGCAGGGCAATGCAGGGCAAGGAATGACAGGGCAAGACAAGGCAAGGCAGGGCGGGGAAATGCAAGGCAGAGCATAGCAAGGTAGGCAGGGCGAGGCAAGTAAAGGCAGGGTAGGGCAATGCAAGGCAAGGAAAGGCAGGGCAGGGCAGGGCAAGGCAAGGCAGGGTAGGGCAATGCAAGGTAAGGAAAGGCATGGCAGGGCAAAACAAGGCATGTCAAAGCAGGGCAGGGCAGGGAAGGGCATGGCAAAGCAGGGCATGGCAAAGGAAGGCAGGGCAGGGCAGAGCAGGGCAAGGCAGAGTAAGGCTGGACAAGGTAAGGTAAGGCAGGGCATGGCAAAGAAGGGCATGGCAGGGCAGGGTAAGGCGGGGCTTGGCAGGGCAATGCAGGACAAGGTAGAGCAGGGCAGGGCACGGCAAGGCAGGGCAGGGCAGGGCAAAGAAGGGGAAAGCGAGGAAAAGCAAGGAAGAGCATTACAAGGTAAGGCAGGGCGAGGCAAGTAAAGGCAGGGCAGTGCAAGGCAAGGCAGGGCAAGGTAGGGCAGGGCAAGGTAGGGCAGGGCAAAGTAGGGCAGGGCAAAGTAGGGCAGGGCAGGGCAGCGTAAGGCGGGGCTTGGCAGGGCAATGCAGGACAAGGTAGGGCAGGGTAAGGCAAGGCAGGGCAGGGCAAATCAGGGCAAGTCAAGGGAAGGCAGAACAAGGCAAGGCAAGGTAGGTCAAGGCACGGCAGGGCAGGGCAATGCAAGGCAAGGCAGTACAAGGCAGTACGGGTCAAGGCAGGGCAGGTCAGGGGAAAGAAGGGCAGAGGAAGGCAGGGCAGGGTGAAGCAGGTTAAGGCAAGGAAGAGAAGGCAGGGCAGGGGAAAATAGGGCAGGGCAAGGCAAGGCAGTGCAGGGCAGGGCAGGTCTGAGCAGGGAAGGCAGGGTAGTGCAGGGCGGGGCAGGGCCAGGCAGGGCCAAGCAGGGCAAGGCAAAGATAGTGCAGGGCAAGGCAGGGCAGGGCAAAGCAAGGGAAGGTAGGGCAGGGCAGGGCAAGGTAAGGCAAGTAAAGCAGGGCAGGGCAAGGCAGGGCAGGGCAAAGGACGGCAGGGCAGTGCAAAAACGGCAGGGCAGGGCAAGGGAAGGCAAGGAAGGGCAGTGGAAGGAAAGTCATGGCAAAGCAGGGCAGGTCAAGGCTTGCTAAGCAGGGAAGAGCAAGGCAGGGCATGGCATGGCAGGGCAAGGGAAGGCAAGGCAGAGCAGGGCAGGGTAAGGCGGGGCTTGACAGGGCGAGGTAAGGCAGAACAAGGCAGGGCATGGCAAGGATAGAAGGGCAGGGTAAGGCAGAGGAAGGCAAGGAAGACAAGGCAGGGCGGGTCAGAGCAAGGCAGGTCAGGGTAGGGCAGGCAAGGTAAAGAAGACAAGGCCGGGCAGGGGAAAATAGGGCAGGGCAGCGGAAGGCAAGGCAGGGCATGTCAAGGGCAAGGCAGAGCAAAGCAAGGCAAGGAAGGGCAGGGCAAGGCAAGGAATACACGGCAGGGTAGGGGAAGGCAGGGCAAAGCAGGGCAGGGCACAGCCTGGCAGGGCAAGGCAAGGAAAGTCAGGGCAAGGCAGGGCTTGGGAGGGCAAGGCAAGGAAAGTCAGGGCAAGGCTGGGCTGGGCTTGGGAGGGCAAGGCAAGGAAAGTCAGGGCAAGGCTGGGCTGGGAAGGGATTGGCAGGGCAAGGCAAGGCAATGCAGTGCAGTGCAGGGCAGGGGGGAGCAGGGAAGGCAGGGCAAGGCAGGACAGGGTGGGGCAGGGTAGTACAGGGCAAGGCAGGGCCAGGCAAGGCCAAGCAAGGCAAGGCAAAGATAGTGCAGGGCAAGGCAAGGCAGGGCAGAGCAGGGTATGGCGGGGATTGGCAGGGCAAGGTAAGGCAGAACAAGGCAGGGCACGGCAAGGCAAGGCAGTGCACTGCAGGGCAGGGCGGAGCAGGGAAGGCAGGGCAAGGCAGGACATGTGGAGCAGGGTAGTACAGGGCAGGGCAGGGCCAGGCAGAGCTAAGCAAGGCAAGGCAAAGATAGTGCAGGGCAAGGTAAGGCATGCAAAGCAGGGCAGGGGAAGGGAAGGCAGGGCAGGGAAGGGCATGGGAAGGGAAGGCAGGACAGGGCAGGGCAAGGGACGGCAGGGCAATGCAGGGCAAGGCAGGGCAGAACAGCGCAGGGCAGGGCAAGGCAAGGTAAGGCATGGCAAAGCAGGGCGGGGCAGGGCAGGGCAATGTAAGGCAGGGCAATGCAGAGCAGTGCAGGGCAGGGCAGGTCGGAGCAGGGAGGCAGGACAGGGTGGGGCAGGGTAGTGCAGCGCGGGTACAGGGTCAGGCAGGGCAAGGCAGGGCAGTGCAAGGTAAGGCATGGCAAAGCAGGGCAGGGCAAGGTATGCAAAACAGGGCAGGGCAAGGCAGAGCAGGGCAGGGCAAGGGAAGGCAAGGCAGGGCAGGGCAAGGGAAAGCAGGGCAGGTCTGAGCAGGGAAGGCAGGGTAGTGCAGGGCGGGGCAGGGCCAGGCAGGGCCAAGCAAGGCAAGGCAAAGATAGTGCAGGGCAAGGCAGGGCAGGGCAGGGCAAGGCAAGGCAAGGATAGGCAGGGCAATGTAAGGCAGGGCAAAGCAAGGTAAGGCAGTGCAAGGCACTACGGGTCAGCAAAAGGTAGGGCAGGGAAGGCATGGCAAAGCAGGGCAGGGCAAAACAAGGCAGGGCACGGTAAAGCGGAGCTTGGCAGGGCGAAGCAAGGCAGGGTGGGGCAGGGCAATGCAGGGCAAGGAAGGGCAGGTTGGGTCTGGGCATATAAGGGTAGGGCAAGGCAAGACAGGGCTGAGCGGGGCAGGGCAGAACAGGTGAAGGCAGGGCAGGGCAAGGTAGGGCAATTCAAGGTCACACAAGGCAAGGAATAGCAAGGCATGGCAAAGCAGGGCAAGGCAGAGCAAGGCTGGACAAGGTAAGGCAAGGCAGGGCAGGGCAAAGTCGGGCATGGCAGGGAAAGGCACGGCAAGGCAAGACAGGGCAGGGCAAGTCTGGACGGGGCAGGGCAGAACAGGTGAAGGCAGGGCAGGGCGGGGTAGGGCAATTCAAGGTCAGGCAAGGCAAGGATTGGCTGGGCAGTACAGGGCAAGGCAGAGCAAGGCTGAATAAGGGAAGTAAGGCAGGGCAAGGCAGAACATGGCAGGGCAGAGCAGAGGAAGGCAAAGAAGGGCAGGGCAAGGCAGGGCAGGGCGGGGCAAAGCAAGGCAGAGCATAGCAAGGTAAGGCAGGGCGAGGCAAGCAATGGCAGGGCAGGGTAAGGTCACGGGCAAGGGAAAGAGCAAGGTAAAGGCAAGGCAGGGCAAGGCAACACAGGGTAGGACAATGTAAGGCAAGCAATGGCTGGGCAGGGCAAGGAAAGGCATGGCAAAGCAGGGCAGGGCAGGGCAAAGGAAGGCAGGGCAGGGCAAAGGAAGGCAGGGCAGGGCAAGGGAAGGCAGGGCAGGGCAAGGGAAGGCAGGGCCGGGCAGGGCAAGGGAAGGCAAGGCAGGGCAGGGCAAGGGAAGGCAGGGCAGGGCAAGGGAAGGCAAGGCAGGGCAAGGGAAGGCAAGGCAGGGCAAGGGAAGGCAAGGCAGTGCAAGGGAAGGCAGGGCAGAGCAAGGGAAGGCAGGGCAGGGCAGGGCAAGGCATGGCAGGGCAGGGTAGGGCAGGGCAAGGCAGGATAAGATAAGGCAAGGCAAGGCAGAACAAGGCAGGGCAGAGCAGAGGAAGGAAAGGAAGGGCAGGGCAAGGCAAGACAAGGCAAGGCAGGGCAGGGCAAAGAAGGGCATGGCAGGGCAGTGTAAGGCGGGGCGTGGCAGGGCAATGCAGGAGAAGGTAGGGCAGGGCAAGGCAAGGCAGGTCGGAGCAGGGAAGGCAGGGCAAGGCAGGACAGGGTGGGGCAGGCTAGTGTAGGGTGGGGCAGGGCCAAGCAAGGCAAGGCAAATATAGTGCACGGCAAGGCAAGGATAGGCAGGGCAAGGTAAGGCAGGGCAAGGTGGGGCAGGGCAGATCAGGGCAGGTCAAGGCAAGGAAAGTCAGGTCAAGGCTGGGCTGGGCTGGTCTTGGCAGGGCAAGGCAGGGCAGAACAGGGCAGGGCAAGGGAAGGCAAGGCAAGGCAGGGCAGGGCAAGGTAAGGATAGGCAGGGCAAGGTAAGGCATGGCATGGTGGGGCAGGGCAGATCAAGGAACGGTAAGGCAAGGAATACACGGCAGGGTAGGGGAAGGCAGGGCAAAGCAGGGCAGGGCACAGACGGGCAGGGCAAGGCAAGGAAAGCCAGGGCAAGGCTGGGCGGGGCAGGGCCAGGCAGGGCCAAGCAGGGCAAGGCAAAGATAGTGCAGGGCAGAGCAAGGTAAGGCAGGGCAAAGCAGTGCAGGGCAAGGCAGAACAGGGCAAGGCAAGAGACAGCAGGGCAGGGCAGGGCAAGGCTAGGTAAGGCAGGGCAGGGCAAGGGAAGGCAAGGCAGGGCAAGGGAAGACAAGATAGGGCAGGGCAGGGTATGGCGGGGCTTGGCAGGGCAAGGTATGGCAGAACAAGGCAGGTCAAGGGGAAGGCAGAGCAAAGCAACACAGGGCAGGGCGGGGCAGGGAAAGGAAAGGAAGACAAGGAAGGGCAGGAGAAGGCAGGACAGGGCAGAGCAGGGCAAGGCAAGGCATGGCAAAGCAGGGCAAGGCAGGGCAGGGAAGGGCAGGGCAAGGCAAGGCAGGGCAGAACAGGTGAAGGAGGGGCAAGGGAAGACAAGGCAAGGCAGGGAAGGGCATGGCAGGGCAAGGTAAGGCAGAGCAGGGCAAGGCAAGGCATGTCAAAGCAGGGCAAGGCAGGGCAGAACAAGAGAAAGCAGGGCAGGGCATGGAAGGGCAGGGCAGGCCATGGCAGGGCAGGGCAAGGGAAGGCAGGGCAGTACAGGGCAGGGCAAAGGTAGTCAGGGCAGGGTGCATCAGGGCAAGGCAAAACAAGGCAAGGAAGAACAAGGCAAAGCAAGGCAAGGTTAGGCAGGGCAGGGTGCGTCTGGGCAGTGTGGGGCAATGCAAGGTAAGGCAGTGGAAGGGAGTACAGGTCATGACAAGGCAGGTCAGGGCAAGGCAAGGCAGGGCAGGTCAGGTGAAAGAAGGGCAGGGGAAGGCAGAGCAGGGTGAAGCAGGTCAAGGCAACGAAGACAAGGCAGGGTGGGGAAAATAGGGCAGGACAAGGCAAGGCAGGGCAGGGCAGGCCAAGGGAAGGGCAAGGGAAGTCAGGGCAATGCAAGGATAGCCAGGGCAAGGCAAGGATAGGCAGGGCAGGGCAAGGCAAGGCACGGCAAAGCAGGGCAGGGAAAGGGAAGGCAGAGCAGGGCAGGGCAAGGCAGGGTAAGTCAGGGCAGGGTAAGGCAGGGCAGGGCAAGGCAAGGCATGGCAAAGCACGGCAGGGCAAGGCAGGGCAGGGCATGGCAAGGCATGGCAAAGCAGGGCGGGGCAGGGCAGGGCTAGGGAAGGTAGGGCAGGGCAGAACAATGTAAGGCAGGGCAGCGCAAGGCAAGGCGTGGGAAAGCAGGGCAGGGCAAGGCAGAAAAGGGCAGGGCAGGGCAAGGTAGGAAAAGGGAAGGCAGGGCAGGGCAGGGTAGGGCAGGGAAAGGCAAAACAAGGCAAGGCAGAACAAGGCAGGGCAGGGCAGAGGAAGGCAAGGCAGGGCAGGGCAGCGTAAGGTAGGAAAAGGGAAGGCAGGGCAGGGCAGGGCAGGGCAGGGAAAGGCAAAACAAGGCAAGGCAGAACAAGGCAGGGCAGGGCAAGGCAGGTCAAGGTAGAGCCGGGCAAAGTAGGGCATAGCAGGGCAGGGCAAGGCAGAGCAAGGCTGGACTAGGTAAGGCAAGGTAGGGCAAGAGAAGGCAGGGCAGGGCAAAGCAGGGCAAGGAATAGCAGGGCAAGACAAGGCAGGGCAGGGTGGGGCAAAGCAAGGCAGAGCATAGCAAGGTAAGGCAGGGCGAGGAAAGCAATGGCAGGGTAGGATATGGGCACGGGCAAGGGGAAGAGCAAGGTAAAGGCAAAGCAGGGTAGGGCAATGCAATGCAAGGAAAGGCTGGGCAGGGCAGGGCAAGGTAAAGGCAGGGCAGGGCAAGGAAAGGCATGGCAAAGCAGAATAGGGTAATGCAGTGTAGGGCAGGGCAAGGCTGATCAAAGTAAGGCAAGACAGGGCAAGGCAAGGCTGAACTAGGCAGGGCCGAGCAGAGGAAGGCAAGGAAGGGCAGGGCAGGGCAAGGCAAGGCATGGCAAAGCACGTCAGGGCAAGGCATGGCAAAGCAAGTCGGGGTAGGGCAATGCAAGGTAAGGCAGGGCAAGGTAGGGTACGGCAGGGCAGGGGAAGGAAAGGAAGACAAGGCAGGGCAGGGGAAAACAGGGCAGGTCAGGGTAGAGCAAGGCAATGAAGACAAGGAAGGGCAGAAGAAGGCAGGGGAGGGCATGGCAGGGCAAAGCAAAGCATGGCAAAGCAGGGCAGGGCAGGGCAAGGGAAGGCAGGGCAGGATGCATCAGGGCAAGGCAAAACAAGGCAAGGCAGAACAAGGCAGGGCAAGGCAAGGTTAGGCAGGGCAGGGTGCGTCAGGGCAGTGTGGGGCAATGTAAGGTAAGGCAGTGCAAGGGAGTACAGGTCACGCCAAGGCAGGTCAGGGAAAGGCAAGGCAGGGCAGGTCAGGGGTAAGAAGGGCAGGGGAAGGCAGAGCAGGGTGAAGCAGGTCAAGGCAACGAAGACAAGGCAGGGCGGGGAAAAAAGGACAGGGCAAGGCAAGGCACGGCAAAGCAGGGCAGGGCAAGGTAGGGCAGAACTGGGCAAGGAAAGGCTGGGCAGGGCAAGGGAAGGCAGAGCAGGGCGGAGCAGGGCAGGGCTAAAGAAGGCAGGGCAGGGCAGGGCAATGTAAAACAGGGCAATGCAGGGCAGGGCAATGCAGGGCAGGTCGGAGCAGGGAAGGCAGGGCAAGGCAGGACAGGGTGGGGCAGGGTAGTGCAGGACGGGGCAGGGTCAGGCAGGGCCAAGCAGGGCAAGGCAAAGATAGTGCAGGGCAAGTCAGGGCAGGGCAAGGCAATGCAAGGCAAGCTAAGGCAGGGCAGGGTGGGGCAGGGCAAGACATGGAATACACGGCAGGGTAGGGGGAGACAGGGCAAAGCAGGTCAGGGCACAGCCGGGCAGGGCAAGGCAAGGAAAGCCAGGGCAAGCCTGGGCTGGGTAGGGCTGGGCAGGGTAAGGCAAGAAAATTAAGGCAAGGCTGGGCTGGACAGGGCAGGGTAGGGCAAGGCAAAGCAATGCAGTGCAGTGCAGGGCAGGGCGGAGCAGGGAAGGCAAAGCAAAGCAGGACAGGGTGGGGCAGGGTAGTACAGGGCGGGGCAGGGCAGGGCAGGGCAAGGCAAAGATAGTGCAGGGCAAGGCAGGGCAGAACAGGGTAGGGCAGCGCAGGGAAAGGGAAGGCAGGGAAGGGCAGGGCAGTGAAGGGAAGGGCAGGGCAAGGTAAGGCATGGCAAAGCAGGGCAGGGCAAGGCATGCAAAGCAGGGCAGAGCAGGGCAAGGCAGAGCAGGGCAGGGCAAGGCAAGGGAAGGCAAGATAGGGCAGGCAGGGTAAGGCGGGGCTACGCAGGGCAAGGTAAGGCAGAACAAGGCAGGGCAAGGCAGGGCAAGGCAAAGAAGACAAGGCAGGGTGGGTCAGAGCAAGGCAGGTCAGGGTGGGGCAGGCAAGGTAAGGAAGACAAGGCAGGGCAGGGGAAGCCAGGATAGGGCAGGGCAGGGCAAAGCAAGGCAAGGAAAGGCAGGGAAGGCGGGTCAGAGCAAGATAGGGCAGGGAAAGGCAGGTCAGGGCAGGTTAGGGGAAGGCAAAGCAGGGTGAAACAGGGCAAGGCAAGGAAGACAAGGCAGGGCAGGGGAAAATAGGGCAGGGCAGGGGAAGGCAAGGCAGGGCTGGTCAAGGGGAAGGCAGAGCAAAGCAAGGCGGGGCAGGGCAGATCAGGGCAGGGCAAGGCAAGGAAAGTCAGGGCAAGGCTGGGCTGGGCAGGGCTTGGCAGGGCAAGGCAAAGAAAGTCAGGGCAAGGCTGGGCTGGGCAGGGCTTGGCTGGGCAAGGAAGGGTAATGCAATGCAGGGCAGGGCAGGGCAGGTGTAGTGGGATTGCCTGCTCACAGCCTGAACCAGTGAATGAGCATCTGAGTGACTGGAGCGGAGGAGCTCAGGTCCACCCGACCTCTCGCTCTCTCCCTCTCGGTGGTGCTTCCGGAGGTGCTTCATATCCCGGGATTTCTAGGATCCCCATACCACGGGGTTGCTGTTATTATTGAAAAATGGGGCCCCCTGCGAGATGGAGGAAACCTCCACGAATCCCCATCCCGACTCGCTGACTATTTTCTCTCTCTGACTAAAAACGTACTGACTACTCGGGAGCGGCAATTAGCTGCGTCTACGGTGGCATGGCCGCTGCTGATAGCCTTAAACCAGATGAACACATCTGAAGGGGATCTGCTTGATGAAAATCAACTCTTGCGTGACCGTATCGAAGAATTAGAAAGACAAATTGCAATTTTGACAGGAAAAACACCAAAACCGGTCACTCCCATACGGAAGGTCCGGAATATCTCCCTAGAAGTCACCGGGGACCCTGTAGAAGACAACCCGCATAATCTGGTTTCTGAAGATGAAGGCACTAAAAGGTCGGATCTCGAAGTTCCACTCGAGCTAGATCCCTTTGAGATCCGACCAGTTGTAACCCAAAAAACAAAAAAAAATACAGGGTAGACCAGTGGGGCTACCCCCTGACCAGTGGCCCCCTGCCCATAGCACTTTTCATGTAACAGCTCGCCCATATACAGCAGCTGAACTGATGGATTTATTACAGCGGTTTAGACAAAAACCAAGAGAGAGTGTACCAGCATGGCTGCTCCGCTTATGGGACATGGGGGCAGAAGGTGTTATGGTAAATGGGCCAGAAATTTCAAAACTGGCATCCATTACCATTCACCCTGCCCTCAGACAGAGGCTATATGCCACCGTCCAACATAATGATGAAAATCATTCCTTAATTAAATGGTTAACAGCTGCGTGCCGTATAACATGGCCAAACAAAAGTGACATCCCTTTAAATACAGGTCTATGGTCTTCTATGGAAGATCCGCAAAATTATATTCGGGAACTGGGTATGAGAGAAACAATCTATGAGGAAGATTTTGAGAGCCCAGACCTGATGAAATTCTCAGCAGGAATGAGAGACCTTATCCTGCAGCAAGCTCCATCTCATCAGTATGGTACTTTGGTATCCATACTGAACCCCCTAGTGGCCTCAGAGGCCATCATACAACAGGCTGCCCAATTGGTGGCAGATCTGGGGGAGACAGAGTGCCTGCGCGCTAGGCGCAATGTCCGAATGGTGGTGGAAAGTTCAGAGATCCATCCACCACCACGACCTAGGAGACCAGCCTCTAAGGTAATCCAATCTGGACCCATCAGAGTATCGAGAAGACAGATGTTTAATGACCTGCTGAGAGCAGGAGTTCGATTTGAAAAGATTGATGGGCAGCCTAATCAGGTATTACTACAACTATGGAAACAGTTGCCCAATGATCAAAGATTCCGGTCCTCTCCCAAAAGGGAAGGAATTCGATTTATAGAACACATTCCACAAGACACATGGAATCTGGAAGATTTCATGGTGCCATCGAAAAGACGTAAACCTCCTCAGGCGGCCCGGGCAGCCACAGTCGAGCCGTCAGAGGAAAAAGACTTGGGGATTGCAGAGCTGATGGCATGACAGGGGAGTCAAAATTCCCCAGGACTAGGGTCTCTACAGGAGACCAGAGACCCTATGTTGAATTAACTATTCATTGGTCAAGAAAGAATGTACAACGAGTGATGGCGCTGGTAGATACTGGGGCAGAAACATCCATCATATATGGGGACCCAAATAAATTCCTGGGCACTAAGGCTATGATAGGTGGGTTTGGGGGGCAGATGATCCCCGTAACCCAAACGTGGTTGAAACTGGGGGTTGGACGTCTTCCACCTCGGGAGTACAAGGTATCTATTGCCCCAGTTCCAGAGTACATACTGGGGATAGACATCTTGTGGGGTCTGACTCTCCAGACCACTGTGGGAGAGTTCAGACTAAGGGAAAGATGTATTAGTATCCGGGCAGTGCAGGCAATTTTAAGGGGCCATGCAAAAATTGAGCCCATTTGTTTGCCACAACCCCGCCGGATAACAAATACGAAACAATACAGACTCCCTGGTGGGCAAGAAGAAATTACCAAGACTGTGCAGGAGTTGGAGAGAGTAGGGATTATTAGACCTGCACACAGCCCATACAACTCCCCCATATGGCCAGTCAGGAAGTCAGATGGTACATGGCGAATGACGGTAGACTACAGAGAACTAAATAAAGTCACTCCACCGATACACGCAGCTGTACCCAACATTGCCTCCCTCATGGATACGTTAAGTAGAGAAATAGAAACATATCATTGTGTTTTGGATTTAGCAAATGCATTTTTTAGCATTCCAATTGCTGAGGAATCTCAAGACCAGTTTGCATTTACATGGGAGGGCAGGCAGTGGACTTTTCAAGTCCTACCTCAGGGATACGTGCATTCACCTACATTCTGCCATAACCTGATAGCACGTGACTTGGCAAATTGGAATAAACCATCTACCGTCAAAATGTACCATTACATTGATGATCTGATGCTGACATCCAACTCAACTGAGGCATTAGAGAAGGCATTACCATCATTAACCACTTATTTACAGGAAAAAGGATGGGCTATAAACCCACAGAAAGTCCAAGGACCGGGGTTATCAGTTAAATTCCTGGGCGTTATCTGGTCAGGTAAGACTAAGGTCTTACCCAGCGCGATCATCGATAAGATTCAAGCGTTCCCCGTTCCCACAACACCAAAACAGTTGCAGGAGTTCTTGGGTATATTAGGATACTGGCGATCCTTTATACCCCACTTAGCACAACTCCTAAAACCTCTCTATCGATTAACAAAAAAAGGCCAAGTATGGGATTGGGGTAAAATGGAGCAAGATGCCTTCCAGCAGGCAAAAATAGCTGTTAAACAGGCCAAGGCACTGGGTGTATTCGATCCAACCCTTCCAGCCGAACTAGATGTGCATGTAACTCAAGAAGGGTTTGGCTGGGGTCTGTGGCAGCGCCAGAGTTCTGTTCGGACCCCCATTGGGTTCTGGTCACAGGTTTGGCACGGAGCAGAAGAAAGATACAGCATGGTTGAAAAGCAGTTATTGGCTACCTATTCTGCACGGCAGGCGGTAGAACCGATAACTCAAACTGCAGAAGTTACTGTTCAAACAACTTTGCCAATTCAGGGGTGGGTAAAAGATCTAACCCACATCCCTAAGACAGGGGTGGCCCAATCACAAACGGTGGCACGCTGGGTTGCCTACCTCAGTCAGAGAAGCCGCCTGTCATCATCTCCACTGAAGGAAGAACTGCAGAAGATACTTGACCCAGTAACATATCACAGTGAAACACCTGAGGAAATAATTGTCACTCGTCCAGAGAAGAGTCCTGTACAGGAGGGGAAATACCCTATTCCAGAAGATGCCTGGTACACAGATGGATCTAGCAGAGGGAACCCAAGTAGGTGGCGAGCTGTCGCATACCAACCCTCAACTGAAACAATATGGTTCGACGAAGGGGATGGACAAAGTAGCCAGTGGGCTGAGCTACGAGCTGTGTGGATGGTGATAACTCAAGAACCGGGCGATGTCTGCACAGATAGCTGGGCAGTCTACCGAGGGCTCACGCTCTGGATAGCACAGTGGGCCACTCAGGACTGGGCGATCCATGCTCGACCTATCTGGGGCAAAGATATGTGGGTTGATATATGGAACGTGGTTAGGCACAGGACTGTACGAGCATACCAAGTTTCTGGACATCAACCCTTGCAGTCGCCAGGTAATGATGAAGCTGACACTCTGGCTCGAGTTCGATGGCTAGGAAATACATCAGCCGAAGATATTGCCCATTGGTTGCATCAGAAATTACGGCATGCAGGACAGAAAACCATGTGGGCAACAGCTAAAGCATGGGGGCTGCCCATACAGTTACCGGATATTGTCCAGGCATGTCAGGACTGTGACGCTTGCTCACGAATGAGACCATGACCTCTGCCAGAAACAACGGCCCATCTTGACAGAGGACACAACCCTTTACAACGATGGCAGATCGATTACATAGGTAACCTTCCTCGATCTGAGGGGGCCAGATATGCCCTAACCTGTGTTGACACAGCAAGTGGATTGATGCAAGCCTATCCTGTAGCGAAGGCAAACCAAGCCTATACCATTAAAGCTCTAACTAGGTTGATGGCATCATATGGGACTCCTGAGGACATCGAGAGTGACCAAGGTACACATTTCACAGGTACAACTGTACAAAAGTGGGCTGAAGAAAACAACATTGAATGGCGGTTTCACCTGCCCTATAATCCAACGGGAGCAGGCTTAATAGAAAGGTATAATGGAATCCTGAAGGCTGCTCTGAAGGCAGATTCACAGTCCTTGCAGGGGTGGACCAAGAGGCTTTATGCAACCCTGCGGGACTTAAATGAGAGACCGAGGGATGGCAGACCCAGCGCTTTAAGAATGTTGCAGACAACTTGGGCCTCCCCACTTAGGATACAAATCACTAGCAAAGACACCAAACTTAAGCCCCAAGTTGGCACCATGAATAATCTTCTGCTCCCTGCCCCTGATGACCTAGAGCCTGGGAAACACAAGGTAAAATGGCCTTGGAAGGTGCAAGTAGGACCAAAATGGTGTGGTCTCCTTGCACCTTGGGGGAGATTGTTAGAGGTTGGGGGATCAGTAAACCCTCCTGTGGTCGGTGCATGGCCAACAGAGGTTGTAGTTGACACTCCGATTTTCATTGCAAAGGGGACATTAATCATGTCCTTATGGCAAATTAGAACTCCCCCCCTTGGTACCTGATATAGTGATCCAACCACAGATATCAGGCCAAAGGGTATAGTATCGAAGGCCAGGCCGTGCTCCAGTACAGGCAGAGGTACTGACTCAAGACCGAAATACAGCCTGTATCTTACCATGGAGGGCAGACTTACCCCTCCTTGTACCTGTTAAACATCTGTATTACTCCCCTTGAGGTTATGAAGTTCACAGGACAGCCGGCAGGAGCAACACCACTCCAGCATGCTCCAGTGACCATGAGGAAACATCATGACATCCGGTGGTGGACTGCTGAACTTTCGGCAACTGTTGAGTGTGAACCTACTGGTCCTGAAAGAAGATACGACTCTGGAAGGAACATCAAGTACTGGCCCAAGAGAACCACAAGAAGGGACTACAAATAATGGCCTTCAGTGCCTAAACATTCTATATTGGGGCGGGTATTGTACAAGCGTCGCGATGTACTTGGTATTTTGAGCCATCGGAACAGCAGAAGATTATGCTCAACCTGCTCAGTTGCTGGTTCATGCTGTGAAGGGGTGGAGTGTAGTGGGATTGCCTGGTCACAGCCTGAACCAGTGAATGAGCATCTGAGTGACCGGAGCGGAGGAGCCCAGGCCCACCCGACCTCTCGCTCTCTCCCTCTCAGTGGTGCTTCCGGAGCTGCTTCCGGGAGCACAGATCCGCTCGGAGCCTGCGCGGGTTGCTTCCCCGCTCTCTGGCTCTCTTCCTTCCGGCGCGCCAGTGTTCGAACGAGAGGCGGCTGCGTTCCTCAGCATAAACGGTCGCCGGGAGGGGTGAGTTCGTTCCCCCTTATCTGTAACATCTCTTTCTGTAGCGCCACTACCTCAAATAAAAGCTCTGTCACCACCTTTGCTTGCTTTACAGCAGGTTAGGGGAAGGCAAAGCAGGGCGAAGCAGGGCAAGGCAAGGAAGACAAGGCAGGGCAGGGGAAAAAAGGGCAGGGCAGCGGAAGGGAAGGCAGGGCAGGTCAAGGGGAAGGCAGAGCAAAGCAAAACAGGGCGGGGCAGGGCAGATCAGGGCAAGGCAAGGAATACACGGCAGGGTAGGGGAAGGACAGGCAAAGCAGGGCAGGGCACAGCTGGGCAGGGCAAGGCAAGGCAAGTCAGGGCAAGGAAGGGCTGGGCAGGGCTTGGCAGGGCAAGGCAAGGCAATGCAATGCAGTGCAGGGCAGGGCGGAGCAAGGAAGGCAGGGCAAGGCAGGACAGGGTGGGGCACGGTAGTACAGGGCGGGGCATGGCCAGGCAGGGCAAGGCAAAGATAGTGCAGGGCAAGGCAGGGCAGGGCAGGGCAGGGCAAGGGAAGGCAAGGCAAAGTAAAGCATCATGAGGCCTGCAAAGCAGGGTAGGGCAAGGCAGGGCCGAGCAGGGCAGAGCAAGGGAAGGCAGGGTAAAGTAAAGCATGGTAAGGCATGCAAAGCCGGGCAGGGCAAGGCAGAGCAGGGCAGGGCAAGGCAAGGCATGGCCGAGAAGGGCAAGGCAAAGGAAGGCAAGGCAGGGCAAGGGAAGGCAAGGCAGGGCAAGGGAAGGCAAGGCAGGGCAAGGGAAGGCAAGGCAGGGCAAGGGAAGGCAAGGCAGGGCAAGGGAAGGCAAGGCAGGGCAGGGCAGGGTAATGCGGGTCATGACAGGGCAAGGTAAGGCAGAACAAGGCAGGGCAAGGCAAGGATAGTCAGGGCAGGGCAAGGCAAGGCAAGAGAAGGAAGACAAGTCAGGGCGGGTCAGAGCAAGGCAGGTCAGGGTGGGGCAGGAAAGGTAAGGAAGACAAGGCAGGGCAGGGGAAGTCACAATAGGGAAGGGCAGGACAAGGCAAGGTAAGGCAAGGAAAGGCAGGGAAGGCGGGTCAGAGCAAGGTAGGGCAGGGAAAGGCAGGTCAGGGCTGGTTAGGGGAAGGCAAAGCAGGGTGAAGCAGGGCAAGGACAGGAACACAAGGCAGGGCAGGGGAAAATAGGGCAGGGCAGGAAAAGGCAAGGCAGGGAAGGTCAAATGGAAGGCAGAGCAAAGCAAGGCAGGGCAAGGCGGGGCAGGGCAGATCAAAGCAGGGCAAGGCAAGGAATACACGGCAGGGTAGGGGAAGGCAGGGCAAAGCAGGGCAGGGCACAGCCGAGAAGGGCAAGGCAAGGAAAGTCAGGGCAAGGCTGGGCTGGGCAGGTCTTGGCAGGGCAAGGCAAGGCAATGCAGTGCAGTGCAGGGCAGGGCGGAGCAGGGAAGGCAGGGGAAGGCAGGACAGGGTGAGTCAGGGTAGTACAGGGCAAGGCAGGGCCAGGCAGGGCAGGGCAGTGCAGGGCAAGGTAAGGCAGGGCAATACAAGGAAGACAAGGCAGGGCGGGTTAGAGCAAGGCAGGTCAGGGTGGGGCAGGCAAGGTGTCACGGTGGCATCCGTGACAGTAACCCAAGGGGGAACCGAGAAGGGAAAAAAAAGAAGGGAACGAAAATAAACTGCCCCGTGGCCCGCAGACGCCTCAGCAGAGCCGCGTGCTCCGGGGGGGGACGGGGAAACAGAGAGTATAGAGGGTATGTAGAAAAACAAAACACAACGGCACGATCTGAGAAGGAACGGTAACTTTACTAAATCTAATAAAATTGAACAATTGAGAGAGAGAGACAAAATTTCCAAACCAGAAAGAACTGGGAGCTTACTTTACACGTGCTGAACTCCTCACGGCCACCCAGCGCGTGCGCCACCAAAAAGCGCGGGCCTCGCATCCGGTGCGGAGCTCCGCCCCTCCGCTGCTCCCCACAGCATTAACTCTTTAACGGCCTGCATGATGTTCTGATGAGGAATATCGGCATCAAAACCACAAAACCACAACATTCCACCCCTTATTCCACATCATCACATCATGCTTAACACATATCTATATAGAACCAAAAACAGTAATAACACAGATTACATACAAACATATCTATACATATATGTATACACGGAATCACAGACTGCACTCCCCCAGCATCAAATTCCCTTGTGGTACACACTGGACATCCCCATTTTTATCCATTACCCACCAGGTGCACCCAGGTCCCTGTGCAAAAACTGTTCCACGGAGGGGTTTGCCCTTTCCAGAGGCTGCAAGGACCCACACTGCTTTTCCCAACATGTTCTTTACATGTACTACAGGGACCTTATCTCCCTCTATGGTCTGTAGGGAGCTGGATTGTGTAGGACCATCTCGGTTGACTGATCCCCTAGTGTTGACCAACCACGTGGCTTCTGACAGGTTTTTCTCCCAATGCTTAAATGTCCCGCCAGCCAGTGCTTTCAGTGTCGTTTTTAACAACCCGTTGTAGCGCTCGATCTTACCAGCAGCTGGTGCATGGTTGGGAATATGATAGACCCATTCAATGCCATGTTCCTTGGCCCAAGTATCCACAAGTGAATTTTTGAAATGAGTCCCATTATCGGACTCAATTCTTTCTGGGGTTCCATGTCACCATAGGATTTGCTTCTCTAAACCTAAGAATGGTGTTTCGGGCGGTAGCATGGGGTACTGCATATGTTTCAAGCCACCCAGTGGTCGCCTCCACCATGGTGAGCACATAACACTTACCACTGCGAGATTGTGGCAAGGTGATATAATCAACCTGCCACGCCTCCCCATATTTATACTTCTGCCATCGCCCTTCCTGCCAGAGAGGTTTCATCCTCTTGGCCTGTTTAATTGTGGCACATGTATCACAGTCATGGATCACTTGTGCGATGGCATCCACAGTTAAGTCCACCCCTCGGTCTCTAGCCCACTTATAGGTCGCGTCCCTTCCTTGATGGCCTGAGGTCTCATGGGCCCCACCGCGGCTAAAAATAACTCTCCTTTGTTCTGCCAATCCAAGTCTATTTGAGACACCTCAGTTTTGGCAGCTTGATCTACCTGATGGTTATTTTTCTGTTCCTCAGTAGCTCGATTCTTGGGCACATGAGCATCTATGTGACGCACCTTTACACCCAACCTTTTTGTTCGGACAGCAATGTCTTTCCACAGTTCCGCAGCCCAGATAGGTTTACCCTTTCTTTGCCAGTTGTTTTTGTTCCCACTGCTGCAACCACCCCCATAAAGCGTTTGCCACCATCCAAGAGTCAGTATAGAGATACAGCGTTGGCCACCTCTCCCGTCCAGCCACATCTAAGGCCAGCTGGACAGCCTTTACCTCTGCAAATTGGCTTCACTCTCCTTCTCCTTCGGTGGCCTCTGCTACTCGTCGTGTGGGGCTCCACACAGCAGCCTTCCATCTGCGATGTTTCCCAACAATCCGACACGATCCGTCAGTGAAGAGGGCATATGTCTTTTCATTTTCTGATAGTTCATTATATGGTGGGGCCCTCTTTTGCGCGTGGTACCTCCTCTGCTGGTGATGTTCCAAATTTCTTGCCTTCAGGCCAGTCCATGATCACCTCTAACACCCCTGGACGGCTGAGGTTCCCCATCCGAGCTCGCTGTGTAATCAGTGCAATCCACTTACTCCAGGTGGCATCAGTAGCGTGATGGGTGGAGGGAACCTTTCCTCTGAACATCCAGTTCAGCACTGGCAATCGAGGTGCCAGGAGCAGCTGCGTCTCAGTGCCAATTACTTCAGAGGCAGCCCGAACTCCCTCGTATGCTGCCAAAATCTCCTTCTCAGTTGGAGTGTAGCACTCCTCCGAACCCCTGTACGCTCTGCTCCAAAATCCCAGGGGTCGGCCTCGGGTCTCCCCAGGGGCTCTTTGCCACAGACTCCAAGTGGGACCTTTCTCTCCAGCAGCAGTGTATAGGATGTTCTTTACGTCCTGTCCCATCCGTACTGGCCCCAGGGCAACAGCACGGGCTATCTCCTTTTAATCTGCTCAAAGGCCTGTTGCTGTTCAGGACCCCATGCAAAATTATTCTTCTTTCGGGTCACCTGATAGAGGGGGCTTACTATGAGACTGTAATTTGGGACATGCATCCTCCAAAAGCCTACTACACCGAGAAAAGACTGTGTCTCCTTTTTGCTAGTGGGTGGTGACATGCTGGTGATTTTGTCAACCACATCTCCTGGGATGTGACGACGCCCATCTTGCCATTTTACTCCTAGAAACTGAATTTCTTGGGCAGGTCCCTTCACTTTGTTTCGTTTGATAGCAAAACCAGCACCCAGAAGAATTTGGATTATTCGCTCTCCTTTTTTAAAAACTTCTTCTGCTGTATCACCCCACACAACAATGTCATCAATATACTGGAGGTGCTCAGGTGCCCCACCCTGTTCCAGTGTGGTCTGAATCAACCCATGGCAAATGGTTGGGCTGTGTTCCCACCCCTGGGGCAAACGGTTCCAAGTGTACTGAATGCCCCTCCACGTGAAAGCAAACTGTGGTCTGCACTCTGTGGCCAAAGGAATAGAGAAGAACGCACTGGCAATGTCAATGGTAGCGTACCACTTGGCTGCTTTTGACTCCAGTTCATATTGCAGCTCCAACATATCTGGCACAGCAGCACTCAGTGGGGGTGTGACTTCATTCAGACCACGGTAATCTACCGTCAGCCTCCATTCTCCTTTGGATTTACGTACCGGCCATATGGGGCTGTTAAACGGTGAGTGGGTTTTGCTGATCACTCCCTGGCCCTCTAACTGACGGATCAAATTATGAATGGGGAGCAAGGAATCCCTGTTGGTGCGGTATTGCCGTCTGTGTACTGTTCTCGTAGCAATTGGTACCTGCTGCTCTTTTACTTTCAGTACCCCCACAACAGACGGATCTTCTGACAGGCCAGGTAAAATAGTCAGCTGCTGAATGTTGTCTGCATCTACAGCAGCTATTCCAAAAGCCCATCGATATCCCTCGGGATCCTTGAAATTTCCTCTTCTAAGATAATCAATACCGAGCATGCATGGAGCCCCCTGTCCAGTCACTATACGATGTTTCTGCCAGTCTTTACCAGTGAGGCTTATTTCTGCCTCCAACACAGACAATTCCTGAGAGCCCCCAGTCACTCCAGAAATATAAATCAATTCTGTCCCTTTATAACTCGAAGGCATTAGAGTGCACTGTGCACCAGTGTCCACCAGTGCCTCATATTTCTGTGGGTTTGATGTGCCAGGCCACCAAATCCACACAGTCCAATACACTCTATTATCCCTCTCCCTCCTCTGGCTGAGGGCAGGGCCCCTCTATTGGTTACCTGTGGTGACCGGAGCAATTTCATTGGTGGCTGATCTCTGCTGTAATTCTCTCACCCGTGCTCGTAGTGCAGGGGTGGGTTTTTTATGCCACTTCTTCATGTCCTCTCCATTCTCTCGTAAGAAGCTCCACATGGACACACGCGACATGAAGTTACTGCTGTCATCTGCTCGAGCAGAGAGGCGGTTGCCTTTGATGGCTGAGACTTTTATCCGTTTGATCCGTTTCTCCATCAGATTCTTTGGATCATCCCCGTCTTCATCCGGTGTTTCTGATACTGACACAGGTCCATCCCGGTTCATCAGCGAGGACAATTCCTCCAGTATCATTCTCAGTATCTCCTTTATGTCACTGACTTCTCCTGCTACCGATGATACAGCCGCAATGGAAACGTGTGATGGTGGAAGTTGTTGTTCAAAGTTTTGAAGTGTAGTAACCACTTCATGAAATGGGAGTCTTCTGTTTCGGCCCTCGAGTATATTAAATGTTGCTACCAGTGTACATGCGTACCTTTCTGGTGCTGTTTTTGAGAGCTTCCGATATACATCAGCTTTACACCATGCTTTCTCAGGATCGCGGTCCTGGTGTGGATTGTTAGGGACAAAGGAAGGATCGTACAGCATCTCTACTACAGCCATTTCTCTCAAAAATTGGACGCCCTTCTCCACAGTATTCCATCTTTCCACCTTAGGCTCCAGATAGTCTTTGTAAGGGAATCTCTCCTTTACAGCCACTAGTACTCGTTCCCAGAGGGTAGCAACTCCACTCAAACATCTACTAATCCCTCTGTCGATAGCTGGGTCTCGAGCAATGCTTCCCAGTTGGCGGGCTTCGTTGCCATCTAGGGACACGCTGCAGGCACCGTTGTCCCAACACCGCAGCAACCAGGTGACGATAGGTTCATCTGAGCGCCGTACAAACTCCTTTCTTGAACCCTGGATTTCAGTCATCTTTAGGGGCCGACGAATAGTAGTAATGGTGATTTCTTCATTATCACTGTCCTCTCCATGTCTCACACTTTTCTTAGTGGCCTTTCTGGGTGGTGGTGGTGGTGGTGCTGAGGAGGGCCCCTCACCTGGATCTTCCTCTTCTTTCTCATCTCTGTCGTCTCCATGTTTCTCACCTTCCTTAGTGGCCTTTTGAGGTGGTGGTGGTGGTGGTGCTGAGGATGGCCCCTCACCTGGATCTTCCTTTTTTTTCTCTGCTTCTTCTTCTTTCCGTTCTAGTCGAGAGGACACTCGTTTCCATTTCTGGCCTTCCACAGGGGCAACCGACACAGGTGCCGGTGCTTCCTGTGACTGGTCAGGTTTAACCTCAAGGTTTTCATTTTTGCTCTGAACCTCGGTTTGGAATGCATTTCTCTCCAGAATATCAATTATAGCTCGATAAGCACAAGCCAAGCCCCAAACAATCCGTTCCTTCTCAGATCTCCCTGAGTCACGTGACTCCTGACCTAAACACTCACTGAATTTCTCAGGATCCCGCAGGTGCTCAAGATCAAAATCACGTTGCACCGGGGGTCCCCAGGCTTCTAATTTCTTCCCTAATTTTTCCCACCTCCCTTGCCATTCAACACTCTCTGGTTTTGAGGAGAGCTTCCTACACAGGATGTAAATTACTGTTGCAAAGAGTACATTCAGAAAAACAGATAACACAATTGCCAGGCTGACATCTTGAACATAAGTAAAAACCTGAAGAGAGTACCTGGAAACCAATCCAAACGCCGTATAATCTGTCATATTAACCAGGGCGTTTAGGCAGAAGGGGGGTAACCCCATCAGCACACTAAAACAGCTCTATGCATATATGACTCCGGTGCTGAACATGAGGAGCTTAAAAAGGCACCAACATGCTCTAAGCTACATGAAAACAGTTAGTCCACTCAGCACCAGTTTTACACGGGAGTACAAATACTGCATTGCCCGCATTCTCCACCAATACTGTGTCAAGGTGTTATCTGTGACAGTAACCCAAGGGGGGAACCGAGAAGGGAAAAAAAAGAAGGGAACGAAAAAAAACTGCCCCGTGGCCCGCAGACGCCTCAGCAGAGCCGCGTGCTCCGGGGGGGGACGGGGAAACAGAGAGAATAGAAGGTATGTAGAAAAACAAAACACAACGGCACGATCTGAGAAGGAACGGTAACTTTCCTAAATCTAATAAAATTGAACAATTGAGAGAGAGAGACAAAATTTCCAAACCAGAAAGAACTGGGAGCTTACTTTACACGTGCTGAACTCCTCACGGCCACCCAGCACGTGCGCCTCCAAAAAGCGTGGGCCTCGAGTCTGGTGCGGAGCTCTGCCCCTCCCCTGCTCCCAAAGCATAAACTCCTTCACGGCCTGCATGATGTTCTGATGTGGAATACGGGCATCAAAACCACAAAACCACGACAGCAGAGCAGGGAAGGCAAAGCAAAGCAGGACAGGGTGGGGCAGGGTAGTAGAGAGCGGAGCAGGGCCAGGCAGGGCCAAGCAAAGCAAGGCAAAGATAGTGCAGGGCAAGGCAGGGCCAGGCAGGGCCAAGCAAGGCAAGGCAAAGATAGTGCAGGGCAAGGCAGGGCAGGGCAAAGATAGGGCAGGGCAGGGCAGGGCAAAGATAGGGCAGGGCAGGGCAGGGCAAAGATAGGGCAGGGCAGGGCAGGGCAAAGATAGGGCAGGGGCAGGGCAGGGCAAAGATAGGGCAGGGCAGGGCAGGGCAAAGATAGGGCAGGGCAGGGCAGGCGGATCAGAGCAAGGTAGGGCAGGGAAAGGCAGGTCAGGGCAGCTAAGGGGAAGGCAAAGCAGGGTGAAGCAGGGAGAGGCAAGGAAAGTCAGGGCAAGGCTGGGCTGGGCAGGTGGAGCAGGGCAAGGCAAGGCAATGCAGTGCAGTGCAGGGTAGGGCAGAGCAGGGCAGGGCAAAGCAAGGCAGGACAGGGTGGGACAGGGTAGTACAGGGTGGCAGCCAGAGCCAGGAAGGGCCAAGCAAGGTAAGGCAAAGATAGTGCAGGGCAAGACAGGACAGGGAAAGGTAAGGCATGCAAAGCAGGGCAGGGCAAAGCAAGGCAAGACAGGGTGGGACAGGGTAGTACAGGGCGGCAGCCAGAGCCAGGAAGGGCCAAGCAAGGTAAGGCAAAGATAGTACAGGGCAAGACAAGGCAGGGCAAGGTAAGGCATTAAAGCAGGGCAGGGCAAGGGAAGGCAGGGCAACGCAGGGCAGGCTGGGGCAGGGTAGTGCAGGGCGGGGCAAGGCCAGGCAGGGCCAAGCAGGGCAAGGCAAAGATAGTGCAGGGCAAGGCAAGAATAGGCAGGTCAAGGTAAGGCAAGGCAAGATAAGACAGGGCAAGGCTGGGATGGACAAGGCTGGGCAGGGCTGGGCATGGCAGGGAAGGGCAAGGAAGGGCAGGGCAAAGCAGGGCAAGGAATGGCAGGGCAAGAGAAGGCAGGGCATAGCAAGGTAAGGCAGGGTGAGGCAAGCAATGGCAGGGCAGGGTAAGGGCACAGGCAAAGGGAAGAGCAAGGTAAAGGCAAGGCAGGGTAGGGCAATGCAAGGCAAGGACAGGCTGGGAAGGGCAATAAAAGGCATGGCAAAGCAGGGCAAGGGAACATGGGGCAGGGCGAGGTAGGTCTGGGCAAATTAGGGCATGGCAGGGAAGGGCAAGGCAGGGCAAGGTAGAGCTGGGTAAAGTAAGGCAAATCAAGGCAGGGCAGGGCAAGGCTGGACAAGGTAAGGCAAGGCAGGGCAAGGCAACGCTGAACAAGGCAAGACCGAGCAGAGGAAGGCAAGGAAGGGCAGGGCAAGGCAAGACAAGGCAAGGCAGGACAGGTCAGGGCAAGGCAAGGAAGGGCAGAGTAGGGTAGGGTGGGGCAGGCAAGGCAGAACAGGGCAAGGCAAGAGAAGGCAGGGTAAAATATGGTACGGCAGGGCAGTGCAAAGCAAGTAAGACAAGGAAGGGCAGTGAAGGGCAGGGCAAAGGAGGGCAAGGGAGGGCAAGGGAGGGCAGGGCAAGGCAAAAAAAGGCAAGGCAGAACATGGCAGGGCAGGGCAGAAGAAGGCAGGGCAGGGTAGGGCAAGGCAGGGCAAGGTAGAACCAGGCAAAGTAGGGCATGGCAGGGCAGGGCAAGCAGGGCAGGGCGGGGTAGGGCAATGTAAGGTCAAGCGTGGCAGGGCAGGGCAGGGCAAGGTAGAGCAGGGCAAAGTAAGGCGGGGAAGGGCAAGGCAAGGCAAGGCATTGGAAAGAAGGGGAAGGCATGACAAAGCAGGGCAAGGCAGGGCAAGTCAAGGGCAGGGCAGGGCAAGGCAAGACAAGGCAAGGCAGGGCAGGGCAGGGCAAAGTAGGGCAAGGAATGACAGGACAAGACAAGGCAGGGCAGGGCAAAGCAAGGCAGAGCAAAGCAAGGTAATGCAGGGCGAGGCAAGCAATGGCAGGGCAGGGTAAGGGCACGGGCAAGGGGAAGAGCAAGGTAAAGGCAAGGCAGGGCAAGGCAAGCCAGGGTAGGGCAATGCAATGCAAGGAAAGGCAGGGCAAGGCAGGGCAGGGAAGGGCAAGGCAAAGGAAGGGCAAGGCAGGGCAGGGCAAGGGAAGGCAGGGCAGGGCAAGGGAAAGCAGGGCAAGGAATGACAGGGCAAGACAAGGCAGGGCAGGGCAGGGAAAAGCAAGGCAGAGCATAGCAAGGTAAGGCAGGGCAGGGCAAGGCAGGGCAGGGCAGGACAAGACATGGCAAGGCAGGGCAGGGCAAGTTAAGGCAGGGCAGGGCAAGTTAAGGCAGGGCAGGGCAAGGAATGACAGGGCAGGGCAAGGCAGGGCAGGGCAGGGAAAAGCAAGGCAGGGCAAGTTAAGGCAGGGCAGGGCAAGTTAGGGCAGGGCAAGGCAGGGCAGGGCAAGGCAAGGCAGGGCAAGGCAGGGCAGGGCATGTTAAGGCATGGCAGGTCAAGGGGAAGGCAGAGCAAAGCAAGGCAGGGCAGGCTGGGGCAGGGCAGATCAGGGCAGGGCAAGGCAAGGAAAGTCAGGGCAAGTCATGGCTGGGCAGGGCTTGGCAGGGCAAGGAAAGGAAAGTCAGGGCAAGGCTGGGCTGGGCAGGGCTTGGCAGGGCAAGGCAAGGAAAGTCAAGGCAAGGCTGGGCTGGGCAGGGCGGAGCAGGGAAGGCAGGGCAAGGCAAGACAGGGTGGGGCAGGGTAGTGCAGGGCAGGGCAGGGCCAGGCAGGGCCAAGCAGGGTAAGGCAAAGATAGTGCAGGGCAAGGCAGGGCAGGGCAGGGCAGGGCACAGTCGGGCAGGGCAAGGCAAGGCAATGCAGTGCAATGCAGGGCAGGGCAGGGCAGGGCTAGGGAAGGAAGGGCAGGGCAGGGCTAGGGAAGGAAGGGCAGGGCAGGGCAAGGGAAAGCAGGGCAGGGCAAGGGAAAGCAGGGCAGGGCAAGGGAAAGCAGGGCAGGGCAGGGCAAGGGAAAGAAGGGCAGGGCGAGGGAAGGCAGGGCAGGGCAGGAAAAGGGAAGTCAGGGCAAGGCAGGGCAAGGTAAAACATGGCAGGGCAAGTTAAAACATGGCAGGGCAAGGCAAGGCATGGAAAAGTAAGGCGGGGCAGGGCAAGGCAGGGCAGGGCAGGGCAAGGGAGGGCAGGGTAAAGTAAAGCATGGTAAGGCATGCAAAGCAGGGCAGGGCAAGGGAAGGTAGGGCAAGGGAAAGCAGGGCAGGGCAAGGGAAGGCAGGGCAGGGCAAGGAAGGGCAAGGCAGGGCAGAACAGCGCAGGGCAGGGCAAGGTAAGGCAGGGCAGGGCAAGGTAATGCAGGGCAGGACAGGGTAAAGCAAGGCAGGGCAGGACAGGGTAAAGCAAGGCATGGCAAAACAGGGTGGGGCAGGGCAGGGCTAGGGAAGGCAGGGCAGGACAGGGCAGGGTAATGTAAGTCAGGGCAATGCAGGGCAGTGCAAAGCAGGGCAGGTCGGAGCAGGGAAGGCAGGTCAAGGCAGGACAGGCTGGGGCAGGGTAGTGAAGCGCGGGGCAGGGTCAGGCAGGGCCAAGCAGGGCAAGGCAAAGATAGTGCAGGGCAAGGCAGGGCAAGGCAGGGCAGAATAGGGGAGGGAAGGGCAGGAAAGGACAAGGCAGGGCAGGGAAGGGCAGGGCAAGGTAAGGCATGGCAAAGCAAAGCAGGGCAAGGTATGCAAGGCAGAGCAGGGCGGGGCAGAGCAGGGCAAGGCAGAGCAGGGCAAGGCAGAGCAGGGCAAGGCAGAGCAGGGCAGGGAAAGGGACGGCAGGACAGGGCAAGGGAAGGAAAAGCAGGGCAAGGCAAGGGATTCAGAACAGGGCAAGGGACGGCAAGGCGAGGATAGGTAGGGCAGGGTAAGGCGGGGCTTCGCAGGGCAAGGCAAGGGATAGGCAGGGCAGGGCAACGCAGGGCAAGGCAAGGAAGACAAGGCAGGGCGGGTCAGAGCAAGGCAGGTCAGGATGAGGCAGGCAAGGTAAGGTAGGTAAGGCAGGGCAGGAGAAGTCAGGATAGGGCAGGGCAAGGCAAGGGAAGGTAAGGTAAGGCAAGGAAAGGCAGGGAAGGCGGGTCAGAGCAAGGTAGGGCAGGGAAAGGCAGGTCAGGGCAGGTTAGGGGAAGGCAAAGCAGGGTGAAGCAGGGCAAGGCAAGGAAGACAAGGCAGGGCAGGGGAAAATAGGGCAGGGCAGGGAAAAATGGGCAGGGCAGAGAAAGGTCAAGGGGAAGGCAGAGCAAAGCAAGGCAGGGCAGGGCAAAGCAGGGCGGGGTGGGGCAGATCAGGGCAGGGCAAGGCAAGGAATACACAGCAGGGTAGGGGAAGGCAGGGCAAAGCAGTGCAGGGCACAGCCAGGCAGGGCAAGGCAAGGAAAGTCAGGGCAAGGCTGGGCTGGGCAGGGCTTGGCAGGGCAAGGCAAGGCAATGCAGTGCAGTGCAGGGCAGGGCGGAGCAGGGAAGGCAGGACAAGGCAGGACAGGGTATGGCAGGGCAGGGCCAGTCAGTGCCAAGCAAGGAAAGGCAAAGATAGTGCAGGGCAAGGCAGGCCAGGGCAAGGTAAGGCATGCAAAGTAGGGCAGGGCAAGGCAAGGCAGGGTAGGGCAAGGCAAGGTAAGGCAAAGCAGGGCAGGGCAAAGTAAGGCATGGCAGAGCAGGGCAGAGCAAGGCATGCTAAGCAGGGCAGGGCATGGCAAGGCAGGGCAGGGCAGAGAAGGGCAAGGGAAGGGAAGGCAGGGCAGGGCAGGGTAAGGCGAAGCTTGGCAGGGCAGGGCAAGGCGGGGCTTGGCAGGGTAAGGTAAGGCAGAACAAGGCAGGCCATGGCAAGGATAGGCAAGGCAGGGCAAGGCAGGGCGGGTCAGAGCAAGGCAGGTCAGGGTGGGGCAGGCAAGGTAAGGAAGACAAGGCAGGGCAGGGGAAGGCAAGGTAAGGCAAGGAATGGCAGGGAAGGTGTCGTGGTTTTATGATTTTTTGGTACTGGTATTCCACATCATGGCATCATGTAGTGCATTGGGAGTCAGGGAGAACAACATTCCCCAGAGGACTTGGCAATGCTTTGTATTTTTTCACGTGTTTTCCGCTCAGAGGGAACAGATAAAAACTCTCTGCGGTCACGGGACGTTCTCTCTCTTTCCTCTAGGATCACTTAGGAGTGGGTGCTCGCTGCCGTCCGCCATCAGCATTAGCGTAAAACCTTCGGTTTATCGGGCACTCTCTCTCTCTCTCTCTCTCTCTCTCTCTCACTCGTTTTGTTTGATTTATTAGGCTTAATTCCAAATTATATTGCATTATATTGTGTTATTTATTTCCTGATGTGTTATTTAGTAAATTAGCTTTTCCCCCTCAGATCGTTGCCGCTGTTTAATTTTGGGGCTTATTTCCTTTTTTCCCTTTCCCCCTTCCCCCTGTCCGGGGTGCGGGCATGTGGGTCTCCTTCCTCGGTTGTTGCGGGGCCGGGCCGAACCAGCTCACAAACCCCTGACAGAAGGCGGGTCAGACCAAGGTAGGGCAGGGAAAGGCAGGTCAGGGCAGGTTAGGGGAAGGCAAAGCAGGGTGAAGCAGGGCAAGGCAAGGAAGACAAAGCAGGACAGGGGAAAATAGGGCAAGGCAGGGGAAAGCAAGGCAGGGCTGGTCAAGGGGAAGGCAGAGCAAAGCAAGGCAGGGCAGGGTAGGGCAGGGCAGATCAGGGCAGGGCAAGGCAACGAATACACAGCAGGGTAGGGGAAGGCAGGGCAAAGCAGCGCAGGGCAAAGCCGGGCAAGGCAAGGCAAGGAAAGTCAGGGCAAGGCTGGGCTGGGCAGGGCTTGGCAGGGCAAGGCAAGGAAAGTTAAGGCAAGGCTGGGCTGGGCAGCGCTTGGCAGGGTGGGGCAAGGCAATGCAGTGCAGTGCAGGGCAGGGCATAGCAGGGAAGGCAGGGCAAGGCAGGACAGGGTGGGGCAGGGTAGTACAGGGCGGGGCAGGGCCAGGCAGGGCCAAGAAAGACAAGGCAAAGATAGTGCAGGGCAAGGAAGGGCAGGGCAGGGCAAGGGAAGGCAAGGCAGGCCAGGGCAAGGTAAGGCACGCAAAGAAGGACAGGGCAAGGCAGGGAAGGGTAGGGCAGGGCAAGGTAGGGCAAAGCAGGGCAGGGCAAAGTAAGGCATGGCAGAGCAGGGCAGAGCAAGGCATGCTAAGCAGGACAGGGCAGGGAATCGCAAGGCAGGGCAGGGCAGGGAAGGGCAAGGGAAGGCAAGGCAGGGCAGGGCAGGGTAAGGCGGGGCTTGGCAGGGCAGGGCAAGGCGGGGCTTGACAGGGTAAGGTAAGGCAGAACAAGGCAGGGCATGGCAAGGAAGACAAGGCAGGGCGGGTCAGAGCAAGGCAGATCAGGGTGGGGCAGGCAAGGTAAGGAAGATAAGGCAGGGCAGGAGAAATCAGGATAGGGCAGGGCAGGGCAAGGCAAGGTAAGTCAAGGAATGGCAGGGAAGGCGGGTCAGAGGAAGGTAGGGCAGGGAAAGGCAGGTCAGGGCAGGTTAGGGGAAGGCAAAGCAGGGTGAAGCAGGGCAGGGCAAGTTAAGGCATGCAAAGCAGGGCAGGGCAAGGCAGAGCAGGGCAGGGCAAAGGAAGGCAGGGCAGGGCAGGGCAAGGGAAGGCAGGGCAGGGCAGGGCAAAGGAAGGCAGGGCAGGGCAGGGCAAGGCAGGCAAGAACAGTGCAGGGAAGGGCAGGGCAAGATAAGGCAGGGCAAGGCAAGGATAGGCATGGCAGGGCAGGGTAAGGCAAGGCATGGCAAAGCAGGACAGGGCACAGCTGGGCAGGGCAAAGCAAGGAAAGTCAGGGCAGGGCACGGCAAGGTAAGGCGGGGCAGCGCAAGGTAAGGCAGGGCAGCGCAAGGTAAGGCAGGGCAGCGCAAGTTAAGGGAAGGCGTGGCTTAGTTGAATATCCAACTTAAATTAGTGAAGGTAGTGTTTTGGGATCCTCACAGCAGAGCAATTGTGCCCCATGAGTAAGGCAATTAGGACTTCGCAGTGAGTTTGCTAGCTTTATAAAGCTGAGGCTAATGTTAACTTTGCTTTTCATTTTCTTGCCTTACAGGGCAAGGCAAGAAAAAATTGGGCAAGGCTGGGCTGGGCAGGGCAGGGCAAGGCAAAGCTATGCAGTGCAGTGCAGGTCAGGGTGGAGCAGGGAAAGCAGGGCAATGCAAAGCAGGACAGGGCAAGGGAAGGTAGGGCAAGAAAAAGCAGGGCAGGGCAAGGGACAGCAGGGCAAGGAAGGGCAAGGCAGGGCAGAACAGCGCAGGGCAGGGCAAGGTAAGGCAGGGCAGGGCAAGGTAATGCAGGGCAGGACAGGGTAAAGCATGGCATGGCAAAATAGGGTGGGACAGGGCAGGGCTAGGGAAGGCAGGGCAGGACAGGGGAGGGTAATGTAAGGCAGGGCAACGCAGGGCAGGCTGGGGCAGGGTAGTGAAGCGCGGGGCAGGGTCAGGCAGGGCCAAGCAGGGCAAGGCAAAGATAGTGCAGGGCAAGGCAGGGCAAGGCAGGGCAGAATAGGGGAGGGAAGGGCAGGGCAAGGTAAGGCATGGCAAAGCAAAGCAGGGAAAGGTATGAAAGGCAGGGCAGGGCGGGGCAAGGGAAGGCAAGGCAGGGAAGGGCAGGGCAAGGTAAGGCATGGCAAAGCAGGGCAGGGCAAGGTATGCAAGGCAGAGAAGGGCAAGGCAGAGCAGGGCAGGGAAAGGGACGGCAGGACAGGGCAAGGGAAGGAAAAGCAGGGCAAAGCCAGGGTTTCAGAACAGGGCAAGGGACGGCAAGGCATGGCAGGGCAGGGTAAGGCGGGGCTTGGCAGGGCAAGGCAAGGATAGGCAGGGCAGGGCAACGCAGGGCAAGGCAAGAAAGACAAGGCAGGGCGGGTCAGAGCAAGGCAGGTCAGGATGAGGCAGGCAAGGTAAGGAAGGTAAGGCAGGGCAGGAGAAGTCAGGATAGGGCAGGGCAAGGCAAGGGAAGGTAAGGTAAGGCAAGGAAAGGCAGGGAAGGCGGGTCAGAGCAAGGTAGGGCAGGGAAAGGCAGGTCAGGGCAGGTTAGGGGAAGGCAAAGCAGGGTGAAGCAGGGCAAGGCAAGGAAGACAAGGCAGGGGAGGGGAAAATAGGGCAGGGCAGGGAAAAATGGCAGGGCAGAGAAAGGTCAAGGGGAAGGCAGAGCAAAGCAAGGCAGGGCACAGCCGGGCAGGGCAAGGCAAGGAAAGTCAGGGCAAGGCTGGGCTGGGCAAGGCTTGGCAGGGCAAGGCAAGGAAAGTCAGGGCAAGGCTGGGCTGGGCAGGGCTTGGCAGGGCAAGGCAAGGCAATGCAGTGCAGTGCAGGGCAGGGCGGAGCAGGGAAGGCAGGACAAGGCAGGACAGGGTATGGCAGGGCAGGGCCAGTCAGTGCCAAGCAAGGAAAGGCAAAGATAGTGCAGGGCAAGGCAGGCCAGGGCAAGGTAAGGCATGCAAAGTAGGGCAGGGCAAGGCAGGGCAGGGTAGGGCAAGGCAAGGTAAGGCAAAGCAGGGCAGGGCAAAGTAAGGCATGGCAGAGCAGGGCAGAGCAAGGCATGCTAAGCAGGGCAGGGCATGGCAAGGCAGGGCAGGGCAGGGCAGAGAAGGGCAAGGGAAGGGAAGGCAGGGCAGGGCAGGGTAAGGCATGGCAAAGGAGGGCAGGGCAAGGCGGGGCAGGGCAGGGCAGAGAAGGGCAAGGGAAGGGAAGGCAGGGCAGGGCAGGGTAAGGCGAAGCTTGGCAGGGCAGGGCAAGGCGGGGCTTGGCAGGGTAAGGTAAGGCAGAACAAGGCAGGCCATGGCAAGGATAGGCAAGGCAGGGCAAGGCAGGGCGGGTCAGAGCAAGGCAGGTCAGGGTGGGGCAGGCAAGGTAAGGAAGACAAGGCAGGGCAGGGGAAGGCAAGGTAAGGCAAGGAATGGCAGGGAAGGTGTCGTGGTTTTATGATTTTTTGGTACTGGTATTCCACATCATGGCATCATGTAGTGCATTGGGAGTCAGGGAGAACTACATTCCCCAAAGGACTTGGCAATGCTTTGTATTTTTTCACGTGTTTTCTGCTCAGAGGGAACAGATAAAAACTTTCTGCGGTCACGGGACGTTCTCTCTCTTTCCTCTAGGATCACTTAGGAGTGGGTGCTCGCTGCCGTCCGCCTTCAGCGTTAGCGTAAGGCCTTCGGTTTATTGGGCACTCTCTCTCTCTCTCTCTCTCTCTCTCTCTCTCTCACTCGTTTTGTTTGATTTATTAGTCTTAATTCCAAATTGTATTGCATTATATTGTGTTATTTTCTTCCTGATGTCTTATTTAGTAAATCAGCTTTTCCCCCTCAGATCGTTGCCGCTGTTTTGTTTTGGGGCTAATTTCCTTTTTTCTCTTTCCCCCTTCCCCCTGTCCGGGGTGTGGGCCTGTGGGTCTCCTTCCTCGGTTGTTGCGGGGCCGGGCCGAACCAGCTCACAAACCCCTGACATTTTTGGCGCCCTACGTGGGGCACGACCAGCTGCCTTAGCCGGGCAGAGACAAACTTTTAGAGTGAATCTCTGTCTGTTGCTAACAAGCTTATCTGTACTGCAAGTGCTGTACAGCAAAACACGACCTTTAAGTCCAGGCGTACTGTCAGTTGTTTTGGGATATCTATAAACTTCTTTTGGGTACTGCCAGATTGTTTTAGTACAAGAAAAAAAAAAAGAATAATAAAAATGTCTTTTCTGTTTCTGTTAAAAATGCCCTTCCAGGGATTGTACTTCACCGCTTTTTCCCTCTTAATGCTCAAAACTTACTGGAACTTGGTTAAGTTTGCCATTCTGTTCCATTGGGTCTGGTCCCTCTATGATAAATTAAAAGCAATGATAGAGGCACCTGCCAGATCCCAGGGCACCCCAGCTAATGGAACAAACGATAGCATGTTAACGAACCATGTGATGTTTGAATGGGTATCCAGGTTCCCCTCTCAGTTTTTTATGAATTTTCAAGATCACAGCTTAGGGATGGTGTTAATATTTGGGATATTAGTCCTCCTGCATGTAGTAGCACTTTACATCATGTGCAGGAAGCTTCTCCCAGAAACAGAGAATGTTGAATGGCAGGGAGAGTGGAGAGTTTTAGGAAAGAAATTAGAAGCATGGGGACACCCGGTGTCATGGGATTTTTCTCCTGACCAATTGCAGGATCCCAAGGAGCTAGGCCTGTATCTGAGTAAAGGGTGTTGCGGCTCAGAAAGATCTGAGGTGGAACAGCTTATCTGGGGCTTGGCTTATGCTTACCGAGGTTTATATACTATTATGAAGAGAGAGAGTGTCCAAACTGAGGCCCAAACCAAAGAGGAAAACCTCCCGGTCACACCTGACCAGCCAAAGGAAGCACCAGTATCAAAGTCAGTTGCCCCTGTGGAAGGCAACAAAGAAGAGGAAGATATAGGTGAGGGGGTGGCCACAACCCCACCACCATCGAGAAAGGCAACAAAGAAAAGTGAGAGACATGGAGAAGAAAGTGATGATGAAGGTGAAGAGAAAGTTAAAGTTACGACGTTTCGTCGGCCCGTGAAAATGTCTGAGATCCAAGGCTCAAGAAAGGAGTTTGTTCGACGTCCGGATGAGAGTATTGTCACTTGGTTGCTTCGGTGTTGGGACAACGGGGCCAACAGTGTGTCCCTTGATAGTAACGAAGCTTGCCAACTAGGAAACATTGCCCGAGATCCGGCTGTCGACAGAGGAATCAGCAGGTATGTGGATGGAATCGCCAGCCTCTGGCAACGAATGCTAGTAGCTGTGAGGGAAAGATATCCCTACAAGAGTGACCTGGCACCTAAAGTGAAAAGATGGAAAACTATTGAGGAAGGCATCCAGTATTTGAGAGAAACAGCTGTGGCGGAAATGCTGTATGATCCCACCTTTGATCCTGACGATCGGGACCATGATCCAGAGAAAGTAAGGAGTACACCCGAAATATGTCAGAAGCTTTCAAAGTCAGCACCAGAATGGTACGCCGGTACACTAGTGACAACGTTCAACAGATATGAGGACCAAGACAGAAAACCCCCAGTTTTTGAACTAATTCTTACACTTCAAAACTTCGAACAAAAATTTCCACCGCCATACGCGTCCATTTCAGCCATATCAAAGTTAGAAGGACAAATGGTAGATATATTGGGAAAATTATCCCAACTGATTGATAGGGTTGAATCGGTTGCAGCTATCAGAAGCAAACGCCGTCCTGCTCGAGCAAATGACAACACTAACTTTACTAACTTCATGTCACGTGCGGCTTTGTGAAGTTACTTACGTGCAAATGGAGAAGATATGAAGGAATGGCATCAAAAACCCACCCCTGCACTACGAGCACGGGTGAGAGAATTACAACACAGACCAACTACCAGCGAAGTTGTTCCCGTCAGTACAGGTAATGAATAGAGGGGCCCTGCCCTCAGCCAGAGGAGGGAGAGGGATAATAGAGTGTATTGGACTGTGTGGATTCGGTGGCCTGGCACATCAAACCCACAGAAATATGAGGCACTGGTGGATACTGGTGCACAATGTACTCTAATGCCTTCAAGTTATAAAGGGGCAGAATTGATTCATCTCTCTGGAGTGACTGGGGGCTTTCAGGAATTGTCTGTGCTGGAGGCAGAAATAAGCCTCACGGGTAAAGACCGGCAGAAGCATCCTATAGAGACCGGACAGGGGGCCCCATGCATACTTGGTATAGACTATCTCAGAAGGGGGCACTTTAAGGATCCCAAGGGGTATCGATGGGCTTTTGGAATAGCTACTGTGGACACAGATAGCATTAAGCAACTATCTGTTTTACCTGGCCTGTCAGAAGATCCATCTGTTGTCGGGTTGCTACAAGTAGAGGAGCAACAAGTACCAATTGCTACAAAAATGGTGCACAGACGGCAGTACCGCACCAACAGGGATTCCTTGCTCCCTATTCGTAATCTGATTCGTCAGCTAGAGAGCCAGGGAGTGATCAGCAAAACTCACTCCCCGTTTAACAGCCCCATATGGCCGGTGTGTAAAGCCAATGGAGAATGGAGGTTGACGGTAGATTACCGTGGCCTGAACGAAGTCACACCTCCACTGAGTGCTGCTGTGCCGGACATGCTTCAACCCTAGTATGAACTGGAGTCAAAAGCAGCCACGTGGTATGCCACGATTGACATTGCTAACGCCTTCTTTTCAATTCCCTTGGCCACAGAATGCAGGCCACAGTTTGCCTTCACCTGGAGAGGCGTTCAGTACACCTGGAACCATTTGCCCCAGGGGTGGAAGCACAGCCCAACCATTTGCCATGGGTTGATCCAAACTGCATTGGAACAGGGCGGCACTCCTGAGCATCTGCAGTACATCGATAATATTTTTGTATGGGGCAATACAGCAGAGGAAGTTTTTAAGAAAGGAGAGACAATAATCCAGATCCTCCTGCGAGCTGGCTTCGCTATTAAGCGAAGCAAAGTAAAAGGGCCTGCACAAGAAATTCAGTTCCTAGGCATAAAGTGGCAAGATGGACGTCGTCACATTCCAACAGATGTGACTGACAAAATTACTGCCATGTCTCCACCCACCAATAAGACAGAGACCCAAGCTTTTCTGGGCGTAGTGGGATTTTGGAGACTGCATGTTCCAAACTACAGCCTCATTGTGAGCCCCCTTTATCAGGTGACCCGGAAGAAGAATGATTTTGTGTGGGGTCCTGAGCAGCAGCAGGCTTTTGAGCAAATGAAGCAGGAGATAGCCCGTGCCGTGGCCCTGGGGCCAGTGCGGACGGGACAGGATGTAAAGAACATCCTCTACACTGCTGCTGGAAAGGAAGGTCCCACTTGGAGTTTGTGGCAAAGGGCTTTTGAAGAGACCCGAGGCTGACCCCTTGGATTCTGGAGTCGAGCATACAGGGGGTCTGAGGAGCGCTACACTCCAACTGAGAAGGAGATCTTAGCCGCGTATGAGGGGGTTCGAGCTGCTTCTGAAGTAATCGGTACCGAAACGCAGCTCCTTCTGGCACCTCGACTGCCAGTACTGAACTGGATGTTTAAAGGAACAGTTCCCTCTACCCATCATGCTACTGATGCCACTTGGAGTAAGTGGATTGCGCTGACTACACAGCGAGCTCGGATGGGGAACCCCAACCGTCCAGGAATCCTGGAGGTGATCATGGACTGGCCTGAAGGTAAAAAGTTTGGAACAACACCAGCAGAGGAGGTGTCACGTGCTAAAGAAGCCCCACCATATAATGAACTAACAGAAGATGAAAAGAGATACGCCCTGTTCACAGATGGATCGTGTCGCATTGTGGGAAAGCACTGCAAATGGAAATCTGCTGTGTGGAGTCCCACGCGACAAGTTGCAGAGGCCACTGAAGGAGAAGGAGAATCAAGTCAATTTGCAGAGGTAAAGGCTGTCCAATTAGCCTTAAATATTGCTGAACGTGAGAGGTGGCCAGTGCTTTATCTTTATACTGACTCATGGATGGTGGCGAATGCTTTGTGGGGGTGGTTACAGCAGTGGGAACAAAATGGTTGGCAACGGAAGGGTAAACCTATTTGGGCCGCTGAACTGTGGAAAGATATTGCTGCCCGAGTAAAGAATATGGTTGTAAAGGTGCGCCATGTAGATGCTCATGTTCCTAAGAGCCGGGCAACTGTAGAACAACAAAACAACCACCAGGTAGATCGAGCTGCCAAAGTTAAGGTGACTCAAGTAGACTTGGACTGGCAACATAAGAGTGAATTATTTCTAGCTCGGTGGGCCCATGAGACCTCGGGCCATCAAGGAAGGGACGCGACCTATAAGTGGGCTAGAGACCGAGGGGTGGACTTAACTATGGATGCCATCGCACAGGTGATCCATGACTGTGATACATGCGCCGCAATTAAACAAGCCAAGAGGATGAAACCTCTTTGGGAGGAAGGGAGATGGCAAAAATATAAATATGGGGAGGCGTGGCAGGTTGATTATATCACCTTGCCACGATCTCGCAGTGGTAAGCGTTATGTGCTCACCATGGTGGAGGCGACAACTGGGTGGCTTGAAACATACGCAGTACCCCATGCTACCGCCCGAAACCCCATTCTAGGTCTGGAGAAACAAGTCCTGTGGCGACATGGTACTCCAGAAAGAATTGAGTCTGATAATGGAAGTCATTTTAAAAATTCTCTTGTAGATACTTGGGCCAAAGATCATGGCATTGAGTGGATTTATCATATCCCCTATCATGCACCAGCTTCTGGTAAAATTGAAAGGTACAATGGATTGTTAAAAACAATGTTGAAAGCAATGGGTGGTGGAACATTTAAGCACTGGGAGAAAAATTTGTCAGAAGCCACCTGGTTGGTCAACACCCGAGGATCCATCAATCGCAATGGTCCTGCCCAATCCAGCTCTCTGCCTACAGTAGAGGGAGATAAGGTCCCTGTAGTACATGTAAAGAACATGTTGGGCAAAGCAGTTTGGGTCCTTCCAGCTTCTGGAAAGGGCAAACCTCTCCGTGGAACTGTCTTTGCTCAGGGACCTGGGTCTACCTGGTGGGTGATGCAGAAGAATGGGGATGTTCAATGTATACCACAAGGGAATTTGATGTCTGGAGACCACCCTCAGTAATTCTATGTATATACTTGTATATATATTGTGTGCGTGTATCTAATGCACGTTAATCATTATTCTTCTTCTGTATGTATCAAGTATGGTATATTGATGTGGAATAAGGGGTGGAATGTCATGGTTTTATGATTTTTTGGTACTGGTATTCCACATCATGGCATCATGTAGTGCATTGGGAGTCAGGGAGAACTACATTCCCCAGAGGACTTGGCAATGCTTTGTGTTTTTTCACGTATTTTCCGCTCAGAGGGAACAGATAAAAACTTTCTGCGGTCACGGGACGTTCTCTCTCTTTCCTCTAGGATCACTTAGGAGTGGGTGCTCGCTGCCGTCCGCCATCAGCATTAGCGTAAAACCTTCGGTTTATTGGGCACTCTCTCTCTCTCTCTCTCTCTCTCTCTCTCTCTCACTCACTCGTTTTGTTTGATTTATTAGGCTTAATTCCAAATTGTATTGCATTATATCGTGTTATTTACTTCCTGATGTGTTATTTAGTAAATTAGCTTTTCCCCCTCAGATTGTTGCCGCTGTTTAATTTTGGGGCTTATTTCCTTTTTTCCCTTTCCCCCTTCCCCCTGTCCGGAGTGTGGGCATGTGGGTCTCCTTCCTCGGTTGTTGCGGGGCCGGGCCGAACCAGCTCACAAACCCCTGACAGAAGGCAGGTCAGACCAAGGTAGGGCAGGGAAAGGCAGGTCAGGGCAGGTTAGGGGAAGGCAAAGCAGGGTGAAGCAGGGCAAGGCAAGGAAGACAAGGCAGGGCAGGGGAAAATAGGGCAGGGCAGGGGAAAGCAAGGCAGGGCTGGTCAAGGGGAAGGCAGAGCAAAGCAAGGCAGGGCAGGGCAGGGCGGGGCAGGGCAGATCAGGTCACGGCAAGGCAAGGAATACACAGCAGGGTAGGGGAAGGCAGGGCAAAGCAGCGCAGGGCAAAGCCGGGCAGGGCAAGGCAAGGAAAGTCAGGCAAGGCTGGGCTGGGCAGGGCTTGGCAGGGCAAGGCAAGGAAAGTCAAGGCAAAGCTGGGCTGGGCAGTGCTTGGCAGGGTGGGGCAAGGCAATGCAGTGCAGTGCAGGGCAGGGCATAGCAGGGAAGGCAGGGCAAGGCAGGACAGGGTGGGGCAGGGTAGTACAGGGCGGGGCAGGGCCAGGCAGGACCAAGAAAGACAAGGCAAAGATAGTGCAGGGCAAGGCAGTTCAAGGGAAGGAAAGGCAGGCCAGGGCGAGGTAAGGCACGCAAAGAAGGACAGGGCAAGTCGGGGCAGGGTAGGGCAGGGCAAGGTAAAGCAAAGCAGGGCAGGGCAAAGTAAGGCATGGCAGAGCAGGGCAGAGCAAGGCATGCTAAGCAGGGCAGGGCAGGGAAGGGCAAGGGAAGGCAAGGCAGGGCAGGGCAGGGCAAGGCGGGACTTGGCAGGGTAAGGTAAGGCAGAACAAGGCAGGGCATGGCAAGGATAGGCAGGGCAGGGCAAGGCAAGGAAGACAAGGCAGGGCGGGTCAGAGCAAGGCAGATCAGGGTGGGGCAGGCAAGGTAAGGAAGATAAGGCAGGGCAGGAGAAATCAGGATAGGGCAGGGCAGGGCAAGGCAAGGTAAGTCAAGGAATGGCAGGGAAGGCGGGTCAGAGGAAGGTAGGGCAGGGAAAGGCAGGTCAGGGCAGGTTAGGGGAAGGCAAAGCAGGGTGAAGCAGGGCAAGGCAAGGAAGACAAGGCAGGGCAGGGCAGGGGAAGGCAAGGCAGGGCATGTCAAGGGGAAGGCAGAGCAAAGCAAGGCAGGGCAGGGCAGTGCGGGGCAGGGCAGTTCAGGTCAGGGCAAGGCAAGGAATATTTGGCAGGGTAGGGGAAGGCAGGGCAAAGCAGGGCAGGGCAGGGCAAGTGAAGGCAGGGCAAGACAGGGCAAGGCAAGGAAAGTCAGGGCAAGGCTGAGCTGGGCATGGCTTGGCAAAGCAAGGCAAGGTAATGCAGTGCAGTGCAGGGCAGGGCAAAGCAAGGAAGGCAGGCCAAGGCAGGACAGGGTGGGGCAGGGTATTACAGGGCGGGGCAGGGCTAGGTAGGGCCAAGCAGGGCAAGGCAAAGATAGTGCAGGGCAAGGCAGGGCAGGGCAGGGCAGGGCAAGGCAGGGCAGGGCAGGGCAAGGGAAGGCAGGGCAGGGCAAGGGAAGGTAGGGCAGGGCAAGGGAAGGTAGGGCAGGGCAGGGCAAGGTACGGCAGGGCAGGGCAAGGATAGGCATGGCAGGGCAAGGCAAGGCAAAACATGGCAAAGCAGGGCGACGCAAGGCAGGGCAGGGCATGGCGGGGCAGGGCCAGGTAGGGCCAAGCAGGGCAAGGCAAACATAGTGCATGGCAAGGCAGGGCCAGGAAGGGCAAGATAAAGATAGTGCAGGGCAAGGGAAGGCAGTGCAGGGCAAGGGAAGGCAGGGCTGGGCAAGGGAAGGCAGGGCAGGGCAAGGGAAGGCAGGGCAGGGCAAGGGAAGGCAGGGCAGGGCAAGGGAAGGCAGGGCAGGGCAAGGGAAGGCAGGGCAAGGCAAGGGAAAACAGGGCAGGGCAGGGCAGGGCAAGGGACGGCAGGGCAGGGCAAGGAAAGTCAGGGCAAGGCAAGGTAAGGCATGGCAGGGCAGGGCAGGATAGGGCATGGCAAAGCAGGGCGGGGCAAGGCAGGGCAGGGCAGGGTATGGCGGGGCTTGGCAGGGCAAGGTAAGGCAGAACAAGGCAGGGAATGGCAAGGATATGCAGGGCAGGGTTAGGCAGGGCAATGCAAGGAAGACAAGGTAGGGTGAGTCAGAGCAAGGCAGGTCAGGGTGAAGCAGGCAAGATGTCACGGTTGTATCCGTGGCAGTAACTCAAGGGGGAACCGAGAAGGGAAAAAATAGAAGGGAACGAAAATAAACTGCCCCGTGGCCCGCAGACGCCTCAGCAGAGCCGCGTGCTCCGGGGGGGGGACGGGGAAACAGAGAGAATAGAGGGTATGTAGAAAAACAAAACACAACGGCACGATCTGAGAAGGAACGGTAACTTTACTAAATCTAGTAAAATTGAACAATTGAGAGAGAGAGACAAAATTTCCAAACCAGAAAGAACTGGGAGCTTACTTTACACGTGCTGAACTCCTCACGGCCACCCAGCGCATGCGCCACCAAAAAGCGTGGGCCTCGAGTCCGGTGCAAAGCTCCGCCCCTCCGCTGCTCCCCACAGCATTAACTCTTTAACGGCCTGCATGATGTTCTGATGTGGAATATCGGCATCAAAACCACAAAACCACGACAGCGGAGCAGGGAAGGCAAAGCAAAGCAGGACAGGGAGGAACAGGGTAGTAGAGAGCGGAGCAGGGCCAGGCAGGGCCAAGCAAAGCAAGGCAAAGATAGTGCAGGGCAAAACAGGGCAAGGCAGGGCAAGGCAGGGCCAGGCAGGGCAGGGCAGAAAAGGGCAGAGCAGGGCAACGGAAGGCAGGGCAAAACAGGGCAGGGCAAGGCATGCTAAGCAGGGCAGGGCAAGGCAGGGCAGGGCTTGGCAGGGCAGGGTAAGGTGGGGCTTGGCAAGGCAAGGTAAGGCAGAACAAGGCAGGGTTAAGGCAAGGATAGGCAGGGCAGGGCAAGGCGGGGCAAGGCAAGGAAGACAAGGCAGGGCGGGTCAGAGCAAGGCAGGTCAGGGTGGGGCAGGCAAGGTAAGGAAGACAAGGCAGGGCATGGGAAGTCACAATTGGGCAGGGCAGGGCAAGGCAAGGTAAGGCAAAGAAAGGCAGGGAAGGCGGGGTCAGAGCAATGTAGGGCAGGGAAAGGCAGGTCAGGGCCGGTTAGGGGAAGGCAAAGCAGGGTGAAGCAGGGCAAGGCAAGGAAGACAAGGCAGGGCAGGGGAAAATAGGGCAGGGCAGGAGAAGGCAAGGCAGGGCAGGTCAAGGGGAAGGCAGAGCAAAGCAAGGCAGGGCAGGGGTGGGCGGGGCAGGGCAGATCAGAGCTGGGCAAGGCAAGAAATATTTGGCAGGGTAGAGGAAGGCAGGGCAAAGCAAGGCAGGGCAAGGCTGGGCTGGGCTGGGCAGGGCTTGGCAAGGCAAGGCAAAGCAGTGCAGTGCAGTGCAGGGCAGGGCGGAGCAGGGAAGGCAGGACAGGGTGGGGCAGTGTAGTACAGGGCGGCAGCCAGAGCCAGGTAGGGCCAAGCAAGGTAAGGCAAAGACAGTGCAGGGCAAGACAGGGCAGGGCAAGGTAAGGCATGCAAAGCAGGGCAGGGCAAGGTAAGGCAGGGCAGGGCAAGGTAAGGCAGGGCAGGGCAAGGCAAGCCTAGGCAAGGATAGGCAGGGCAAGGTAAGGCAGGGCAGGGTGAGGCAGGGCAGATCAGGGAAGGGCAAGGGAAGGAATACACGGCTGGGTAGAGGAAGGCATAGCACAGCCGGGCAGGGCAAGGCAAGAAATGTCAGGGCAAGGCTAAGCTGGGCAGGGCTGGGCAGGGCAAGGGAAGGAAAGACAGGGAAAGGCTGGACTGAGCAGGGCAGGGCAAGGCAAGGCAATGCAGTGCAGGGCAAGGCAGGGCAGAACAGGGCAGGGCAAAGGAAGGCAAGACAGGGCAGGGCAGGGCAGGGAAAGGTAAGGTAGGGCAGCGGAAGGTAAGGCATGGCAAAGCAAGGAAGGGCAAGGCATGCAAAGCAGAGCAGGGCAAAGCAGAGCAATGCAGGCCAGGGCAAGGCTGGGCAAGGCAAGGATAGGCAGGGCAGGGAAAGGCAGGGCAGGGCAGGGCAAAGGAAGGCAGGGCAGGGAAGGGCAGGGCAAGGAAAGGCATGGCATAGCAGGGCAAGGCAGGGCAGGGCAAGGGACAGCAAGGCAGGGCAGGGAAAGGTAAGGCGGGGCTTGGCAGGGGAAGGCAGGGCAGAACAGGCCAGGGCAGGGCAAGGGAAGGCAGGGCAAGGAAGGGCAGGGCAAGGGAAGGCATGGCAAAGCAGGGCAGGGCAAGGAAGGGCAGGGCAAGGGAAGGCATGGCAAAGCAGGGCAGGGCAAGGTATGCAAAGCAGGGTAGGGAAAGGCAGGGCAGGGCATGGCAAAGAAGGGAAATGCAGGGTAAGGCGGGGCTTGGCAGGGCAGGGCAAGGTGGGGCTTGGCAGGGCAAGGTAAGGCAGAACAAGGCAGGGCATGGCAAGGATAGGCAGGGCAAGGCAGGGCAAGGCAAGGAAGACAAGGCAGGGCGGGTCAGAGCAAGGCAGGTCAGGGTGGGGCAGGCAACGTAAGGATGACAAGGCAGGGAAGGGGAAGTCACGATAGGGCAGGGCAGGGCAAGGCAAGGCGAGGTAAGGCGAGGTAAGGCGAGGTAAGGCGAGGAAAGGCAGGGAAGGCGCGTCAGAGCAAGGTAGGGCAGGGAAAGGCAGGTCAGGGCAGGTTAGGGGAAGGCAAAGCAGGGTGAAGCAGGGCAAGGTAAGGAAGACAAGGCAGGGCAGGGGAAAATAGGGCAGAGCAGGGGAAAATTGGCAGGCCATGGGAAGGCAAGGAAGGGGAAGGCCAAGAAGAAGGCAGAGCAAAGAAAGGCAGGGCAGGGCAAGGAATACACGGCAGGATAGGGGAAGGCAGGGCACAGCTGGGCAGGGCAAGGCAAGGAAAGTCAGGGGAAGGCATGGCTGGGAAGAGCTTAGCAGGGCAGGGCAAGGAAAGGCAATGCAGTGCAGTGCAGGACAGGGTGGGGCAGGGTAGTACAGGGCAAGGCAGGGCCAGGCAGGGCCAAGCAGGGAAAGGCAAAGATAGTGCAGGGCAAGGCAGGGCAGGGCAAGGGAAGGAAAGGCAGGGCAGGGCAAGGTAAGGCATGCAAAGCAGGGTAGGGCAGGGGACGGCAGGGCAGGGGACGGCAGGGCAGGGCAGGGGACGGCAGGGCAGGGCAAGGGAAGGCGGGGCAGGGCAGGGCAAGGGAAGGCGGGGCAGGGCAAGGGAAGGCGGGGCACGGCAAGGGAAGGCGGGGCACGGCAAGGGAAGGGAAAAGAAGGCAGGGCAAGGGAAGGGAAAGGAAGGCAGGGCAAGGGAAGGCAAGGCAGGGCAAGGGAAGGGAAGGCAGGGCAAGGGAAGGGAAGGCAGGGCAAGGGAAGGGAAGGCAGGGCAGGGCAAGGGAAGGCAGGGCAGGGCAAGGGAAGGCAGGGCAGGGCAAGGGAAGGCAGGGCAGGGCAGAGCAAGGGAAGGCAAGGCAGGGCAAGGGAAGGGAAGGCAAGGCAGGGCAAGGGAAGGGAAGGCAGTGCAGGGCAAGGGTAGGGAAGGCAGTGCAGGGCAAGGGTAGGGAAGGCAGTGCAGGGCAAGGGTAGGGAAGGCAGGGCAGGGGAAGGCAGGTAAGGCAAGGGTAGGGAAGGCAGGGCAGGGCAAGGGAAGGGAAGGCAGGGCAGGGCAAGGGAAGGGAAGGCAGGGCAGGGCAAGGGAAGGCAGGGCAGGGCAGGGCAAGGGAAGGCAGGGCAGGGCAAGGGAAGGCAGGGCAGGGCAAGGGAAGGCAAGGCAGGGCAAGGGAAGGCAAGGGAAGGCAAGGGAAGGCAAGGGAAGGCAAGGGAGGGCAAGGGAAGGCAGGGCAGGGCAAGGGAAGGCAGGGCAGGGCAGGGCAAGGGAAGGGAAGGCAGGGCAGGGCAAGGGAAGGCAAGGCAGGGCAAGGGAAGGCAAGGCAGGGCAAGGGAAGGCAAGGCAGGGCAAAGTAAAGCACCGTAAGGCATGCAAAGCAGGGCACAGCAAGGCAGAGCAGGGCAGGGCAGGGCAAGGCAAAGCAGGGAAGAGCAAGGGAAGGCAGAGCAGGGAAGAGCAAGAGAAGGCAGAGCAGGGCAGGGCAGAGCAAGGGAAGGCAGGGCAGGGCAGGGCAAGGGAAGGCAGGGCAGGGCAGGGCAAGGGAAGGCAAGGCAAGGCAGGGCAAGGGAAGGCAAGGCAGGGCAAGGGAAGGCAAGGCAGGGCAAGGAAAGGCAAGGCAGGGCAAGGGAAGGCTGTGGGAATACAAGAAGTATATTTAGAGCTGCAGCTGTGGAACAGAATAAACAGCATGAGAGAGGAAGGCTGAGAACCAAGGACACTTCCAGAAGCAGAGGAAAGCAAGTTCAAGTAAGCTGCATGCTAGCAGACCCCAATTGGAGGAAGAGTGCATGGCTTGGGAAGACTCACAGCCCTGATTGGATAATTGCCTGTATGCACGGTTAAGGACTGTTTTGGGAAGTTATACTGTTGACATATAAAGGCGGGTGGGAAAGTTACAGAGAGTTTGTGAAAGTATATAAGGGATGATAAAACCTGTAATAAAGGATTTGGATCGTTCACATCTGAGTCCGTGCCCGAGACACTGCAAATGGCGCCCAACGTGGGGCTCGAACCCACGACCCTGAGATTAAGAGTCTCATGCTCTACCGACTGAGCTAGCCGGGCAAGCTATCTTTGAGCGTGCTCATCAAACATTGAAATCCATTCTTAATAAACAAAAAAGGGGGAATACGGGGGATACACCACAGGAAAGATTATGTAAGGCTTTGCTTGTGCTGAATTTTTTGAATCGTGATCATGCAGATACAACTCGTGTGGGCCATCATTTTGGGGCCTCCCCAATGCTCAAAGAACGGCCAATGGTTAACATTCGGAATATGGCCACAGGGCATTGGGAAGGTCCTGTACCACTGATAACATGGGGTCGTGGATATGCTTGTGTTTCCACAGGGACTGGTCCCACATGGGTTCCAGCACGATATGTTCGGCCTCATCTCAAGGCAGAAAATAGCATCCAGCCTTTATGATTACTAGGACTCTATGCTTCTTTTATTCTTTTATTGTAGTAGTAGATCAAATGTGAAGAATTATTAGGCATTATCTAGATTGTTGTGTGCTTCTTCTATCTCAATAGTAGATCAAGTGTGAATTAGACAGGATTTGATGTTACCACTGTTGGAGTCAATGAAAATAACACTTCTAATGTATTAGGAACGCACAGTTATGATGTTATTAGCCTATCAGTTAACTTTTTTCTAATTTGCAAAGACAAAACCTGGAAACGAATCCTAGGCAAAGGTATGATTTGATGTTTTAGAATGATCAATTCTTTTTCAATCCACTAATCAGAATAGTTTCTTTGTAATCATGCATCATTTGAGACGGAGGCATATGCTAAGAGAGCTAACCTTGATAGTTTATTCTGTTTTGCAAGCAGATGTTCCACTTGGGCTCCGTATCACGCGCTGGCCACGCGGATGCGGTGTACAAATGGAAAAATTTCTGCAGACCCTGGGAAGAGTGAAGGCACAGGGGAATCTGTGGTGGGTGTGAGGGGAAAAGTGCACCTTGAAGCAGGGGACGCCCTGCTGGCACTACCTATCACATCCACCACTGACATGTTCCTTTTCTCTCTTTTTTCTGGTAGTTTGCCATTTCTCAAGAGTCAATAGTTAATAATGCGCTTGCTTAGGGACTTTCTGCTTCTCACATACATAAATCTAAAATGAATGTCTGTGTGTGTGTGAGTGCGTGTATGTTGACTAAAAACGCTAACCCTCTGTGTTGCTCTGAATGCACAGTTCACTTGTTTCTGCTATTGAGATGTCTTGTCTCTCAGATCCAGCATACCCTGAAACAGCACCGCTCAAGCTTCAGCCACAATCACCAAATTAGCTGGCAAAGGAAAGTAGTATCACAAGTGATGCTCTAGCAGGCTTACCTACTGATGTTGATTTTATTTGGCATGCAATTTTATTCCTTCTATTCAGTTACTGGTATACAAAGAATGGGACCATCAGGGATTCTTTTCCAGGTTGCAGGAATCTGAAGCTATGGGTGAAATGAGTCTTTGTTTACTCCTTATTAAGTTTAAGAATATTTTGTGTCCTTAGAATATGATTACCTTGTCTCTTTTCTTACATTCAGCAATATTGTTAAAGAGTGTTATTAATTTGTAATAAGTTAATAGTTTGCTAATAAATAAAAAAAGGGGGAATTGTGGGAATACAAAAAGTATATTTAGAGCTGCAGCTGTGGAACAGAATAAACAGCATGAGAGAGGAAGGCTGAGAACCAAGGACACTTCCAGAAGAAGAGGAAAACAAGTTCAAGTAAGCTGCATGCTAGCAGACCCCAAATGGAGGAAGAGTGCATGGCTTGGGAAGACTCACAGCCCTGATTGGATAATTGCCTGTATGCACGGTTAAGGACTGTTTTGGGAAGTTATACTGTTGACATATAAAGGCGGGTGGGAAAGTTACAGAGAGTTTGTGAAAGTATATAAGGGATGTTAAAACCTGTAATAAAGGATTTGGATCGTTCACATCTGAGTCCGTGCCCGAGACACTGCAGAAGGCAAGGCAGGGCAAGGGAAGGCAAAGATAGTGCAGGCCAAGGCAGGGTAGGGCAGGGCAAGGCAAAGATAGTGCAGGGCAAGGCAAAGATAGTGCAGGGCAAGGCAAAGATAGTGCAGGGCAAGGCAAAGCACGGTAAGGCATGCAAAGCAGGGCAGGGCAAGGCAGAACAGGGCAGGGCAAGGGAAGGCAGGGCAGGGCAAGGGAAGGCAGGGCAGGGCAAGGGAAGGCAGGGCAGGGCAAGGGAAGGCAGGGCAGGGCAAGGGAAGGCAGGGCAGGGCAAGGGAAGGCAGGGCAGGGCAAGGGAAGGCAGGGCAAAGTAAAGCACCGTAAGGCATGCAAAGCAGGGCAGAGCAAGGCAGAGCAGGGCAGGGCAGGGAAAGGCAAAGCAGGGAAGAGCAAGGGAAGGCAGAGCAGGGAAGAGCAAGGGAAGGCAGAGCAGGGCAGGGCTGAGCAAGGGAAGGCAGGGCAGGGCAGGGCAAGGGAAGGTAGGGCAGGGACGGGCATAGCAGAGCAGGGCAGGGCAGAGCAAGGTAAGGCAGGGCAGGGCAAGGGAAGCGAAGGCAGGGCAGGGCAAGGGAAGCGAAGGCAGGGCAGGGCAAGGGAAGCGAAGGCAGGGCAGGGCAAGGGAAGGCAGGGCAAAGGAAAGCAGGGCAGGGAAGGGCAGGGGAAGGAAAGGCATGGCATAGCAGGGCAAGGCAGGGCAGGGCAAGGGACGGCAAGGCAGGCCAGGGCAAGGTAAGGCGGGGCTTGGCAGGGCAAGGTAAGGCAGAACAAGGCAGGGCAAGGCAGGGCAGAACAGGCCAGGGCAGGGCAAGGGAAGGCAGGGCAGGGAAGGGCAGGGCAAGGGAAAGCACGGCAAAGCAGGGCAGGGCAAGGTATGCAAAGCAGGGTAGGGAAAGGCAGGGCAGGGCATGGCAAAGCAGGGAAATGCAGGGTAAGGCGGGGCTTGGCAGGGCAGGGCAAGGCAGAACAAGGCAGGGCATGGCAAGGATAGGCAGGGCAAGGCAGGGCAAGGCAAGGAAGACAAGGCAGGGCGGGTCAGAGCAAGGCAGGTCAGGGTGGGGCAGGCAACGTAAGGATGACAAGGCAGGGCAGGGGAAAGTCGTGATAGGGCAGGGCAGGGCAGGGCAAGGGAAGGAAAGGCAGAGCATTGCAGGGCAAGGCGGGGCTTGGCAGAGCAAGGTAAGGCAGAACAAGGCAGGGCATGGCAAGGATAGGCAGGCTAAGGCAGGGCAAGGCAAGGAAGACAAGGCAGGGCGGGTCAGAGCAAGGCAGGTTAGGGTGGGGCAGGCAAGGTAAGGAAGACAAGGCAGGGCAGGGGAAAGTCATGATAGGGCAGGGCAGGGCAAGGGAAGGAAAGGCAGAGTATAGCAGGGCAAGGCGGGGCTTGACAGGGCAAGGTAATGCAGAACAAGTCAGGGTATGGCAAGGATAGGCAGGGCAGGGGAAAATAGGGCAGGGCAGGGGAAAGCAAGGCAGGGCAGGTAAAGGGGAAGTCAGAACAAAGCAAGGCAGGGCAGGGCAGGACAGGGCACAGCCAGGCAGGGCAAGGCAAAAAAAGTCAGGGCAAGGCTGGGCTGGGCAGGGCTTGGGAGGGCAAGGCAAGGCAATGCAGTGCAGTGCAGGGCAGGGTGGAGCAGGGAAGGCAGGGCAAGGCAGGACAGGGTGGGGCAGGGTAGTACAGGGTGGGGCAGGGCCAAGCAAGGCAAGGCAAATATAGTGCAGGGCAAGGCAGGCCAGGCAGGGCCAAGTAGGGCAAGGCAAAGTAGGGCAAAGCAGGGCAGGGCAATGTAAGGCATGCAGGGCAGGGCAGGGCAAGGCATGGCAAGAGACGGCAAAGCAGGGCAAGGAAAGGCAGGGCAAGGCAAGGTAAGGCAGATCAGGGCAGGGAAAGGCAAGGCATGGTAAAACAGGGCAGGGCAGGGCAGGGCAATGTAATGCAGGTCAATGCATGGCAGTGCAGGGCAGGGCAGGTCTGAGCAGGGAAGGCAGGACAAGGCAGGACAGGGTGGGGCGGGGTAGTGCAGGGCAGGGCAGGGCCAGGCAGGGCCAAGCAGGGCAAGGCAAGGCAAGCCTAGGCAAAGATAGTGCAGGGCAAGGCAGGGCAGAACAGGACAGGGCAGGGCAGGGCAAGGGAAGGCAAGGCAGGGCAGGGCAAAGTAAGGCGGGGCTTGACAGGGCAAGGTAAGGCAGAACAAGGCAGGGCATGGCAAGGGTAGGCAGGGCAGGGCAAGGCAAGGAAGACAAGGCAGGGCAGGGGAAGTCAGGATAGGGCAGGGCAAGGCAAGGTAAGGCAAGGAAAGGCTGGGAAGGCGGGTCAGAGCAAGGTAGGGCAGGGAAAGGCAGGTCAGGGCAGGTTAGGGGAAGGCAAAGCAGGGTGAAGCAGGGCAAGGCAAGGAAGACAAGGCAGGGCAGGGGAAGGCAAGGCAGAGCAGGTCAAGGGGAAGGCAGAGCAAAGCAAGGCAGGGCAGGGCAGGGCGAAGCAGGGAAGGCAGGGCAAGGCAGGACAGGGTGGGGCAGGGTAGTATTGGGCGGGGCAGGGCCAGGCAGGGCCAAGCAAGGCAATGCAAAGATAGAGCAGGGCAAGGCAGGGCAGGGCAGGGAAGGCAGGGCAAAGTAAAGCACGGTAAGGCATGCAAACCAGGGCAGAGCAAGACAGAGCAGGGAAGAGCAAGGGAAGGCAGAGCAGGGCAGGGCAGGGCAGAGCAAGGGAAGGCAGGGCAGGGCAGGGCAGGGCAGAGCAAGGGAAGGTAGGGCAGGGCAGGGCAAGGTAAGGCAGGGCAAAGCAAAGCAGGGCAAGGTATGCAAAACGGGGCAGGGCAAGGCAAGGCAGGGCAAGGCAAAGATAGTGCAGGCCAAGGCGGGGTAGGGCAGGGCAAGGCAAAGATAGTGCAGGGCAAGGCAAAGATAGTGCAGGGCAAGGCAAAGATAGTGCAGGGCAAGGCAAAGATAGTGCAGGGCAAGGCAAAGCACGGTAAGGCATGCAAAGCAGGGCAGGGCAAGGCAGAACAGGGCAGGGCAAGGGAAGGCAGGGCAGGGCAGGGCAAGGGAATGTAGGGCAGGGACAGGTAGAGCAGAGCAGGGCAGGGCAGGGCAAGGTAAGCAGAGCAGGGCAGGGAAGGGCAGGGCAAGGTAAGGTATGGCAAAGCAGGGCAAGGTATGCAAAACAGGGCAGGGCAAGGCAGAGCAGAGTAGGGCAAGACAGGGCAGGGCAAGGGAAGGCAAGGTAGGGCAGGGCAAGGGAAGGCAAGGCAGGGCAGGGCAAGGGAAGGCAAGGCAGGGCAGGGCAAGGGAAGGCAAGGCAGGGCAGGGCAGGGCAAGGGAAGGCAAGGCAGGGCAGGGCAAGGGAAGGCAAGGCAGGGCAGGGCAAGGGAAGGCAAGGCAGGGCAGGGCAAGGGAAGGCAAGGCAGGGCAGGGCAAGGGAAGGCAGGGCAGGGCAAGGGAAGGCAGGGCAGGGCAAGGGAAGGCAGGGCAGGGCAAGGGAAGGCAGGGCAGGGAATGGAAAGGATAGGAGGGCAGGGTAAGGCAGAGCAAGGCAAGGAAGACAAGGCAGGGCGGGTCAGAGCAAGGCAGGTCAGGGTAGGGCAGGCAAGGTAAGGATGACAAGGCCGGGCAGGGGAAAATAGGGCAGGGCAGGGGAAGGCAAGGCAGGGAAGGTCAAGGACAAGACAGAGCAAAGCAAGGCAGGGCAGGGCAGATCAGGGCAGGGCAAGGCAAGGAATACATGGCAGGGTAGGGGATGGCAGGGCAAAGCAGGACAGGGCACAGCCTGGCAGGGCAAGGCAAGGAAAGTCAGGGCAAGGCTGGGCTGGGCAGGGCTTGGGAGGGCAAGGCAAGGAAAGTCAGGGCAAGGCTGGGCTGGGCAGGGCTTGGGAGGGCAAGGCAAGGCAATGCAGTGCAGAGCAGGGCAGGGCAGGGCGGAGCAGGGAAGGCAGAGCAAGGCAGGACAGGGTGGGGCAGGGTAGTACAGGGCAGGGCAGGGCCAGGCACAGCTAAGCAAGGCAAGGCAAAGATAGTGCAGGGCAAGGTAAAGCATGCAAAGCAGGGCAGGGCAGGGCAAGGGAAGGCAAGGCAGGGCAGGGCAAGGGAAGGCAAGGCAGGGCAGGGCAAGGGAAGGCAAGGCAAGGTGAGGCAGATCAGGGCAAGGTAAGGCAGGGCAGGGCAAGGCAATGTAAGGCAGGGCAATGCAGGGCAGTGCAGGGCAGGGCAGGTCGGAGCAGGCAGGCAGGACAGGGTGGGGCAGGGTAGTGCAGCGCGGGGCAGGGTCAGGCAGGGCCAAGCAGGGCTAGGCAAAGATGGTGCAGGGCAAGGCAGGGCAAGGGAAGGCAGGGCAGGTAAGGGCAGGGCAAGGCAGGGCAGTGCATGGCAAGGGACAACAGGGCAGGGCAAGCGACAACAGGGCAGGGCTAGGGCAGGCAGGGCAGGGCAGGGCAAAGGAACGCAAGGCAGGGCTTGGCAGGGCAAGGCAAGTATAGTCAAGGCAGGGCAAGGCAGGGCAGGGGAAGGAAGGAAAGGCAGGTCAGGGTGGAGCAGGCAAGGTAAGAAAGACAAGGCGGGACAGGGGAAGTCACAATAGGGCAGGGCAGGGCAAGGCAAGGTAAGGCAAGGAAAGGCAGGGAAGGCGGGTCAGAGCAAGGTAGGGCAGGGAAAGGCAGGTCAAGGCAGGTTAGGGGAAGGCAAAGCAGGGTGAAGCAGGGCAAGGCAGGGAAGACAAGGCAGGGCAGGGGAAAATAGGGCAGGGCAGGGGAAGGGAAGGCAGGGAAGGTCAAAGAGAAAGCAGAGCAAAGCAAGGCAAGGCGGGTCAGGGCAGATCAGGGCAGGGCAAGGCAAGGAAAGTCAGGGCAAGGCTGGGCTGGGCAGAGCTTGTCAGGGCAAGGCAAGGAAGTCAAGGCAGGGCACGGGAAAACAGGGCAGGTCTGGGTAGGTGTAGGGAAATAACCCTAAAGATAGCACTTCAAGGAAGTAATGCGAAAGGATGGTATATTTTTGGTAGGCTTTAAGTAGATGGTATACAAATAAATAGCAAAAGAGATTGGCTCACCTTGATGATGGTTGAGGTTCGCCGATAACTCCACCAGGGAGAGATCTCCAACAAGAGATCCTTCCCCACTGGTGGTCAGCCCTTAAATGGGGTCTTGGCAGAGGTGGAGTCAAACTCCACCCCTTCCAATCACACTCAGTTGTGCCCCTGCAGCTGACTCAGGGCTTGCCTCAGGTGATCAATCAGTGGTTCAGGCCGTGATTCAACAGTTCCCATACACTCCACCCCTTCACAACATGAACCACTGATTAAGTAACTGTAGGTTGAGCCCTCCTTAATACAGAGTCCAAATATATCGCGACGCTTTAAATAATAACCCGTCGCGATGTGTATCGATGTAATCTGGGATGAGTGATGATCAGCGTATGGCTCATGTTCTTCCTTGGGCCAGTGCTCGGTAGTGTCTACTGGAAGCACGCGGTCATGTTGTGCAGGTCCGTCCTCCTCTTCATCAGTCCCAGGTAGACCATCACCGGATGTTGCGCATGATCTTATAGCAACTTTGGAACTCTGCAGCATCATTTGGTTCCCTCCGGTGACTCATAGACTCACGGGGAGTAATATAGATGTTTCAAAGGTACCAAGAGGGGGAGGTCCGCTCTCCAGGGTAAGATACAGGCCGTATTCCTATCTTGGGTCAACACTTCAGCTTGTACAGGGGCATGCCCTGGCTGCCTGTACCAAACTTTTCGGCCCGATGTCTGTGGCTGCACGATTAGATCAGGCACTAGAGGGGGCGTCCTGATCTGCCACAGAGACATGATAGGGGTTCCTTTAGGAATAAAGACTGGAGTGTTGACCACAATATCAGTAGGCCATGTACCAATTACCGGAGGGACTACCGAACCTCCCACCTCCAACAATCTCCCCCAAGGTGCAAGTAGGCCAAACCATCGTGGTCCTACCTGCACCTTCCAAGGCCATCTTATTTTATTGGTGCCTGGTCTTAGGTTCTCAGGGGCAGGGAGCAGAAGATTGTTCTCACGGCCAGTCTGAGGTCTTACCTCGTTATCTGTACCTGTAATTTGGATCCTAAGTGGGGAGGCCCTTGTTGTTTGCAACATTTTCAAGGCACTGGGTCTGCCATCTCTAGGTCTTTCATTCAGATCTCCAAGGGTTTCGTGGAGTCTCTTCGTCCACCCCTGCAGAGACTGAGACTCTGTCTTCAGGGCAGCCTTGAGGATGCCATTATAACGCTCAATAAGGCCTGCCCCTGTTGGATTGTATGGCAGGTGGAATCGCCACTCAATATTGTTCTCTTCTGCCCAGCGTTGTATCATTGCACCCGTGAAATGAGTCCCTTGGTCGCTCTCAATGACTTGTGGTGTCCCATAGGCAGCCATCAATCTTGTGAGCGCCTTGATAGTATGTGCCTGGTTGGCTTTTGGTACTGGATAGGCCTGCATTAGCCCATTCGCGGTGTCAACACAGGTTAGGGCATATCTCGCCCCCTCAGATCGAGGGAGGGGCCCAATATAATCAACCTGCCATCGCTGTAGAGGATTGTGTCCTCTAGCAAGATGGGCTGTAGTTTCAGGCAACGACCTCGGTCTCATTCTGGAGCAGGCATCACAGTCTCGGCATGCTTGAGCTACGTCCGATAATTGTACGGGCAGTCCCCATGCTTTGGCAGCTGCCCACATGGTCTTCTGTCCAGCACGCCGCAACTTTTGATGTAACCAGTAGGCGATGTTCTCAGATGGTGAGTTCTCAACCCATCTAACTCGGGCCAGCGCGTCGGCTTCATCATTTCCTGGTGACTGTAGGGGTCGGTGACCAGAAACATGGTAGACACGTACAGTTCTGTGTTTAACTGTATTCCATATGTCTAACCACATATCTTTGCCCCAGATCGGTCGGGAGTGGATAGTCCAGTCCTGGGTAGCCCACTGTGCGATCCAAAGAGTGAGCCCCCGGTACACAGCCCAACTATCTGTGCAGATATTCAGGATACCGTCACCAGGTTCTTTGGTTATAACCATCCACACGGCCCGCAGCTCTGCCCACTGGCTGCTTTGACCATCCCCCTCGTCAAACCATATTGGGTCTGTGGCAGGATGGTATGCTACTGCTCTCCACTTACTTGGGTTGCCCTTGCTGGACCCATCCGTGTACCAGGCATCTTCAGGAATGGGATATTTTCCTTCCTGGATGGGACTCTTCTCTGGCGGAGCAACCAAGGTTTGTTTTGGTGCATCACTGTGATACGTCACTGGGCCTAGAATCTTTTGGAGTTCTTCTTTCAGTGGTGAGGAAGACAGACTACTCCTCTGGCTGAGATAGGCGACCCATCGTGCCACTGTCTGTGCTTGGGCCACCCCTGTCTTAGGAAGGTGGGTCAGATCTCTTACCCACCCCTGAATTGGAAGAGTGGTCTTCACTATGACTTCAGCCGTCTGGGTTATTGGCTCTACCGCTTGCAATGCAGTATAGGCAGCCAATAGCTGTTTTTCAATCATACTATATCTTTCTTCTGCTCCATGCCAGACCTGAGACCAAAATCCAATGGGGGTCCAAACAGAACTCTGACGTTGCCACAGGCCCCAGCCAAAGCCATCCTGAGTAACGCGAACATCCAATTCAGCTGGGAGGGTAGGATCGAATATACCCAATGCCTGGGCTTGTTTCACCGCCTGTTTTGCCTGCTGGAAAGCATCCTGTTCTGTTCTCCCCCAGTCCCATGATTGGCCCTTTTTTGTGAGTCTATACAAAGGTCTCAGCAGCTGCGCCAAATGAGGTAGAAAGGAACGCCAGTATCCCAATATACCCAGAAATTCCTGCAGCTGCTTTGCTGTTGTAGGGACTGGGAATGCCTGAACCTTATCTATGATGGCACTGGGTAGTACTTTGGTCTTTCCTGACCAGACTACCCCAGAAATTTTACGGACAGGCCTGGACCTTGCAGCTTCTGAGGATTGATAGCCCGTCCTCTTTCACCTAGGTAGACGGTTAATGAATCTGCCGCCTCTCCTACTGCTTCCAGTGAGTCGGATGTTAACAGGAGATCATCAATGTAATGGTATAAGTTGACGTTATTATTAAGTTTCCTCCAATTAGCTAGGTCACACGCCACCAAGTTATGACAGTATGTTGGTGAATGCACGTACCCCTGTGGCAGGACCTGAAAGGTCCACTGCCTGCCTCCCCATGTAAATGCAAATTGATCTTGCGATTCTTTGGCAATCGGAATACTAAAAAATGCATTTGCCAAATCCAGGACAAAATGGTAGGTCTTGATTTCTCTACTAAGTGTGTCCATTAGGGAAGCAATATTGGGTATGGCCGCATGGATGGGCGGCGTGACCTTATTTAATTCCCTATAATCTACTGTCATTCTCCATGTCCCATCCGACTTCCGCACTGGCCATATGGGGGAATTATATGGACTATGTGCAGGTCTTATAATACCTACTTTTTCTAGTTCCTGCACCGTTTTTGATATTTCTTCCTGCCCCCCCGGGAGTCTATACTGTCTTACATTAGTAATCCGGCGTGGTTTCGGCAAACAAATTGGCTCATGTTGTGCATGGCCCCTCAATACTGTCTGTATTGCCCAGACACTAATGTACCTCTGTCGAGGTCTGAACTCTCCCACAGTTGTCTGGAGAGCCAGACCCCATAAAATGTCTACGCCCAAGATGTATTCTGGAATTGGGGCAATCGACACTTTATACTCCCGGGGTGGGAGACGCCCAACCCCCAGTTTCAGCCACGTTTGGGTGACCGGAATGGTCTGTCCCCCAAACCCACCAATCATCACTCTATTGCCCTTAAATTTTGTTGGGTCTCCATATATAATTGATGTCTCTGCACCAGTATCTACTAGAGTCATCACCTTTTGAATATTCTTATTTGACCAAAATATCTCTAGTTCTACATAGGGCCTCTGGTCACATCTGGAGGCCCTAAAGGGACCAGAGTTCTTCGTTACTCCATGAAGTTCACTAGGTCTAAGTCTTTTACCGCAGGTGGTTCAGGCACTGTAGCCCATGACACCTGTGGAGGTTTCTTTCTTCTATTTGGGACTATAAAGTCAGCCAAATTCCAAGTTGTTGGTGGTGCTGCCTGTATTATTCGTACTCCCGATTTTCTGGGAGTACTCTGAAATTTTTGATCATTTCTCAGTTGTTTCCAAAGCTGTAACAACACATGGTTGGGTTGCCCATCGATTTTAGCAAAGGCAACCCCGGCCCGTATAAGATCATTAAACATAGTCTTCCGGGATACCTGTATGGGGCCGGATCGGGGTATCCGTGGGACAGGCTTCCTAGTTTTAATCGGGAATGCCTCAGCTTCTTCTATCATACAGATATTGCGCCTAGTTCTTATGCGCTCCGTTTCCCCAAGGTCTGCCACCAACTGGGCTGCCTGTTGGACGATAGCCTCCGAAGCCACTAAGGGGTTTAGTATGGAGACCAAAGTCCCATAAAGGTGAGAGGGGGCTTGCTGTAGTATTAGGTCTCGCATACCTGCCGTAAATTTTTCTGTATCAGGGCTTTCAAAGTTTTCTGAATACATGGCCTCTCTCATACCCAGTTCTCGGATGTATGCTTGGAGGTCCTCCATAGAGGACCATAAACCGGTATTAAGTGGAATGTCAGATTTGTTAGGCCATGTTAGGCGGCATGCTGCCATCAACCAATCTATAATAGAATGATTCTCATTAGTATAATGGATGGCAGCATATCATCTTTGCCTCAGGGCTGGGTGTATGGTTATAGATGCTAGTTTAGACATTTCTGTCCCACTAACTAATACGCTTTCAGCTCCTGCATCCCATAACCTCAGGAGCCATGATGGCATGCTTTCCCTTGGTTTTTGATGGAACCATTGTACTAGGTCCATCAACTCACTTGCCGTATATGGGCGAGCTGTCACATGCAAGCATGTTTCAGCAGGCCGCCATTGCTCAGGAGGCACTCCCGCTGGTCTATCTTGCACTTTTTTTGTTTTTTGAGTTATGATTGGTCAGATCTCAAACGGATCCTCCATAGATGGAGCTTCAAGATCCGATTTAGAGATCTTGACTGCTGAAACATCTAGGTCCGCTACTGCAGGGACCTGGGTGTCCTCCACTGGTATGGTACGTATTTGTCTTGTTGGCACATCTAGTCCAGGCTTTTTTGCCCAACTGTTGTTCCAATTTCTCAATTCGATCTCTTAACAACTGATTTTCAGATTCCATGTTTGTATTTGTTACATCTAATTTATGTAAAGCCATTATTAGAGACCAAGCCACTGCAGAAGCAGCTAGCCGACGTTCTTTTGTAACTAGTATATCCTTATCTAGGCCTTGAAAATAATCCGTCAGCCGGGCTGGGGAAGGAGAAACATTCCCTGTAACCTGCAGGGGTCCCCATTTTTCAAGAACAGTGGCAAGACCATAATAAGGTGACCCTATAAATCCTGGAATTTGACCAGGAATTGTTTGGTGTAAGGGAATAACGTTCTCCCCCTTGCCCCATTTGAAAAGTTTCCAAATGAAAGACATGGTTATTTATTGTATATGTATATATATATATATATCTTTTTAAGCCTGCCTGGCTCATCAATTGTAGGGCAAATAAACCTAAAGAAAGAACTTCAAGGAAGTAGTGCGAAAGGATGGAATATTTTTGGTAGGCTTTAAGTAGATGGTATACAAATAAATAGCAAAAGAGATTGGCTCACCTTGATGATGGTTGAGGCTCACCGATAACTCCACCACGGAGGAATCTCCAACAAGAGATCCTTCCCCACTGGTGGTCAGCCCTTAAATGGGGTCTTGGGAGAGGTGGAGTCAAACTCCACCCCTTCTAATCACACTCAGTTGTGCCCCTGCAGCTGACTCAGGACTTGCCTCAGGTGATCAATCAGTGGTTCAGGCCGTGATTCAACAGTTCCAATATACAGGTTAAAGAAAAGGAAGACAAGGCAGGGCAGGGGAAAATAGGGCAGAACAAGGCAAGGCAGGGCAAGGCAAGGCAATGCAGGGCAGTGCAGGGCAGGGAAGGCAGGGCAAGGCAGGACCGGGTGGGGCAGGGTAGTATTGGGCGGGGGAGGGCCAGGCAGGGCCAAGCAAGGCAATGCAAAGATAGTGCAGGGCAAGAGCAGGGCCAGGCAGGGCAAGGCAAAGATAGTGCAGGGCAAGGCTGGGATGGACAGGGCTGGGCAGGGCACGGCAGGGTAGTGCAAGGAAGGGCAAGGCAAGACAGAGAACACAGGGCAGAGCAAGGCAGGGCAGGGCAGGGCAAGGCAAGGCAGGGAAGGGAAGGGCAAGGCAGGGCTGGGCGGGTCAGAGCAGAGCAGGGCAAAACAGGGCAGGGCAGGGCGAATCAAGGCAAGGCAGGGCAGGAGAAGACAGGGCAAAGCAAGACAGGGCAGTGCAGGGCAAGGTAAGGCATGGCAAAGCAGGACAGGGCAAGGAAGGGCAGGGCAAAGCAGGGCAAGGAATGACAGGGCAAGACAAGGCAGGGCAGGGCAAAGCAAGGTAAGGCAGGGTGAGGCAAGCAATGACAGGGCAGGGTAAGGGCACGGGCAAGGGGAAGAGCAAGGTAAAGGCAAGGCAGGTCAAGGCAAGGCAGGGTAGGGCAATGCAAGGCAAGGAAAGGCTGGGCAGGGCAGAGTAATAAAAGGCATGGCAAAGCAGGGCAAGGGAAGGCGGGGCAGGGCAGGGCAAGGTAGGTCTGGGCAAATTAGGGCATGGCAGGGAAGGGCAAGGCAGGGCAAGGCAGAGCTGGGTAAAGTAAGGCAAATCAAGGCAAGGCAGGGCAAGGCAAGGCTGAACAAGGCAGGACCGAGTAGAGGAAGGCAAGGAAGGGGAGGGCAAGGCAAGACAAGGCAAGGCAGGACAGGTCAGGGCAAGGCAAGGAAGGGCAGGGTAGGGTAGGATAGGGTGGGGCAGGCAAGGCAGGGCAGGACAATGCAAGGTAAGGCAGGGCAAGGTAGTGTACGGCAGGGCAGGGGAAGGCAAGGAAGACAAGGCAGGGCAGGGGAAAACAGGGCAGGTCAGGGTAGGGCAAGGCAAGTAAGACAAGGAAGGGCAGTGAAGGGCAGGGCAGGGCAAGAGAGAGCAGGGCAGGGCAAGGGAGGGCAGGGTAGGGCAGGGCAGGGCAAGGCAAGGCAAAAAAAGGCAAGGCAGAACATGGCAGGGCAGGGCAGAGGAAGGCAGGGCAAGGCAAAAAAAGGCAAGGCAGAACATGGCAGTGCAGGGAAGAGGAAGGCAAGGCAGGGCAGGGCAAGGCAGGGCAAGGTAGAACCAGGAAAAGTAGGGCAGGGCAAGGCAGGGCAGGGCGGGGCAAGGTAGAGTAGGGCAAAGTAGGGCATGGCAGGGCAAGGTAAGGCAAGGCATTGGAAAGCAGGGGAAGGAATGGCAAAGCAGGGCAAGGCAGGGCAAGGCAGGGCAAGTCAAGGGAAGGCAGGGCAGGGAAATTCAAGGCAGAACAAGGCAGGACCGAGCAGAGGAAGGCAAGGCAGGGCAGGGCAAGGCAAGGGAAGGCAGGGCAGGGCAAGGCAAGGGAAGGCAGGGCAGGGCAAGGCAAGGGAAGGCAAGGCAGGGCAGGGCAAGGGAAGGCAAGGCAGGGCAGGGCAAGGGAAGGCAGGGCAGGGCAAGGGAAGGCAAGGCAGGGCAGGGCAAGGCGGGGTTTGGCAAGGCAATGCAGGACAAGGTAGGGCAGGGCAAGGCAGGGGAAGTCAAGGGAAGGCAGAACAAGGGAGAGCAAGGCAGATCAAGGCAGGTCAGGGCAGGGCAGGGCAAGGCAAGGCAAGACAATGAAGGGCAGGGCAATGCAGGGCTGGGAAGGGTAGGGCAAGCATGGTCAGGCAAGGCAAGGCATGGCAGGGCTGGGCAGGGCAGGCAGAGCAAGGCTGGACAAAGTAAAGCAAGGCAGGGCAGAGGAAGGCAAGGCATGCAAGGCAGGGTAGGGCAATGCAAGGTCAGGCAAGGCAAGGCAGGGCAAGGCAGGGCAAGGCAGAGCAAGGCTGGACAAGGTAAGGCAAAGCAGGGCAAGGGAAGTCAGGGCAAAGCAGGGCAGAACAAGGCAGGGCAGAACAGAGGAAGGAAAGTAAGGGCAGGACAATGAAAGGCATGGCAGGGCAAGGCAGGGCAGGGCAGGACACGGCAAGGCAGAGCAAGGTAGAGCAGGGCAAAGTAGGGCATGGCAGGGCAGTGTAAGGCGTGGCTTGGCGGGGCAATGCAGGACAAAGAAGGGCAGGGCAAGGAAGGGCAGTGCAAAGTTGGGCATGGCAGGGAAGGGTAGGGCAGGGCAAAGGAAGGGCAGGAAAGTAAGGCAGGGCAAGGCAGGGCATAGGAAGGCGGGGTAGGTCAATGCAAGGTCGGGCAAGGTAGGTTAGGGCAAGGTAAAGCATGGCACGGCAGGGTAAGGCGGGGCTTGGCAGGGCAATGCAGGACAAAGTAGGGCAGGGTAAGGCAAGGCAGGGTAGGGCAAGTCGGGGCAAGGCAGGGCAAGTCAAGGGAAGGCAGAACAAGGCAGGGCAAGGTAGGTCAAGGCACGGCAGGGCAGGGCAATGCAAGGCAAGGCAGTGCAAGGCAGTACGGGTCAGGACAATGCATGTTAGGGAAAGGCAAGGCAGGGCAGGTCAGGGGAAAGAAGGGCAGGGGAAGGCAGGGCAGGGTGAAGCAGGTCAAGGCAAGGAAGACAAGGCAGGGCAGGGGAAAATAGGGCAGGGCAAGGCAAGGCAATGCAGGGCAGTGCAGGGCAGGGCAGGGCAGGTCTGAGCAGGGAAGACAGGACAAGGCAGGACAGGGTGGGGCGGGGTAGTGCAGGGCAGGGCAGGGCCAGGCAGGGCCAAGCAGGGCAAGGCAAGGCAAGCCTAGGCAAGGATAGGCAGGGCAAGGTAAGGCAGGGCAGGGTGAGGCAGGGCAGATCAGGGAAGAGCAAAGCAAGGAATACACGGCAGGGTAGGGGAAGGCAGGGCAAAGCAGGGCAGGGCACAGCCGGGCAGGGCAAGGCAAGGAAAGTCAGGGCAAGGCTGGGCTGGGCAGGGCTGGACTGGGCAGGGCAGGGCAAGGCAAGGCAGAACAGGGCAGGGCAGGGCAAAGGAAGGCAGGACAGGGCAGGGCAGGGAAAGGTAAGGTAGGGCAGAGGAAGGCAAGGCATGCAAAGCAGGGCAACGCAAGGCAGGGCAAAGCAGGGCAATGCCAGGCTGGGCTAGAAAAGGCAGGGCAGGGCAGGGTAATGTAAGGCAGGGCAATGCAGGGCAGTGCAGGGCAGGTCAGGTCGGAGCAGGGAAGGCAGGGCAAGGCAGGACAGGGTGGGGCAGGGTAGTGCAGAATGGGGAAGGGTCAGGCAGGGCCAAGCAGGGCAAGGCAAAGATAGTGCAGGGCAAGGAAGGGCCAGGTAGGGCCAAGCAGGGCAAGGCAAAGCAGAACAGGGCAGGGCAGGGCAAGGGAAGGCAGAGCGGGGAAGGGCAGGGCAAGGTAAGGCATGGCAAAGCAGGGCAGGGCAGGGCAAGGGAAGGCAAGGCAAGGCTGGGCAAGGGAAGGCAAAGCATGGCAGGGCAAGGGAAGGCAGGGCAAAGTAAAGCATGGTAAGGAATGCAAAGCAGGGCAGCGCAAGGCAGGGCAGGGCAAGGGAAGACAGGGCAGGGCAAGGGAAGGCAGGGCAGGGCAAGGGAAGGCAGGGCAGGGCAGGGCAAGGGAAGGCAGGGCAGGGCAGGGCAAGGGAAGGCAGGGCAGGGCAAGGGAAGGCATGGCAAAGCAGGGCAAGGCAAGGTATGCAAAGGAGGTCGGGGCAGGCCAGGGCTAGGGAAGGCAGGGCAGAGCAGGTCTAGGCAGGGCAGGGCAAGGGAAGGCAGGGCAGGGCAAGGCAAGGGAAGGCAGGGCAGGGCAAGGGAAGGCATGGCAAAGCAGGGCAAGGCAAGGTATGCAAAGGAGGTCGGGGCAGGTCAGGGCTAGGGAAGGCAGGGCAGAGCAGGTCTAGGCAGGGCAGGGCAAGGGAAGGCAGGGCAGGGCAAGGCAAGGGAAGGCAGGGCAGGGCAAGGCAAGGGAAGGCAGGGCAGGGCCACGCAGGGAAAGGCAAAGATAGTTTAGGGCAAGACAGGGCAGGGAAAGGGAAGGCAGGGCAAAGCAGGGCAGAAAAGGTAAGGCATGGCAAAGCAGGGCAGGGCAAGGTATGCAAAGCAGAGCAGAACAAGGCAAGGCAGGGCAGGGCAAGGGAAGGCAAGGCAGGGCAGGGCAAGGGAAGGCAAGGCAGGGCAGGGCAAGGGAAGGCAAGGCAGGGCAGGGCAAGGGACGGCAAGGCAGGGCAGGGCAAGGGACGGCAAGGCAGGGCAGGGCAAGGATAGGCAGGGCAGGGCAAGGCAAAAATAGGCAGGGCAGTGTAAGGAAGGGCGGCTCAGAGCAAGGCAGGTCAGGGTGGGGCAGGCAAGGTAAGAAAGAAAAGGCAGGGCAGGGGAAGTCAGGATAGGGCAGGGAAGGGCAAGGGAGATCAGGATAGGGCAGGGCAGGGCAAGGCAAGGTCAGGCAAGGAAAGGCAGGGAAGGCTGGTCAGAGCAAGATAGGGCAGGGAAAGGCAGGTCAGGGCAGGTTAGGGGAAGGTAAAGCAGGGTGAAGCAGGGCAAAGCAAGGAAGGGCCGGGCAGGGCAGATCAAGGCAGGGCAAGGCAAGGAATACACGGCAGGGTAGTGGAAGGCAGGGCAAAGCAGGGCACGGCACAGCCGAGCAGGGCAAGGCAAGGAATGTCAGGGCAAGGCTAAGCTGGGCAGGGCTTGGCAGGGCAAGGCAAGGAAGACAAGGCAGGGCGGGTCAGAGCAAGGCAGGTCAGGGTGGGGCAGGCAAGGTAAAGAAGACAAGGCAGGGCAGAGGAAGTCAGGATAGGGTAGGGCAGGGCAAGGCAAGGTAAGGCAAGGAATGGCAGGGACGGCGGGTCAGAGCAAGGTAGGGCAGGGAAAGGCAGGTCAGGGCAGGTTAGGGGAAAGCAAAGCAGGGTGAAGCAGAGCAAGGCAAGGAAGAGAAGGCAGGGCAGGGGAAGGCAAGGCAGGGCTGGTCAAGGGGAAGGCAGAGCAAAGCAAGGCAGGGCGGGGCAGGGCAGATCAGTACAGGGCAGGGCAAGGAATACACGGCAGGGTAGGGGAAGGCAGGGCAAAGCAGGGCAGGGCACAGCCGGGCAGGGCAGAGCAAGGCAATGCAGTGCAGTGCACTGCAGGGCGGAGCAGGGAAGGCAGGGCAAGGCAGGACAGGGTGGGGCAGGGTAGTGCAGAACGGGGCAGGGTCAGGCAGGGCCAAGCAGGGCAAGGCAAAGATAGTGCAGGGCAAGGAAGGGCCAGGTAGGGCCAAGCAGGGCAAGGCAAAGCAGAACAGGGCAGGGCAAGGTATACGAAGAAGGGCAGGGCAAGGCAGAGCAGGGCAGGGCAAGGCAAAGCAAAGCAGGGCAGGGCAAGGCAGGGCAGGGCAAGGGAAGGCAAGGCAAGGCTGGGCAAGGGAAGGCAAAGCATGGCAGGGCAAGGGAAGGCAGGGCAAGGTAAGGATAGGCAGGGCAAAAAAGGGCAGGGCAAGGGAAGGCAGGGCAAAGTAAAGCATGGTAAGGAATACAAAGCAGGGCAGGGCAAGGCAAGGCAGGGAAGGGCAAGGAAAGGCAGGGCATGGAAAGGCAGGGCAGGGCAGGGCAAGGTAAGGCAGGGCTTCGCAGGGCAGTGTAAGGCGGGGCTTGGCAGGAAAGGTAAGGCAGAACAAGGCAGGGCAAGGCAAGGATAGGCAGGGTAGGGCAAGGCAGGGCAATGTAAGGAAGATATGGCAGGGCGGGTCAGAGCAAGGCATTTCAGGGTGGGGCAGGCAAGGTAAGGAAGATAAGGCAGGGCAGGGGAAGTCAGGATAGGGCAGGGCAAGGCAAGGTAAGGCAAGGAATGGCAGGGAAGGCGGGTCAGAGAAAGGTAGGGCAGGGAAAGGCAGGTCAGGGCAGGTTAGGGGAAGGCAAAGCAGGGTGAAGCAGGGCAAGGCAAGGAAGACAAGGCAGGGCAGGGGAAGGCAAGGCAGGGCAGGTCAAGGGGAAGGCAGAGCAAAGCAAGGCAGGGCAGGGCAGGGCTGTGCAGGGCAGATCAGGGAAGGGCAAGGCAAGGAATACACGGCAGGGCAAGGGAAGGCAGGGCAGGGCAGAACAGCGCAGGGCAGGGTAAAGTAAGGCAGGGCAGGGCAAGGTAAGGCATGGCAGGGCAGGAGAAGGCATGGCAAAGCAGGGCGGGGCATGGCAGGGCTGGGGAAAGCAGGGCAAGGCAGGACAGGGTGGGGCAGGGTAGTGCAGTGCGTGGCAGTGTCAGGTAGGGCCAAGCAGGGCAAGGCAAAGACAGTGCAGGGCAAGGCAGGGCAGGGAAGGGCAGGGCAGGGCAAGGGAATACAGGGCAGGGAAGGGCAGGGCAAGGTAAGGCATAAAAAAGCAGGGCAGGGCAAGGATATGCAAAGCAGAGCAGGGCAAGGTTTGCAAAGTAGGGCAGGGCAAGGCAAGGCAGGGCAGGGCAAGGCAGAGCAGGGCAGGGCAAGGGAAGGAAAGGCAGGGAAGGGCAAGGGAAGGAAAGGCAGGGCATGGCAGGGAAGGAAAGGCAGGGCAGGGCAAGGGAAGGCAAGGCAGGGCAAGGGAAGGCAAGGCAGGGCAGGGCAAGGGAAGGCAAGGCAGGGCAGGGCAAGGGAAGGCAAGGCAGGGCAGGGCAAGGGAAGGCAAGGCAGGGCAGGGCAAGGGAAGGCGGGGCAGGGCAAGGGAAGGCGGGGCAGGGCAAGGGAAGGCGGGGCAGGGCAAGGGAAGGGAAAGCAAGGCAGGGCAAGGGAAGGCAAGGCAGGGCAAGGGAAGGCAAGGCAGGGCAGGGCAAGGGAAGGCAAGGCAGGGCAGGGCAAGGGAAGGCAGGGCAGGGCAAGGGAAGGAAAGGCAGGGCAGGGCAAGGGAAGGCAAGGCAGGGCAGGGCAGGGTAAGGCGGGACTTAGGGTTATGGTTATTGTATGCTTAGGGGTAGGGTAAAATTAGAGTTAGGGTTAGTGTTAGGGTTAGGGTTAAGTTTAGAGTTAGGGTTAGGGTTATGTAAGGGTTAGGGTTAGGGTAAGAATTAGGATAGGGATTGTGATACGGTTATGGTAAGGGTTAGGAATTTGGGTTAGGGTTAGGGTAAGGGTAAGGGTTAGGGTTAGTGTTAGGGTTTGGGTAGGGTTAGGGTTAGGGTTAGCGACAGCACCCCGATTAGGGTTAGGTTTAGGATAGGGTAAGGTAAGGGTTAGTGTTAGGGTTAAAGGTTAGGGTTCGGGTTAGGTAATGGCTAGGTTTAGAGTTAGGGTTAGGTTTAAGGTTAGGGTTAGGGTAGGGTAAGGGTTAACATTAGGTTTAGGGTTAGGGTTAGGGTTAGAGTTAGGTTAGGGTTAGAGTTAGGTTAGGGTTAGGGTTAGGTTTGGGGTTAGGGTTAGGTTTGGGGTTAAGGTTAGGCATAGGGTTAGGGTTATGGTAAGAGTTAGGGATTGGGATACGGTTAGGTTTAGGGTTAAGAATAGGGTACGGGTTTGATTAGGGTTAGGGTTAGTGTTAGGAATCAATTTGGGGGAAGGAAAAAGTTTAGGAATTGGTTCATTGTTAGCGTTAGTCTTCAGGGTTAGGGTTCGGATTTAGCACTATGTTTCAGGTTCCTTTTAGGTCTAGTGATAAGGATTAGGGGTACGTTTAGGTATTGTACAATGCTAAGTGTTAGCTTCTGGGTGGGGGTTGGGGTTAGATTAAGGGTGAGGGTTAGGGTTAGGACTAGATTTAGGATTAGGTTTAGGAATAGGTTTTCTTTGATTGTTAGGGTGAGAGAAAGGTTAGGCCTTGGGTTTGTTTTTGGAATAGTTTTGGGTTTAAGAATAGGAAGTGGGTTAGTATTTGGAATCTGATTGCTTTAGTATTAGTGTTAGGGTGGGGGTTAGAAGTTAGGTGAGCGTTGTGGTAATCTAATGCTTTGTGTTAGGCTTAGGGTTGGGCTTTTACTTGAGGTTGGTGTTAGGGTCAGCTTTAGTTTGAAGGTAGATTTAGAGTTTAAATCGTGGTCATGCTTTGGATTAGTTTTAGAGTTAGGGTAAGATTTAGATTTCCTTTCAGTGTTAGGCTGTGAGAATTGAAGGCTTTGTGTTTTTGGGTTTGTGTTGGGTTTAGGAATTGGAATAGTGTTTGGGATAGTATTAGCGTTAAGGCTGGGGTTAGAGTTAGGTGATGGTTGTGGTAATCTAATGCTTTGTGTTAGGCTTAGGGTTGGGCTTCAATCTGGGGTTGGTTTTAAGGTCCCATTTAGATTTCAGGAAGAATTGGAGTTAAATTGAGGTAACGGTTAGGATTAGATTTAGGGTTCTGATAAGGGTTAGGTTAGGGTTAGGGTTTGGTTCCAAGTTGTTTTTAGGGTTAGGGTTAACGTTAGGTTTCAGGATAGGGTTAGGAATATAGCTAGGTGTTAGGTAAGGTTTAGTCCTGGGGTTTCAGTTCGGGTTAGGTGAAGCATTAGTTTTACAGTTAGAAGAAGAGTTAGGGTTAGGGTTAGGTTTTGGTGTAGATTTAGGTTTAGGGTAAGGGTTAGGGATGTAGATGAAGGTTTAGTGGAAGGGGTAGGGTTCTCTTTAGTTTTAGGACCAGGGAAGGGTCCTAAAAGGGCCTTGGCTAAGAGTGAGTTTTAGTATTTGATTTAGCGTTGCGTTCAGGTCTAGGTTAGTTTGAGTGTTAGGCTGAGAGAAGGGGTAGGCCTTGGGTTTGGTTCTGGCTTAGTGTTAGGTTTAGGAATAGGAATAGTTTTGGTGTTTGGATTGGGTTTGGGGTTAGTAGTAGGGATTGGATTGGGGTTAGTGTTAGGTGAGATCTGCGGTATTCTGACGCTTTCTTTGAGGCTTGAGGTTGAGCTTAAATGTGGTGTTGGTGTTAGGGTAGGATTTAAGGCTAGGGTTTGGTTGAGAGTAGCATTAATTTTAGGTTTAGGGGAAGGGTTTTGGTTAGGGTAGAGGTTAGAATTCTGGTTTGGGTTAGGAATAGGGTTCTGGACAAGGTAAGGATTTAGTCCTAGGTTTCCAGTTAGGGTAAGGTGAAGTGCTGGTGTTCTAGTTAGGAGAAGAGTTAGGTTGAGGTTTCGGGTTAGGTTTTTTTGTCGATTTAGGTTTTAGGTAAGGGGTAGATTTTAGACAACATGAGCTTTCTGGTCAGAGTAGGGTTAGGCCTTAGAATATGGATAAGATTAGGATAAATGTAGGGTTAGTTTCGGGTCTAGGTTAGTTTGAGTGTTAGGCTGAGAGAAGGGGAGGGCCTTGGGTTTGGTTTAGGGTTAAGATAAGGTTTAGGAATAGGAGTAGGTTTGGGGTTTGGATTGGGTTTGGGGTTAGCTTTAGGGCTAGGTTTTGGTTTTGGTTTCGAATTAGGTGAGGGTTGTGGTAATCTGATGCTTTGTTCAAGGTTTAGGGTTGGGCTTCAATTTGGGTTTTGGATTAGGATCAGAGTTAGGGATAGCTTGAAGGTAGAGTTAGGATTCGGGTAATAGCTACAGTGATTCTTACGGAGACGATTTGGGTCAAGGGTAAGTATTAGGCTTAGCTTTAGATTTAGAGTTAGCTTTAGGTTTAGGATTAGAATTGTGGTTTTGGTTGGGAGTAGGGTTAGTGCTAGGTTTGAGGTTAGGGTTAGGGTTAGGTTAGCATTTCAAGTAAGGCTTAGGGGTTATGCTTAGGTTGAGGTTGAGGGTTAGGTTGTGAGTTAGGGCAAAGATTGTGGATAGGGTAAAGATTGGAGCTTGGATTAGGTTTCGGGTTAGCAATAGTCTTAGGTGTCATTTCTCCTCTAGACAAATCACATGTGTGATTCCACCGCTTCTAAATGTTCCCCAAGAAACCCTATAATCAGAGCATCGCAAAAGCCACCTTTACCAAGTAGATCACACCAGCAGCAAGCTTTATGTTCGAATCGCACTGATCTGCGAATTCCGATTCTATGGCATCAATCGCGGCTCCTGCTGCTTTTGCCGCTGAAGAAAGACGCCATTCAGACGGCAGCTGCCGACAGACGTGCACTGAATCGCGGCTTTTCAAAAATCAGCCGGTAGCGGTCCTTACAAGTGAATCTGTGCTGGATCCCAATGTTAGTGGGAGGGAAAGTTTTTATTCTCATTCTGCTCTGCTACTGTATGCAATGTATGTCTGCATCATTCATTCATCTACGAGCACGTTTTCATTCCTTTCTCTGACTAGTGTGGTTACCTATTTTAGTTCCTCTAGTTAATACCGTCACACAGGCTTTTCTTGTCAAACACAAGTATCTTTCCGATTCTCTTTTGGAGCGGTATGGTATTCAGAACTAAGGAAGCAAAATAGAAACGTTAGGTACGGAAAGCTGTTTCCTCTACTAAATGCATGTGTGATTCCACTGCTTCTAAATGTTCCCCAAAACACTGTCATCGGAGCATTGCAAAAGCCCCCTTTAACAAGCAGAGCAAACCGGCAGCGTGTTAATGTTCGAACCGCGAGGAACCGCGGATTCCGCTCAAATCGCATCAATCGCGGCTACTGCTGCTTTTGCCGCTGAAGAAAGACACCAGTCAGACGGCAAAAGTGCACTGAATAGCGGCTTCAATAATCAGCCGGTAGCGGTCTTATTCCAACAAATCGTGTTTTACATGTGAAAGTGACTCCGTTTCAGGAGTTGTAAGTGAATGTATGCCTGATCCCAGTGTTAGTGAGAAGGAAAGTTTTGATTCTCATTCTGCTCTGCTACTGAATGTAACGTATGTCTGCATCATTCATTCATCTGCGAGCATGTTTTCATTTTTTTTCTCTTACCAGTGTTATTACCTTTTTTAGTTCCTCTAGTTAATACCGTCACACAAGTTTTTCTTGCCAAACAAATGGACCATTCCGATTTTCTTTTGGAACGGTATGAAATTCAGAGCTAAAGAAGTAAAATAGTAGCGTTAGGTACGTAAAGCTCTTTTTTCTACCAAATGCATAGTGTGATTCAACCGCTTCTGAATGTTCCCCAAAACCACTGTCATCGGAGCATTGCAAAAGCCTTCTTTAAAAAGCAGAGCAAAACGGCTGCGAGCTTTCTATTTGAAACGCGAATAACCGCGTTCAGGCTCGAATCGCATCAATCGCGGCTATTGCTGCTTTTGCCGCTGAAGAAAGACGCCAATAAAACGACACACGTGCACTGAATAGCGGCATCAATAATTAGCCGGTTGCAGTCAAATTTCATCAAATCGCGTATAACACATGAAAGTGACTCCGTTTCAGGAGTTGTAAGAGAATGCATGCTGGATTCCAAAGTTAGTGGGAGGAAAAGATTTTATTCTCATGTGTGATTCCACCGCTTCTAAATGTTCCCCGTAAAACCTTGTCACCGGAGCATCGGAATAGCCCCCTTTAGGAAGCAGAGCAAAGCGGCAGAGAGTTTGATGCTCGAACCGCGCTGAAGCGAGGATTCCGATTCAATCGCATCAATCGCGGCTCCTGCCGCTTTTGCCGCTGAAGAAAGACGCCAGTCAGCCGGCAGAAGTGCACTGAATCGCGGCTTTTCAATAATCAGCCGGTAGCGGTCCTACTCCAACAAATCGCGGTTTACACGTGAAAGTGACTCCGTTTCAGGAGTTGTAAGTGAATGTATGCTGGATCCCAATGTTTGTGGAAGCGAAAGATTTTATTCTCATTCTGCTCGGCTACTGAGTGCAACGTATGTCTGCATCATTCATTCATTAATCTGAGAGCACGTTTTCATTTTCTCTGACCAGTGTGGTTATTCTTTTTAGTATCTCTAGTTAAACATGAAAAAACTTTTTCTTGTCGAACACAAGTATCTTTCCGATTTATCTTTGGAACGGTATGGTACTCAGAGCTAAAAATGCAAAATAGAAACGTTTATTATGGAAAGCTGTTTCTTCTACTAAATGCAATGTGTGATTCCACTGCTAATAAGGGTTCCCCAAAACACTGTATTCGGAGATTTGCAAAAGCCACCTTTAACATGCAGAGAAAAAAAGGCAGCATTATAATGTTCGAATCGAGTATAACATCGGATTCCGCTCGAATCGAACCAAAAGCGGCTCCTGCTGATTTAGCCGCTGACGAAAGAAGCCAGTCAGTCGAAAGACGTGCACTGAATAGCGGCTTTTCTAATCACTCGGTAACGGTCCTACTCCAACAAATCGCGGTTTATATGTGAAACTGACTCCGCTTCAGGAGTTGTAAGTGAATGTATGCCTGATCCCAGTGTTAGTGAAAGGGAAAGTTTTTATTCTCATTCTGCTCTGCTACCGAATGTAACGTATGTCTGCATCAATCATTCATCTGTGAGCACATTTTCGTTCTTTTCTCTGACCAGTGTGGTTATTCTTTTTAGTAACTCTAGTTAACACATGAAAAAACTTTTTATTGTTGAACAGAAGTATCTTTCCGATTCTCTTTTGGAATGGTATGGTATTCAGAACTAAGGAAGCAAAATAGAAACGTTTATTACGTAAAGCTGTTTCTTCTACTAAATGCATGTGTGATTCCACCGCATCTAAATGATCCCCAAAAACACTGTCATCGGAGCATTGCAAAAGCCACCTTTAACATGCAGAGCAAATAGGCAGCGAGCTTTATGTTCGAACCGCGTAGAAAGCGTATTCAGCTCGAATCGAACCAAAAGCGGCTACTGCTGATTTTGCTGTTTTAGAAAGATACGCATCATCCAGCTGCCGTGCACTGAATCGCGGTATCAAAAATCAGCCGGTAGCAGTCCTATTCCAACAAATTGCGGTTTATACGTGAAACTGACTCCGCTTCAGGAGTTGTAAGTGAATGTATGCTGGATCCCAATGTTAGTGGGAGGGAAAGTTTTTATTCTCATTCTGCTCTGTTACTGTATGCAACGTATGTCTGCATCATTCATTCATCTGAGAGCACTTTTTCATTTTTTTCTTGGACCAGTTTTGTTATCCTTTTCAGTACCTCTAGTTATTACACGAAAAACTTTTTCTTGTCGAACACAAGTATCTTTCCGATTCTCATTTGGAACGGTATGATATTCAGAGCTAAAGAAGTAAAATAGAAGCGTTAAGTACGTAAAGCTCTTTTTTCAACCAAATGCATTGTGTGATTCCACCACTTCTAAATGATCCCCAAAACACTGTCAACGGAGCACTGCAAAAGCCCCCTTTAACAAGCAGAGCAAACAGGCAGCGTGTTAATGTTCGAATCGAGAATAACCGCGGATTCCACTCGAATCGCATCAATCGTGGTTTACTGCTTCTTTTGCCGCTGAAGAAAGGCGCCATTCAGCCAGCAGCAGTGCACTGAATAGCAGCTTCAATAATCAGCTGGCAGTGGTCCTAATCATGCAGACTGCAGTTTACGTGTGAAAGTGATTCCGTTTCTGGTGTTGTAAGTGAATGTAAGCTGAATCCTAATGTTAATGGGAGGGTAAGTTTTTATTCTCATTCTGCCCTGCAACTGTATACAACGTATGTCTGCATCATTCATTCATCTGCGAGCACGTTTTCATTCTTTTTCCTTGACCAGTGTTATTATCCTTTTTAGTACCTCTAGATAATACCGACACACCAGTTTTTATGTCGAAGAAACGGATCATTCCGATTTTCATTTGGAACGGTATGAAATTCAGAGCTAAAGAAGTAAAATAGTAGTGTTAAGTACGTAAAGCTGTTTTTTCTACCTAATGCATTGTGTGATTCAACCGCTTCTAAATGTTCCCCAAAACACTGTCATCGGAGCATTGCCAAAACCTTCTTTAAAAGCAGAGCAAAACGGCTGCGAGCTTTCTATTTGAAACGCAAATAACCGCGTTCAGACTCGAATCACATCAATCGCGGCTATTGCTGCTTTTGCCGCTAAAGAAGGACGCCAATAAAAAGACAGACGTGCACTGAATAGCGGCATCAATAATTAGCCGGTTGCAGTCAAATTTCATCAAATCGCGTATAACACATGAAAGTGACTCCGTTTCAGGAGTTGTAAGTGAATGCATGCTGCATCCCAAAGTTAGTGGGAGGGAAAGATTTTATTCTCGTGTGTGATTCTACCGCTTCTAAATGTTCCCCGTAAAACCTTGTCACCGGAGCATCGGAATAGCCCCCTTTAGGAAGCAGAGCAAAGCGGCCGAGAGTTTGATGCTCGAACCGTGCTTAGCCGCGGATTCCGATTCAATCGCATCAATCGCGGCTCCTGCCGCTTTTGCCGCTGAAGAAAGACGCCAGTCAGCCGGCAGAAGTGCACTGAATCGCGGCTTTTCAATAATGAGCCGGTAGCGGTCCTACTCCAACAAATCGCGGTTTACACGTGAAACTGACTCCATTTCAGGAGTTGTAAGTGAATGTATGCTGGAACCTATTGTTAGTGAGAGGGAAAGTTTTGATTCTCATTCTGCTCTGCTACTGAGTGCAACGTATGTCTGCATCATTCATTCATCTGCGAGCACGTTTTCATTCTTTTCTCTGACCAGTGTGGTTATTCTTTTTCAGTACCTCTAGATAACACATGAAAAAACTTTTTATTGTTGAACAGAAGTATCTTTCCGATTCTCTTTTGGAATGGTATGGTATTCAGAACTAAGGAAGCAAAATAGAAACGTTTATTACGTAAAGCTGTTTCTTCTACTAAATGCATGTGTGATTCCACCGCATCTAAATGATCCCCAAAAACACTGTCATCGGAGCATTGCAAAAGCCACCTTTAACATGCAGAGCAAATAGGCAGCGAGCTTTATGTTCGAACCGCTTAGAAAGCGTATTCAGCTCGAATCGAACCAATCGTGGCTACTGCTGCTTTTGCCGTTTAAGAAAGATACGCATCATCCAGCTGCCGTGCACTGAATCGCGGCTTCAAAAATCAGCCGGAAGCGGTCCTATTCCAACAAATCGCGGTTTATATGTGAAACTGACTCCGCTTCAGGAGTTGTAAGTGAATGTATGCTGGATCCCAATGTTAGTGGGAGGGAAAGTTTTATTCTCATTCTGCTCTGTTACTGTATGCAACGTATGTCTGCATCATTCATTCATCTGCGAGCACGTTTTCATTCTTTTCTCTGACCAGTGTTATTGTCCTTTTTTGTACTTCTAGTTAATATCGTCACACAAGTTTTTCTTGCCAAACAAACGGATCATTCCCTTTTTCTTTTGCAACGGTATGGTATTCAGAACTAAGGAAGTAAAATAGAAGCGTTAAGTACGTAAAGCTGTTTCTTCTACCAAATGTATGTTTGATTCACCGCTTCTAAGTGTTCCCCAAAAACACTGTCATCGGAGCATTGCAAATCCACCTTTAACAAGCAGAGCAAACTGGCATCGAGCTTATGCTCCATCTGCGCAGAACCGCGGATTCCGCACGAATCGCATCAATTGCCGCTACTGCTGCTTTTGCCGCTGAAGTAAGACGCCAATCAGACAGCAGCAGTGCTCTGAATAGCGGCTTTAATAATCAGCCGGCAGCGTTTCTATTCCAGAAATTCGCGTTTTAAACATGAAAGTGACTCCGTTTCTGGTGTTGTAAGAGAATGTGTGCTGGATCCCAGTGTTAATGGGAGGGAAAGTTTTGATTCTCATTCTGCTCTGCTACTGAATGCAACGTATGTCTGCATCGTTCATTCATCTGCGAGCACGTTTTCATTCTTTTCTCTGACCAGTGCTGTTATCCTTTTTACTTCCTTAATCTAACACATTCACTTCAATTTTCTTACAATACCGGCGGATCTTTCTCATTCTCTCAAAAAGGTATGTTTTTCAGAACTATGGAAGCAATGGAGAGGCGTGAAGTACGGAAAGCTGGTTCCTCTCCCAAAGGTGTGTGTGATTCCACCACTTCTAAACGCTCCCTGTAAAACCTTGTCACTGGAGCATCGGAATAGCCCCCTTTAAGAAGCAGAGCAAAGCGGCAGAGAGTTTGATGCTCGAACCGCGCTTAGCCGCGGATTCCCATTCAATCGCATCAATCGCGGCTCCTGCTGCTTTTGCTGCTGAAGAAAGACGCCAGTCAGCCGGCTGCCGTGCACTCAATAGCGCCTTCTCTAATCAGCCGGAATCGGTCCTATTCCAACTAGGCACGGTTTAACACATGAAAGTCATTCCGTTCCTGATGAGTTCAGAAAACACGTGCTGGATCCTGATGTTATTGGTCTGGAACTTTCTCTTCCCTTTCTGCTCTGCTACTGACATACTGTAAAGTATGTCTGCATCATTCCTTCATCTGCGTCTACGTTTTCCTACTTTTTCTCTCACCTTCTTGATGGCCTTTTTCTTACCGCCTTCAAACACCGTCTCTCCTCTTTTCCTTTCCATACACACGGACCTCTCTGATTCCTCAAACTAAGCCTACCCCTCATCCTAAACCTAAATCTACACAAAAACCTAACACTAACCCCAACGCTGTTCTTCTTACACCAACACTTACACCAACCTGAAACCAAACCCTCATCCTAACCCTAGTACTAAACCCTACCTTTCTCCTAAACCTGTACCAAACCCGAACCTGAAAAATCCAAACACCAACCCTATTCCTATCATTTCACATCACCTTCACCCAAATTCAAACCCTAGGCCTAGCCCTTCTCTCTCTTCAAACAAACCTGCACCTAAACCTTACCGCAAATCTCATCCTAAACCTAACCCTTACATTTGCCCTAGCCAGAACAAGAGCCATCTTCCTAGACCTAACCCTAACTTCAACCCTTAACCTAACCTAACCCGAACCCTATCAAGAATCCCAACCCTCTGACACTAACCCAAAACCCAATTGGAAACCTACTCCTACTCCTAACCTTAACCCTAACCCAAGGCCTAACCTTACCGTCAGCCCTACCTACACTCCAACTAACTCTACCCCTAACCCTAACACAAATGGAATCCTAAAACAAAACCTAATCCTAACCCTAAAACTAATCCTAACACCAGAACACAACCTCATCCTAGCCATAAATCTAAACAGAAATTCAAAACTATCCCAAACACTAACTCTCACCCTAACACCAACCCCAACTTTAAACCCAAGACTAAACCCAACACAAAGCATCACATAACCACAAGGCTCCCCTAACTCTAACCCCAACCCGAACACTAATTCTTACCCACATCCCAGTCCAAACACAAACCCTTTTCCAATTCCAAACCCAAAAGAATCACAAAATGAAACCCAAGGCCTACCATTTCAGCCTAAGGATCAAACTAGCCCTACCCCGAAACGAAACACTACATCTAACCCTAACCCAAAACTTCAACCAAACACCAACCGTGAAAATTCACCTTACCCTAATCCCAAATAGAACGGGAACCCTACCCAAACCCTAAGCCCACTTCTGTCCCTATCACTAACCTGAAACCTAATTCTAAACGGAACCGTCATCCTCATGGTAATCCAAAGCCTAATCCTACTCTGAACTTGAAGCTCAAACTAACCCTACCCTTAACCCCGAACACCAATCGAAACATCAACCTAAACCAAACACTACACTTAAACCTTACCCTAACACTAACACATACGCTAAAGCTAAACCTCACCCTACTCTCACCCTTACACACCAGCTAACCCTGCCTCAATCCCTACATACAGATCAAATCCGAAACCTAAACCTAACCCTAAACCTCAACTTCATGCTAACATCAACACTCAACCTAATCCTATCCCTAAATAGAATCATCACATTGAGAAACACTTTCTCCCTAACCCTAATCCGAAATCGAATCCGAAACCTCAAAGAATCCCAAACCCTTTCCATAGCTCTAACCCAATGCTGAACCCTACCCTGACCCATTTTCACTACCCCTTACCATAAAACTAAATCAACACCAAAACCCACCCCTGACACTAAACCTAACACTAATTCTTATCCTAACCCTAACCCAAACACTTACCCTAATCCGAACCAAAACCCAAGCCCTAACCCAAGCACAAAGCCTTACCTTGCCCCTCATTCTATTCTGAACCCTAACCGGAAACCTAACACTAACCCTAAGACCAACCCTTTCCCTAAACAGAAACCTATCCCTAGCAGAAGCGGAACCCAAGCAAAAACTCCTACTTTAATACCAACCCCAAGTTGATGCCCAAGCCTAAACCTGACACATAGCATCAGATTACCACAACCCTCACCTAAACTCTAACCCCAACCCTAACACTAAGACTTACCCTAGCTATCTGATGGTCCTCATACCCTATTCCAATTCCTAAACCCAACGCAAACACCACACCAAAAGCAATGCCTACCATTTTCCAAACCTGAAACTTAAAGTCAACCTAAACCTTACTCTAACCGTATATCAAACCCTGACCATTAGCCTCATTGTGACTCTGTCTGCCTTCAATCGAAATCTGACCCTAAAACCAACCCCAACTCAAAGCCCAACCCTAATCCTAAAGCTAAGCATCAGATTACTGCAGATCTCACCTAACCTATCCCTACTTCTAACCCCAAACCCAATCCAAACACCAAACCTATTCCTAACCTAACACTAAGCCAGAACCCAACCCAAGGCCTACCCCTTCTCTCAGCCTAACACTCAAACTAACCTACACCCAAAACCAACCCTAAATCAAATCCTAACCCTCCCTCTTACTCTATCCTGTACCCAAGCAAGGCGTAACCCTTCTCTGATCCTAAAACTAAAGAGAGCTCTACCCCATACTCTAAACCTTCATCTACACCAAAACCTAACCCTATCTCTAATCCAAAACCTAACCCTAAACCTAACCCGAACACTAACCTTAATCCTAAACCTAAACCTTACCCTAACCCTAAGCCTAACCTTAACCCTAAGCCTTCTCTGAACCTCAAACTAAAGAGAACCCTAGCCCTTGCACTAAACCTTCAGCTACACAAAAAAATAACCCTAACCTAATCCTAAAACAAACCCTAAACCTAACCCAAAGCATCAGATTACCACAACCCTAACCTGACACTTACACTCAAACGCATCCTTCCCCTTATTTGAAGCAAAGTGAAATCCTAAATGGAATTCATAGGAAGAGCGAATTCACCAATCTTCATCGTATACAATGCACAATACATATACAATATACATACAAAGCATACAAGGAAATGACTGAGTTTCCTCGTCTGTTAAAAAAAAAAAAAAAAACAACCAAAAAAAAAACGTTTTACATTTTTCTTAGAGTGGTTTGTAGATCGTCCGAAGTCTTGGACACCTCCCACTGGGGTCCTGTGTCACGGATTGGTCCTTTCACATGGCTTGCGTGGATCCATCTGCGCTCAGCTGTCCGGATGGCTGTTTCTGTTGTTAATAAAACAAGAAAAGGTCCTTCCCAGCGGGGAGTTAGAGATGACTCTTTCCACGTTTTAATTTAAACCTTGTCTCCTGGACTGATTCCATGTATTGCCATATCTAGCGGAGGCCGTTGGACCACCAGTCCTTCCATTCTTCATTCATTCCTTCTCTTATTCATTTCAATTCAATATTCCTGTATTTTCTTCTACCTTGGGATGTTCCGATGGGAGTTCTAAATCATATGGCATTCCATATCCCATTTCAAAAGGTGATATTCCAGTCTCTCTTCTTCGTTCTGTTCTTCAGTTAAGTAGTGCCAGTGGCAAACACTTCATCCAAGACATCTTGGTTTCAATCATTCCTTTAGTAAGCCGCTTTGGAAGTTCCCCATTCGACCTTTCTACTTTTCCAGAGCTCTGTGGGTGCCATGGGGTGCGATATTCCCATTTGGTCCCCATTGGAGCTAAAGCCTCTTACACTGCCTTTGATACAAAGTGAGGGTCTCTAGCTGAATCTGCAACTTCCATGTTCCCATATCTGGGGATAATATGTTCGAACAATGTCTTGATTACTGTCTGGGCTGTTGCCCTAGCGGTGGGGTAGGCCTCCAGCAAATGTGTTCAATGGGCGATTCTTCCTAAGAAGTACTTCTATCTTCCAACCTTGGGGAGATCTGTGAAGTCTATCTGCATTTGAGCAAAAGGTCTGACAGCCCATTCCCTTCCTCCCTGTATTTTTTCCCTCAGTTGTTGTTTCTTTCCTTTCCTCCAAATCATACAATGATCTACAATTCCTTTGGCTATGCTAGAAATGCCTATAGACATCTATTTCATTGTGAATTGGTCCACCAAGGCCTGAAGCCCGCAATGAGTCTGCTTAGGAAATTCTCCTCATCTTCTCCAAGCTTTAGGGATTACCTCTCTTCCATCAGCTAATAACCATTTTCCCTCCTTTTCCTCAACCTCCATTTGTCGGAGCCGCTCTTTTCGCTCCTTCATCAGCAAAATTAGTTCCCCTTATTTCAGCCGACATCGCCCTCTGGTGCCTTTCCGTGTACTACTGCGCTTTTCTCTGTTTCTCTTCTTGCCCTCAGAGTTTGTCTTCTTAACGACTGGTGAATTAACCCTTTCCCGGGTGAGTTTACCAATCCTCTTTCCTCCCATCTTTTTCCCAAGGTATGGACTACCCCATACGCATACCTAGAATCTGTAGAGATAGTCCCAATGCTTCCTTTCAACATTTGAAGGGCTGTAAGGATTGTATAGAATTTCACAGCCTGAGCTGACCACGTTCTGTCCAATGCTCCCGATTCAATTACTGGAAATGTTTTCCCGTTTATTAGAGCATCCCCTGATTTTCCTTTTCCTTCTACCACCCGGGAGGAGCCATCTACAAATCATTTGCCCCCTTCTAATAACTTCTCCTCTTCTAAGTCCTCCCCTCCTTTAGCCTGATACTCTATACACTGAATGCAATCATGGCTTAAATCTTCATCTGGTTCCCCATAGAAAAATTGAGCAGGATTTGGCAAACTTGTAGTTTCTATTTCTAATTGAGGAGAATGGATTAGGATTCCTTCCTATTTCAATAGTCTAGCGTCTGTAATCCACTTCTCTGCTTTTTCTTGGAGTACTCCCCTTATTGTCATGTGGACTATACACTTGTAATTCACCCCTGAAAGTCATCTTCCCTGCTTCTTCTACTAACAGAGCTACAGCAACTATTGCTCGTAGACAGGTAGGCCACCCACGGCTAACGGGATCCAAGAGTTTTGAAAAGTATCCTGCTGGCTTCTTCTTCCCGGCCCATTCCTGGCTCACTACTCCAAAAGCGATCCCTTCGTCTGTATTTACAAAAAGGTAAAATGGGCTTTTTAGATCAGGTAAGCTTAACGCTGGTGCATGAAGAAGATCTACCTTGAAGTCTTCTAATCTTTGCTCATCCTCCTGGCTCCACTTTCTTCAGCCATCTTGTACTAGTTTCTGCTATAAAAGCTTTACCTTACTGCTATCATTCTCAATCCATTGTCGACAGCATCCTAGCAGCCCTAACATCTGCCTCACCTGCCTCTTGCCTCTTGGGGCTTTTCAAGATCAAATCCCATTTGCCCGTTCTGGATCTAATGTCTTATTTCCCTTGCTTAACCAATGTCCCAAATATTTCACTTCCTCTTCTGTAAATTGGCATTTTGCCTTTGAAACTTGGAACCCCTTTGAACCAAAGAAATGCAATAGTTTAATGCTCTCCTGTCTAACTGTCTCCTCGCCTGCTCCAGCTAATAGTAAGTCATCTACATATTGCACTAAGGTTACCTGTGGGTTTAGTTCATCAGTTTTTAGTACTTGCTCAAGGGCTTGCCCAAACAAGTTAGGGATTCTGTGAATCCCTGTGGGAGCACTGTCCCTCTGAGTTGTTGTTTTCTATGGGTGTTTGGATCTTCCCACTCGAAGACAAAGTAGTCTCTGCATTCTGCCGTCAGGGGGCAGGTCCAAAAAGCATCCTTGAAATCAATTCCACTATACTACTGAGATTCTGGCTTCAATTGACCGAGCAGCGGATAGGGGTTTGCCACTACTGGGAAGCGGGGAATTGTTCTCTCCTTAATTTCCCTTGAGTCGTCGACCAATCTGTATGTGCCATAAGGTTTTTTTTTTTACATGGAGTATGGGAGTATTCTAGGGAGACATACAAGGCTCTAATAGTTCTTTAGATATTAATCTCTCCATTTCAGGTTGTAGCCCTGATTTACCTTCCTGTGAAATGGGATATTGTTTCACCCTAATTGGAATGCCTGGGTCCTTTAGAATCACTTCAAAGGGTTCTATGTCTAACTTCCCTACTGATTCTGGACTCTACCAAACTTCTGGGTTAATTCTAGCCTCATCTTCTATCGTTAGAGTACGTTGCTGAACAGTTAATTCTCTATCTTTTACTTCCAAATGTATTCCTAACTCCACAATTCAATCTCTCCCTAGCAAATTCTATTCTGCTTCAGGTACCAATAAAAAAGACTCAGTTCCATAGGTGCTAGGTGATTCTATTTCTACCTGCTTTACAACAGGTACCATAAAAGGTTCCCCTTTTGTTCCAATTACTTGTAGCTCTTCCGAGGATAAAGAACATCCTCGAGGTAAATATTGAACAGTCGATCTTTCTGCCCCAGACTCTACCAAAAATTCCATTTCCTGACGCTGAGAACCCAATTTCAATTTTATCAAGGGCTTGTTTCTTTCCCAGGTCCCCAGCGCGTAGAGTCCCTGACCCCCTCAGTCCTCCTGAAACATTTGCTCGTCCCAGATTCTCTTTCTACAGTCTTTCTTCATGTGTCCCTTTTTCTGACAGTAGAAGCATTCAACTGTCCTCATATCTCTGGGTCTGTTCTGCTTGGGTTGAAGCGCATTTTCTGCCCGAGGAATATTCCCTCTTCTCCTTGCCTGGAACGCCCCCTTCTGTCCTTCTCTTACCGCGGCTATCAGACTTCCAGCTTGCCTCTTCTGAGTCTCCTCCTCTCTCCTTAACGTATACTTTCTGAGCCTCTCTCAGCAATTCATCTAATCCTCTCTCCTGCCAGTCCTCCAGCTTCTCTAGTTTCCTTCCAATATCTGTCCAGGACCTAGCTTCAAACCGCGTTTTCAGGAGAGCTCGCCCCACGGGGTAGCAGGATCTAATCCTGAATAGAACTGTACATTTCTGCATAGTCTCTCTAACCACTCAGGAGGAGTTTCATCTTTTTTCCGTTGCTTGCCTTATTTGCCTTATTGATATTCTGTCCCCGAGGGACAGATTCTCTAATCCCTTGAATAATAAGAACTCGCAAATCTGCCATGTGAGTACCATGTTCCTGGCTCTGATTATCCCAATTGGGCCGCTGTAAGGGTCACTTTAGATCTGCTCCTGGGCCAGCTGGGTGTTGCTGATCCCAGATTCACGTACCTGCCCTCCTGATCATATCCCTTTCTTCTGCTCTAAATAGTATGCCCAAAATTGCCTGTGTTTCATCCCAAGTTTAAGGGCTGGGACCTGAAGATTGATCTAGCCTCTCGGAGACCCCTCAAGGATCCTCCAGCAAATTCCCCATCTCCTTCTGAAATTCCCTTATGTATCTCCTGAGTTGAAGGGAACTGAAACATAGCCAGCTCCTGGCTTTGATCCTCCGGTAGCTACAGGTATTTCTCTTCAAGGGAGAACGTTTCCTCCTTGACCCCTCTCCTGCCTAGCTTGCCTTCTAGTGATCCTTCTCCTAGGGAAGTCTAGGGGTTCACATTCAGGTTCGTCTCCCAAGTCAGATTCAGCTTGCTCCGGCGGAGCCGCTGGATTCTGTTCGGGGGGAGCGTAAGGCGGGGGGATAGTGTATAATGTCCTCCTCTGTTGTATTCCTTTTTTTAATTAGGGGGAACAGAAAGGTTCCAATATCAGATTCTACACATCATTTGCATACTCACCATCTTCCAGATTCAAAGGCTGTTTTTCATTTGCATAAGCGTTTAGAGCCTGGCAGATCCAGTCCTCAAAGGACCCAAATACTGGCCAGAACAGCTGATCTGCCCTTCTCTGCTTTCCTCCCCATACCTCCATACAATCATGTACCATCTTCACCTCACTCTTTCCTCGTCTAGAGGGAGAATCACCCCATTGTTTTAACATTAAACCTAGGGGACTTTCTAGTGGTATGTCCGGTAGCTTTACCTGCGAGCTGTACCTAGAGTTCGGAGCTACAGGTCTCTGCACAGAAGTTCCCCAGCCCAGGGGCCGTCCGAAGACGGGGTGCTCCCCTGGAGTGGGAATTCCACAGGAGAGTCGCCTGGATCCGAGTCACGGCACCAAATTGTTAGAGGTGTGAAGAGAACGATACGCACCAACTGTTGCCAACAGTAAGGAATTTATTGAGCAAGCAAGAAATGAGCGGAACAGCGCTGGGCGGCTGGGAGTCTCCTCTGCACCAGAGGTGCTCAACAGGGCCCCCCAACCCCTCTTTTCATTGTCCCTTATCTCTGCATTCATGTCTTATCTTTCTCTTCCTGGGCTGCGCTGGCTGTTATCTGGGGGTCGTTCTCTGCCTCCTGGCGATCGAGATGATGAAGGCCATAGTTTTCCTCAGCTCCGATCACGCGCGCTCAAGAGGAGATTTTCACTTCTTTTTCTTTTGCAGTTTCTCCAAAGGTCACTGCTATCTGTTGTTCATTGTCCAGGTGTTAGAACTAAGCACTGTGGCTCCAACTTGCACAAACTACAGTTTTTAGACAAAACATCGATATATCTCTTTTGAGACTTCTACAAACTACATAGTTCTCAGAAAAAAAAACACGCTGAAAAACACGGACACATCTGTCTCGAGTCGGTTTGATTAACAAGTAGAGAACTCATTTTTACCACAATCCTTACCCTAAGCCTAACACTCACCTTAAACCTAACCCTAACCCTGTACCTAGCCTGAACCCTAAGCATAACCCTAAACCTATCCCTATTCCTATCCTCAACAGTAACCCAAACCCTAATCCTAACACTGACACTCAACCTAGTTCTAATGCTGTATCTAACCTTAGAACTCAAACAAACCCTATCCCTAAGCCTAATCCTAAATCGAATTCTAACCCTTACCTATACACTATCCCTATCCCCAAAACCCTTTTCCTACACCTAACCCTAACCACAAGACTTACCTTAACCTAACCCTAACAGCAATCCCAGGCCTAACCCTAACACTAACCTGAAACCTAATCCTATTCCTAACCTTAACCCTAACCAGAGGCCTAACCCTAATCTGACCCTTACACTCAAACTGACCCTGCCCCTAACCCTAAACACACATCGCATCCTAAACCTAAACCTAAACCTAAAACTTCCCCTAATGCTAACATGAACACTCAACCTAATCCTAGCTCTAAACACAATCATAAAACTGAGAAAAACTTTTTCCCTAACCCTAATCCTAAACCTAATCCAAAACCTAAAACAATCCCAAACCCTTTCCCTATCTCTAACCCTAACCCAGAATCTAAACCTAACCCTATTACTAAACCCAATCTTACACCTAACCCTATTCCATAACCTAAACTTACCCTAACACTGTATCACTAAATCTTTCCCTAATCGTAACCCTAACCCTAAACATAACCTTACCCTAGTACTAAAACAAACTTACCCATAACCCTAACCCAAAACCTAACAGAACCCTAGTCCTAACCATAATCCTAACCCTAACTCAAACCCTAAATCTAACACTAATCCTTACCCTAAACAGAACTCGAAGCATTTCCCAAATCCTAATTCTAACTCTACCCTAACCCTAACCCAAACTCAGACCCTACCACAAAACCCAAGTGGAAGCCCAACCCTAAACCTAACCAAAAGCATCAGATCACCACAACCCTCACCTAAATCTATCCCAAAACATGTTCCTAATATTAAACCAAATCCTAATCCAAACACTAACCCTACAACTATTCCTAAACCTTTACTTAACACAAAGCCAAACCCGAGGCCTACCCCTTACCTCACCCTGACACTCAAACTAACCCTACTCCTAACCCTACATACAAATCCAATCCTAAGTCTAACCCTAAACTTAACCCTAATGCTACTCCTAACATGAACACTTCACCTACTTCTGTCCCTGACGCTAACACTCAAATTATCCCTAACCCTTACCCTAAACCGAAATCTACACCAAAACCTAACCCTTACCCTAACCCTGACCCTGAAGCTGACCCTAACCCTAGCCTAAACCCTAACCCTAACCAGTCGCAGAAAAGGCCTGAATCCATACAGCCTTTTCACTGTGAAAATCTGGGAGAGAAAATCTGGCTTACCATGGAGATCTCAGCTTTAAGGAAATCTAAAAACAAAACAAAGCATGCAGTTCCCAGATTCCCAACAACATTTTTCCCCATACTTTCACCACCATAGATTGAGAAGACCATTTGCTGGACTTACACAGTGTCAGCAGGGTGAACCACATTTGGTCAGTGCACAACATTAATTACCACTTGCTCCACAGGCACAGGACAGACGGCCTCAGCGGTTAAGCACCCAGCCACTACAGGGATACACTTTCTGATTCACACTGCTGCAAAACGGCACCCATCTATTGTGCAAGTACCTGCTGTAAACCGTAACACAGAAACTCTAGCAGCTACGGAAATCAGGAAAGAAATACTTCAAGAACTAATCAATACTTCTACTCAAAGGACGTATGAATATACTTCAAGTAGACTTCAGCTTCCAGGACCACGACATCCCAAGGTCCTGGAACAGAAAAACAACTCCGAATTTAATTCCAGAACTGGATCAAGAAATTAAGTCAGTGAGATCAAGACATTCACCCAGACAGCCACAGCTCATCAACCTCACCTTCATTTCCACCCAACAGAATAATGCTATGTAAACTACATAGCATAACACGCCCTGCCCCCTTTCTTGCAATATCCTGAATATAAAATCCCTTTTCTTTCTTTTTCCGTCATCCAAAATTTACATAGAAATACCTTCTTGATCATATTTAACGTGCACTCAAAAACAGCATCAAAGATCTGAGGTATTTCAGCAGCGATGTGCCCACCCAGCTTGTTTACAGCCACAGCCACAGCACCCAGTACTGCAGGCTCTCTAGCAGCTGGAACATTTCTCTGGTAGTCAATGAGAGCGGCACCCAACAAGGGAGGAACAAAGTTTTCAGCAACCTACATCAAGAGCAAGACATGCTTAGAGCAGTGCAGTTACCCAACAAAGCCTCACACAGCAGTTGGGAAAGAAGCTAAAAATGAACTTACACGCCCACATGCTTCCCACACACTGTGTTCATCCAGCAGTGCTTGCCTGAGGGCTCTCCTACACCTTCCTGCTTCCCCTTAGGACTGCTCTCAGCTGACACTACCTGAAGCACTCAAAACACAGCTCAGGCCTACCCCTGTATGGTCACAGCTTATCATCCTTCCTGCAGATATTGCAGTTCTGAAGCCAGTTCTTGTGAACAGAACAGTGTTAACTGCACTGCAGCAAAAGAGCAGAGTTCCTCCTGAATGTGTCCTATCAACTCTTTGTATGCCATATTTACTTACCATCTGAGGATCGTTGGACCTGCTCACCCAGCCAGAAATCAGTTCTAAACTTTCCCTTTTTACAGTCCTCATCCTTCTAACCAAGGGCTGCTTGGTTTCCACTTCGCCTGAAAGGTAGCAAAGCTGCACTGAATCTGGGTTAAGATGCGTCAACAAACAGATTCCCCTCAACTCCTTCCAGAAGATTGAGAATGTTTCATTTTTATACCCAAATGACAAAGAAGGAAGATCTCTCGTTCATATTATGCAGATTAAAACCATTTTCCCATTACTTCAGCTCCATGGATCCAAGTTGCAATTTAGTATTCCAGTGCTACTGCTGACAGCACACTCTGCCAGTACAACTCAGAAACAATGCTGCAGCTTCTTTTTCAAGGAAGGGAATGTTCCTTCAGCTCTCAGGATCATGCTTACCTCTGGCTCTCACTGCGTGATGAGAAGAACCAACCTATACAGTGTTCTAAAGCACGCTCCTGATTTGGTCACAAACATAATTGTTCCAACTTGTCTTTACTACAAGGAGCCTAATTCTTACTTCATTTTCTCACGTCCAAGTCCATGCAAGTCTCGTCAGTAGAACTTGCCCTAACTGAGTGCACAGACACACACTCATAACAGTACATCCAAGGAAAACCTCACCAGACTGCAGCCAGGGAAACAAAGGCAGAACTGCTCCTGCTGCCATCAGAGATAACAACTGTGAGAACACACTCTGAGCCGAGTGCCATCTCAATAGCTGTTGCTCGAGTAAAATCTCACCACTACAAGTCCTAGCAACTGCTTCCTATTTCTCTCGTTGTGTTTTCTTTTTGTTTTAAGCACCTTCTGGCAATTAGAGCTGCAGAATCAAAAGAATGCATTAAATTCTGAGAAGCTACGTCAAGGTGTATTCATTGCATGGGTAAGAAAGTCTGTCAGAACACAGCTCCAATAACCGAGTCACTTCATTCCTCAAGGGATGCTCCAGCAGCACATTCTACTTCGATATCACAGACCCAATTTTTTCCAGGTAACAGTGGTTGGGTAACTCGAGTAGCTCCTAATTCCTCCTCAGTGATTACCAGTCTAGTTTGTGACAAATCTGAGGCGCCTTCACTGAAGTTACACTTCTGTAAGAAAGCTGTTTCAGTAGTAGAATATCACCAAACCAAAACTCTGCCAACGTCCTAGGGTCTTTTCTTATCTAAAACGATGAAGTCAGAACTTACAACTGTGTCTCCACAAGACTGCTATTAGTCAGCAGTCTCCGGTACCCTTCCTAAACTCACACTTGAAGAGCTTTCCTCCTTCCGCAATCAGAGTTTCTTTGAACAAAACATCTGGCTAACAAAAACAAGAACCTAAGCAAGCACATTTTCAGGCATTCTCTTGCCCAAACGCACACACAAAGAAGCAACAAAAACCACCACCACCAACAGACACGCAATGAGATAAGCCCAGCAAATTCACAACCTGATCACGTGCACTGCCCATCCCGCTGTTAGGAAGGACGTGCAATTTCTTACCGTCAGCCTCAAGAGCTGCAGACATGTTTTCACTTGGGCACTTGGACATATTCAGCATATCTAAATCAATTCTTCCCAGCTGAATCACAAAGGGGCGGCCAGCTGCTTTCCATGCCCTTACGCTGCTTTTCAGAATGCTACCAAGCTGCGTAACGGCTTCAGGATCCTTCAGAACATCAACATTCTGTGGAAAAGAACTGAGCTAACTCCATTCAGTCAATGAAAACGCCATTTATCTTCTAATACAAAAACGGTCACTTTCACGTGTTTATCTTACACGCTGTGTTAAAGCATGTTCTGTCAAGTTCTTCAACTGGATTTAAACCAGTCTCAGTTGTTTAGGTCTCCTTCAACACTTCTACTGCCAGATCAACCATTGCTTTATAAAAGTTCAGCACAGCCAAGTTCACTTCATTCCACAGATAAAAAAAAATGGAATAACAACAAACATTCAGCACTTTTACTTTAGTTGAATACACAAAATGTACCGTCTGACTTTTGTTGCCTGCCGAATTCTGCAGTCCTATACTGGATTAGGGAGCAGCATGTGTTTTTCTATCAGATGCTCCTGTACAGTCCGGTCTGTCTGCGCCCCAACCACGTATCCTACTGCTCCACAGAACGGATGCACCTGATTGAAAAACAAGAAGTCCAACAGAAAGTTAAGGAAGACTAACCCAAAATGTACAGCGTTCAGGTAGTAAAAGTTCAAAATGGCTTTCCAATGACTAAATACCCACTTCCCACCTCAGTTCACAAGATCCTTCTCCATCCTTTCCTTCCTTACTCCACATTTAAAGCAAGCCTCTGCTCCCCTCCAATACAGGCAGGAAATTAGAAATGCAAAAGCCCAGCTCCAACTTAGACTGGCTACTGCAGTAAAGCAGAGCAAAAAATCCTTTTACAAATATATTAACAGTAAAAGAACTAAGGAGAATTTCTCTCCTTTACTTGATGCGGCAGGGAATGGAACCACAGAGGATAAGGAAAAGGCTGAGGTTCTCAATGCCTTCTTCACGTCTCTCTTCAATAGACAGATCAGTTAACTCAGGATACTTTTTGCCCTGACCTGGAAGTCTGGGACGAAGCGCATCATACACCCCCTGTGATCCTAGCAGAGACAGTCAGAGACCTGCTCCTCCATCTGAACTGCCGCAAGTCCATGGGACCAGATGGGATCCAACCAAGGGTGCTGAGGGAGCTGGCAGAGGTGATTGCCAAGCCGCTTTCTGTCATCTATCAGCATTCCTGGTCATCTGGAGAGGTCCCACAAGATTGGAGGCTTGCCGATGTGACTCCCATCTACAAAAAAGACCGTAAGGAAGTGTCATGGTTTTATGATTTTTTGGTACTGGTATTCCACATCATGGCATCATGTGGTGCATTGGGAGTCAGGGAGAAAACTACATTCCCCAGAGGACTTGGCAATGCTTTGTATTTTTTCACGTGTTTTCCGCTCAGAGGGAACAGATAAAAACTCTCTGTGGTCATGGGACGTTCTCTCTTTCCTCTAGGATCACTTAGGAGTGGGTGCTCGCTGCCGTCCGCCTTCAGCGTCAGCGCAAGGCCTTCGGTTTATCAGGCACTCACTCTCTCTCTCTCTCTCTCTCTCTCTCTCTCTGTCTTACTCGTTTTGTTTGATTCATTGGGCTTAATTCCAAATTGTATTGCATTATACTGTGTTATTTACTTCCTGATGTCTTATTTAGTAAATTAGCTTTTCCCCCTCAGATCGTTGCCGCTGTTTTGTTTTGGGGCTTATCTCCCTTTTTCCCTTTCCCCCTTCCCCTTGTCCGGGGTGTGGGCCTGTGGGTCTCCTTCCTCGGTTGTCGCAGGGCCGGGCTGAACCGGCTCACAAACCCCTGACATTTTTGGCGCCCAACGTGGGGCACAACCAGCTGCCTTAGCCAGGCAGAGACAAACTTTTAGAGTACATCTCTGTCTGTTGTGAACAAGCTTATCTGTAGTGCAAGTGCTGTACAGCAAAACACGACCTTGAAGTCCGGGCGTGCTGTCAGTTGTTTTGGGATATCTGTAAACTTCTTTTGGGTACTGCCAGATTGTTTTAGTACAAGAAAAAAAAAATAATAATAAAAATGTCTTTTCTGTTTCTGTTAAAACTGCCCTTACAGGGATTGTACTTCACCGCTTTTTCCCTCTTAATGCTCAAAACGTACTGGAACTTGGTTAAGTTTGCCATTCTGTTCCATTGGGTCTGGTCCCTGTATGATAAATTAAAAGCAATGATAGAGGAACCTGCCAGATCCCAGGGCACCCCAGCTAATGGAACAAAGGATAACATGTTAACGAACCATGTGATGTTTGAATGGGTATCCAGGTTCCCCTCTCAGTTTTTTATGAATTTTCAAGATCACAGCTTAGGGATGGTGTTAATAATTGGGATATTAGTCCTCCTGCATGTAGTAGCACTTTACATCATGTGCAGGAAGCTTCTCCCAGAAACAGAGAATGTTGAATGGCAGGGAGAGTGGAGAGTTTTAGGAAAGAAATGAGAAGGATGGGGACACCCGGTGTCATGGGATTTTTCTCCTGAACAATTGCAGGATCCTGAGGAGCTAGGCCTGTATCTGAGTAAAGGGTGCTGCGGCTCAGAAAGATCTGAGGTGGAACACTTATTTGGGGCTTGGCCTATGCTTACCGAGGTTTATATACTATTATGAAGAGAGAGAGTGTCCAAACTGAGGCCCAAACCAAAGAGGAAAACCTCCCGCTCACACCTGACCAGCCAAAGGAAGCACCAGTATCAAAGTCAGTTGCCCCTGTGGAAGGCAAGAAATGGAAACGTGTGTCCTCGCGCCTAGAACGCAAAGAAGAGGTGCCGAAAGAAGAGGAAGATATAGGTGAGGGGGTGGCCACAACCCCCCCACCATCGAGAAAGGCAACAAAGAAAAGTGAGAGACATGGAGAAGAAAGTGATGATGAAGGTGAAGAGAAAGTTAAAGTTACGACGTTTCGTTGGCCCATGAAAATGTCTGAGATCCAAGGCTCAAGAAAGGAGTTTATTCGACGTCCAGATGAGAGTATTGTCACTTGGTTGCTTCGGTGTTGGGACAACGGGGCCAACAGTGTGTCCCTTGATAGTAACAAAGCTCGCCAACTAGGAAACATTGCCCGAGATCCGGCTGTCGACAGAGGAATCAGCAGGTATATGGATGGAATCGCCAGCCTCTGGCAACGAATGCTAGTAGCTGTGAGGGAAAGATATCCCTACAAGAGTGACCTGGCACCTAGTGGAAAACTATTGAGGAAGGCATCCAGTATTTGAGAGAAACAGCTGTGGCGGAAATGCTGTATGATCCCACCTTTGATCCTGACGATCGGGACCATGATCCGGAGAAAGTAAGGAGTACACCCGAAATATGTCAGAAGCTTTCAAAGTCAGCACCAGAAAGGTACGCCGGTACACTAGTGACAACGTTCAACAGATATGAGGACCAAGACAGAAAAGCCCCAGTTTTTGAACTAATTCTTACACTTCAAAACTTCAAACAAAAATTTCCGCCGCCATACGCGTCCATTTCAGCCATATCAAAGTTAGAAGGACAAATGGAAGATATACTGGGAAAATTATCCCAACTGATTGATAGGGTTGAATCGGTTGCAGCTATCAGAAGCAAACGCCGTCCTGCTCGAGCAAATGACAGCACTAACTTCACTAACTTCATGTCGCGTGCGGCTTTGTGGAGTTACTTACGTGCAAATGGAGAAGATATGAAGGAATGGCATCAAAAACCCACCCCTGCACTGCGAGTACAGGTGAGAGAATTACAACACAGACCAACTACCAGCGAAGTTGTTCCCATCACTACAGGTAATGAATAGAGGGGCCCTGCCCTCAGCCAGAGGAGGGAGAGGGATAATAGAGTGTATTGGACTGTGTGGATTCGGTGGCCTGGCACATCAAACCCACAGAAATAGGAGGCACTGGTGGATACTGGTGCACAATGTACTCTAATGCCTTCAAGTTATAAAGGGGCAGAATTGATTCATCTCTCTGGAGTGACTGGGGGCTTTCAGGAATTGTCTGTGCTGGAGGCAGAAATAAGCCTCACGGGTAAAGACTGGCAGAAGCATCTTATAGTGACTGGACAGGGGGCCCCATGCATACTTGGTATAGACTATCTCAGAAGGGGGCACTTTAAGGATCCCAAGGGGTAGCGATGGGCTTTTGGAATAGCTACTGTGGACACAGATAGCATTAAGCAACTATCTGTTTTACCTGGCCTGTCAGAAGATCCATCTGTTGTGGGGTTGCTACAAGTGGAGGAGCAACAGGTACCAACTGCTACAAAAACGGTGCACAGACGGCAGTACCGCACCAACAGGGATTCCTTGCTCCCCATTCATCATCTGATTCGTCAGCTAGAGAGCCAGGGAGTGATCAGCAAAACTCACTCCCCGTTTAACAGCCCCATATGGCCAGTGCGTAAAGCCAACGGAGAATGGAGGTTGACGGTAGATTACCGTGGCCTGAACGAAGTCACACCTCCACTGAGTGCTGCTGTGCTGGACATGCTTCAACTCCAGTATGAACTGGAGTCAAAATCAGCCAAGTGGTATGCCACCACTGACATTGCTAACTCCTTCTTTTCAATTCCCTTGGCCATAGAATGCAGGCCACAGTTTGCCTTCACCTGGAGAGGCGTTCAGTACACCTGGAACCGTTTGCCCCAGGGGTGGAAGCACAGCCCAACCATTTGCCATGGGTTGATCCAAACTGCATTGGAACAGGGTGCTGCTCCTGAGCATCTGCAGTACATCGATGATATTGCTGTATGGGGCAATACAGCAGAGGAAGTTTTTAAGAAAGGAGAGACAATAATACAGATCCTCCTGCGAGCTGGCTTCGCTATTAAGCGAAGCGAAGTGAAAGGACCTGCACAAGAAATTCAGTTCCTAGGCATAAAGTGGCAAGATGGACGTCGTCACATCCCAACAGATGGGATTGACAAAATTACTGCCATGTCTCCACCCACCAGTAAGACAGAGAGCCAAGCTTTTCTGGGTGTAGTGGGATTTTGGAGACTGCATGTTCCAAACTACAGCCTCATTGTGAGCCCCCTTTATCAGGTGACCCGGAAGAAGAATGATTTTGTGTGGGGCCCTGAGCAGCAGCAGGCTTTTGAGCAAATGAAGCAGGAGATAGCCCGTGCCGTGGCCCTGGGGCCAGTACGGATGGGACAGGACGTAAAGAACATCCTCTACACTGCTGCTGGAAAGGAAGGTCCCACTTGGAGTTTGTGGCAAAGAGCTTCTGGAGAGACCCGAGGCCGACCCCTTGGTTTCTGGAGTCAAGCATACAGGGGGTCTGAGGAGCGCTACACTCCAACTGAGAAGGAGATCTTAGCCGCATATCAGGGGGTTCGAGCTGCTTCTGAAGTAATCGGTACTGAAACGCAGCTCCTTCTGGCACCTCGACTGCCAGTACTGAACTGGATGTTTAAAGGAACAGTTCCCTCTACCCATCATGCTACTGATGCCACTTGGAGTAAGTGGATTGCGCTGATTACACAGCGAGCTCGGATGGGGAACCCCAACCGTTCAGGAATCCTGGAGGTGATCATGGACTGGCCTGAAGGTAAAAAGTTTGGAACAACCCCAGCAGAGGAGGTGTCACGTGCTAAAGAAGCCTCACCATATAATGAACTAACAGAAGATGAAAAGAGATACGCCCTGTTCACAGATGGATTGTGTCGCTTTGTGGGAAAGCCCGATTGCTGCCCCATAGCTGCCCCATAGCCTCGCCATAGCTTCCTCTTAGATGCCCCACTGCAGCCCCATAGCTGCCTCACTGCTGCCCCATCGCTGACCCACTACTGCCTCACTGCTGCCCCATAGCTTCCCAATAGCTGCCTCACAGTTGCCGCATATCTGTCCCATAGCCTCCCCACAGCCTCCTCATAGCTACCCAATACCTGCCTCACTGGTGCACCATAGCTGCCCCAGAGCCTCGCCATAGCCTCATCATAGCTGCCCCACTGCTGCCCCATTGCTACCTCCCTGCTGCCCCATAGCCGCCCCATGGCTGTCTAATACCGCCCCATAACTGCCCTGTAGCCTCCCCGTAGCCTCCTCATAGCTGTCTCACTGCTACCCCATAGCTGCCTCATAGCCGCCCCATAGCCTCCCCATAGCCTCCCCATAGCCTCCTCAGAGCTGCCCCATAGCTGCCCTATAGCCTCCTCATAGCTGTCCCACTGCTGCCCCATAGCTGCCCCGTGGCTGCCTCATAGCTGTCAAACTGCTGCCCCATTGACGCCCCATAGCTTCCTCACTGATGCACCATAGCTGCCCCATAGCCTCCCCATAGCCTCTTTATAGCTGCCCCACTGCTGCCCCTTAGATGCCCAATGGCTGCTTCATAGCCGCCCCGTAGCTGCCCCACTGCTGCCCCATAGCCTCCCCATAGCCTCTTCATAGCTGCCTCACTGCTGCCCCACAGCCGCCCCATGGCTGCCTCATACCTGCCTCATAGCTGCCTCACAGCCGCTCCATAGCTGCTGCATAGGCTCCTCGTAGCTGCCCCATAGCTTCCTCAATGCGGCCCCAGAGCTGCCCAACTGCAGCCCCATGGTTGCCTCATAGCTTTTCCATAGCTGCCCCATAGCCTCCCCATAGCCGCCCCATAGCTGCCTCACTGCAGCTTCATAGCTGCAGCACTAATGCCCCATAGCTGACCCACTACTGCCTCACTGCTGCCCCATAGCTTCCCAATAGCTGCCTCACTGCTGCCCCTAGCTGCCTCACTGGTGCCCCAGACGTACCCCATGGCTGCCTCATAGCCGCCCCATAGCTGCCCCATTACTGCCCCATAGCCTCCCCATACTTGCCCCATAGCTGTCTCACTGCTGCCCCATAGCCACCCCATAGCTGCCTCCCTGCTCCACCATAGCTTCCCTATGTCTGCCTCATCGCCACCCCATAGCTGCCTAATAACCTCTCGATATCTGCTCCATAGCTGCCCCACTGCTGCCCCATACCTGCCCCATAGCCTCCCCATAGCCTCCTCATAGCTGATCCATAGCCGTCCCATAGCTGCCTCACTGCTGCCCCATAGGTGCCCAATGGCTGCCTAATAGCCACCCGATAGCCTTGACACTGCTTCCCAATAGCTGCCCAATAGCTGCCCCACTACTTCCCCATAGCCACTCTATAGCTGCCTCATCGGCTTCCCATAGCCTCCTCATAGCTGCCTCATTGCTGCCTCACTGCTGCCCAATAGCTGCCCCATAGCCTCCCCATAGTCTCCTCATAGTTGCCCCACTGCTGCCCCATAGACGCCCCATAGCTGCCTCACTGCTGCTTCATAGCTGCCCCATAGCCTCCCAATTGCCTCCTCTTAGCTGCCACACCGCTGCCCCAGAGCTGCTTGATAAGTGCCTCATACCTGTCCCATAGCTGCCTCACTGCTGCCCCATAGCCTCCTCATAGCCTCCTCATATCTGCCCCACTGCTGCTCCATATCCGCCCCATAGCTGCCCGACTGCTGCCCCGTAGCCTCCCCATAGCTGCCTCACTGGTGCCCCAAAACTGCCTCACTGCTGCCCCATAGCCTCCCCATAGCCTCCTCATAGCTGCCCAACTGCTGCCCCATAGCTGCCTCACTGCTTCCCCACTACTGCCCCATAGCCTCCTCATAGCTACCTCATAGCTGCCTCACTTCTGCCCCTTACCTGCCCCACTACTTCCCCATAGCTGCCCCACTAATGCCCCATAGCTGCCCCATAGCCTCTCCTGAGCCGCCACATAGCTGCCCCACTACTTCCCCATAGCTGCCCCACTAATGCCCCATAGCTGCCCAACTGCTGCCTCATAGCTGCCAAACTACTGCCCCATAGCCGCCCCAAAGCTGTTTCAAATCTGCTCCATAGCTGCCCCATAGCCTCCTCATAGCTGTTCTATAGCTAGCTCACTGCTGCCCCATAGCTGCCCCATAGCCTCCCTATAGCCTCCTCTTAGATGCCCCACTGCGGCCCCATAGCTGCAGCACTAATGCCCCATAGCTGACCCACTACTGCCTCACTGCTGCCCCATAGCTTCTCAATAGCTACCTCAACGTTGCCACATATCTGCCCCATAGCCTCCCCACAGCCTCTTCATAGCTACCCAATAGCTGCCTCACTGGTGCACCATAGCTGACCCATAGCCTCGCCATAGCCTCATCACAGCTGCTCCACTGCTGCCCCATTGCTACCTCCCTGCTGCCCCATAGCCGCCCCATGGCTGCCTAATAGCCGCCCAATAGCTGCCCCACTTGGGGTTACGGTTTAAGGTTAGGGTTAGGTTTAGGGTAGGGTTAGGGTAGGGTTAAGGTTTAGGATTAGGGTTAGGGTAGGGTTAGGGTTAGGGATAGGTAAGGGTTAGGGTAAGGGATAGGGTTAGGGTGAGGGGTAGGGTTAGGGTAGGGCTACGGTTAGGGTTGGATTAGAATTTACGGTAAGGGTTAGGTTTAGTGGTTAGGGTCAGTGTCAGGGTTAGGGGTTAGGGTTAGGGATAGGGTAAGAGTTAGGGTTAGGGTTAGAGTTAGGGTAGGGTTAGAGTTAGGTTTAGGGTAGGGTTAGGGTAAGGGTAGAGTTAGAGTAGGTTTAGGGTAAGGGTAGGGTAGTGTTAGGGTAGGGTATGGGTTAGGGATTAGGGCTAGGGTAGGGTTAGGTGTTAGTGTTAGGGTTAGGGTTAGGGTAGGGTTGGGGTTAGGGTTAGGGTAGGGTTGGGGTTAGGGACAGGGTTAGGGTTTGGGCTTACGGGTTGGGGATAGGGGTTAGGGTCACGGTTAGTGTAGGGTTAGGTTAGGTTTAGGGTTAGTGTTAGGGTTATGGTTAGGTAAGGGTTAGGGTAAATGTTAAGGTAGGGTTAGGGTTAGTGTTATTGTTAGGGTTATGGGTTAGGGGTAGGTAAGGGTTAGGGTAGGGTTAGGGTCAGGGTCAGGGTTAAGGGTAGGGTTTGAGTCAGGGTTAGGGTAGGGGTAGGGTTAGGGTTAAGGTTTAGGGTAGGGTTAGGGATAGGTACGGGTTAGGGTAAGGGTTAGGGTTAAAGATAGGGTAGGGTTAGGGTTAGGGTAGGGCTAGATTTAGGGGTTAGGGGTAGGGGTATGGTTAGGGTTAGGGTATGGTTAGGGTTAAGGGTTAGGGTAGGGTTAGGGATAGGTAAGGGTTAGGGTAAGGGTTAGGGTTAGGGTCAGGGATGTGGTAGGGTCAGTGTTAGGGTTAGGGTATGGTTAGTGTAAGGGGTAGGGTTAGGGTTAGGGTAGGGCTAGGGTTAGTGTTAGGGTTAAAATTAGGGATTAGGAGTTAGGGCTAGGGTAGGGTTAGGGGTTAGTGTTAGGGTTAGGGCAGGGTTAGGGTTAGGGTAGGGTTGGGGTTAGGGTTAGGGTAGGGTTGGGGTTAGGGGCAGGGTTAGGGTTAGGGCTTTGGGGTTGGGGTTAGGGGTTAGGGTCACGGTTAGGGTAAGGGTTAGGGTAGGGTTAGGGGTTAGAGTAGGGTTAGTTTTAGTGTTAGGGTTATGGTTAGGTAAGGTTTAGGGGTTAGGGTAAATGTTAGTGTAGTGTTAGGGTTAGGGTAGGGTTAGGGTTAGGTAAGGGTTAGGGTAGGGTTAGGGTCAGGGTTAAGGGTAGGGTTTGAGTCAGGGTTAGGGTCAGGGTTAGGTTTAGGGTACGGTTAGAGTAAGTGTTAGGGTTAGGGTAGGGTTAGGGTTAGGTTTTGGGTCCATCAATAGGGTTAGGGTTAGTTTAGATTAGGGTTAGTGTAGGGTTAGTGTTAGGGTTAGGGTTTAGGGTTAGGTGTTAAGATTAGGGGTTAGGGTTAGGGTAGGGTTAGGGGTTACGGTAAGGGTTAGAGTTAGGGGTTAGGGTCAGGGTAAGGGTTAGGGCTAGAGTTAGGGTAGGGTTTGGTTTAGGGTAAGGGTTAGGGTAGGGTTAGGGTTTGGGTAGGGTTAGGGTTAGCGGTTAGGGTAGCGTCAGGGGTTAAGGTTAGGATAAGGGTTAGGGTAGGGTTAGGGGTTAGGGTTAGGGTTAAGGTTAGGGTAAGGGTAGGGTTAGGGATAGGGTTGGGGTTAGGGTTAGGGTAGGGTTAGGGTAGGGCTAGGGTTAGTGTTAGGGTTATGGTAAGGGTTAGGGCAGGGTTAGGGTTAAGGTTAGGGTAAGGGTAGGGTTAGGGATAGGGTTGGGGTTAGGGTAGGGCTAGTGTTAGGGTTAGGGTTATGGTAAGGGTTAGGGCAGGGTTAGGGTTAGTGTTAGGGTAAGGGTTAGGGATAGGTAAGGGTCAGGGTTAGGGTCAATGTTAGGGTAAGGGTTAGGGTAGGGTTAGTGTTAGGGTTGGGTTGGGGTTAGGGTAGGGTTAGGATTAGGGGTTAGGGTAGAGTCAGGGGTTACGGTTAGGATAAGGGTTAGGGTAGGGTTAAGGGTTAGGGTTAGGGTAGGGTTAAAGTTGAGGTTAGGAATAGGGTTAGGGTTAGGTTAGAGTTAGGGTAGGGTTAGGGTAAGGAATCAGTAGGGTTAGGGTTAGAGTTAGTGTTAGGGATCTGGTGGGTTAGGGTTAGGGTTTAAGGTTAGGGTTAGGTTTAGGGTAGGGTTAGGGTAGGGTTAAGGTTTAGGGTTAGGGTTAGGTTTAGGTGTTAGGGTAGGGCTAGGGTTAGGGGTTAGGGGTTGGGTTAGTGTAGGGGTAGGGGTATGGGTAGGGTTAGGGTTAGGGGTTAGGGTATGGTCAGGGGTTACAGTTAGGGTAAGGGTTAGGGTTAGGGTAGGGTTAGGAGTTAGGGTTAGGGTTAGGGTTAAGGATAGGGTTGGGGTTAGGGTTAGGGTTGGGCTAATGTTAGGTTAGGGTTAGGTGTTTGGGTCAGGGTTAGTGTAGGGTTAATGTTAGGGTAGGGGTTAGGATTAGGGTTATGGTAAGGGTTAGGGTAGGGTTAGGGCTAGTGTTAGGGTAAGAGTTAGGGAAAGATAAGGGTTAGGGTAAGGGTTAGGGTTACGGTCAGTGTTAGGGTCAGGGTTAGGCTTATAGTATGGTTAGGGTAAGGGTTAGGGGTTAGGGTAGGGTTAGGGTAGGGGTAGGGGTAAGGGTAGGGGTATGGGTAGGGTTAAGGTAAGGGTAGGGTTAGGGTTAGGTTTGGATTAGAGGTTACGGTAAGGGTTAGGGTTAGGGGTTAGGGTCAGTGTCAGGGTTAGGGTTAGGGTAGGGTTAGTGTTAGGGTAAGGTTTAGGGTTAGGGTTATGGTAAGCGTTAGGGTTAGAGTTAGGGTAGGGTTAGGGTAGGGTTAGGGTTAGGGTAGGGTTTGGGTTAGTGGTTAGGGTTAAGGTTAGGGGTTAGGGCTGGGGTAGGTTTAGGGCTAGGGTAGGGTTGGGTTTAGGGTTAGGGTGGGGTAAGGGTTAGGGGCAGGATAAGGGCTTAGGGGTTGGGGTTAGGGGTTAGGATTAGGGTAGGGTTAGGGTAAGGGTAAGGGTTAGGGTAGGGTAAGGGTTAGGGTTTACGGTAGGGTTAGGGTTAGTGTTAGGGTAGGGTTATGGTTAAGTAAGGGTTAGGGTTAGGGTAAAGGTTAGGGTAGGGTTAGGGTTAGGTTTAAGGGGTAGGGTTAGGGTTAGATAATGGTTATGGTAAGTATTAGGGTCAGGGTTACGGGTAGGGTGTGAGTCAGGGTTAGGGTCAGGGTTAGGGTTTTAGGGTTAGGGTAGGGTTAGGGTTAGGTTTTGGGTCGATCAATAGGGTTAGGGTTAGATTAGGGTAGGGTTAGGATAGGGTTAGGGTAGGGTTTGTGTTAGGGTTAGGGTGTAGGGTTAGGGTGTAGGGTTAGGGTTAGGGTTTACGGTAGGGTTAGGGTTACTGTTAGGGTAGGGTTATGGTTAAGTAAGGGTTAGGGTAAAGGTTAGGGTAGGGTTAGGGTTAGGTTTAAGGGGTAGGGTTAGGGTTAGATAATGGTTATGGTAAGTATTAGGGTCAGGGTTACGGGTAGGGTGTGAGTCAGGGTTAGGGTCAGGGTTAGGGTTTTAGGGTTAGGGTAGGGTTAGGGTTAGGTTTTGGGTCGATCAATAGGGTTAGGGTTAGATTAGGGTAGGGTTAGGATAGGGTTAGGGTAGGGTTTGTGTTAGGGTTAGGGTGTAGGGTTAGGGTTAGGGTAGGGTTACTGTTAGGGGTTAAGGTTAGGGGTTAGTGTTAGGGTAGGGTAGGGGTAGGGTTAGGGTAGGGTAAGGGTTAGGGGTTAGGATTAGGGTTAAGGTGTTAGGAGTTAGGGTTAGGGTAGGGTTAGGGTTAGGGTTAGGGTTAGGGTTAGGGTTAGGGTTAGGGTTAGAATAGGGTAAGGGTTAGGGGTAGGGTTACGGGTAGGGTTAGGGTAAAGTTAGGGTTAGGGTTCCGGTTACGGTTAGGGTCCATCAATAGGGTTAGGGTTTAGGGTTAGGGGTTAGGGTTAGGTGTATGGGTAGGGGTAGGGTTAGTGTTAGGGTTAGGGTTAGGGTTAGGTTGGATTAGGGTTAGGGTTAGGGTTGGGTAAGGGTTAGGGGTAGGATTACGGGTAGGGTTAGTGTTATGGTTAGGGTCCATCAATAGGGTTAGGCAAGGGTTAGAGTTTAGGGTTAGGGTTAGGTGTTAGGGTAAGGGGTTAGGGTTAGGGTAGGGTTAGGGTCCATCAATAGGGTTATGGTAGGGTTAGGGTTATGGATAGGGTTAGAGTTAGGGTAGGGTTAGAGTTAGGGTTAGGGTAGGGTTAGGGTAAGGGTAGAGTTAGGGTAGGTTTATGGTAAGGGTAGGGTAGTGTTAGGGTAGGGTATGGGTTAGGGGTTAGGGTTAAGGTTAGGGGTTAGGGCTCGGGTAGGGTTAGGGGTTAGTGTTAGGGTTAGGGGCAGGGTTAGGGTTAGGGTAGGGTTGGGGTTAGGGTTAGGGTAGGGTTGGGGTTAGGGACAGGGTTAGGGTTTGGGCTTACGGGTTGGGGATAGGGGTTAGGGTCACGGTTAGGGTAGGGTTAGGTTAGGTTTAGGGTTAGTGTTAGGGTTATGGTTAGGTAAGGGTTAGGGGTTAGGGTAAATGTTAGGGTAGGGTTAGGGTTGGGTTAGGGATAGTGTTAGGGTTAGGGTTATGGCTTAGGGGTAGGTAAGGGTTAGGGTAGGGTTAGGGTCAGGGTCAGGGTTAAGGGTAGGGTTTGAGTCAGGGTTAGGGTCAGGGTTAGGGTTAGCATAGGGTTAGGGTTAGGGTAGGGCTAGGTGTTAGGGTAGGGTTAGGGTTAGTGTTAGGGTTATGGTTAGGTAGGGGTTAGGGTAAGGGATAGGGGTTAGGGTAAATGTTAGTGTAGGTTTAGGGTTAAGGATTAGGGTAGAGTTAGGGTTAGGTAAGGGTTAGGGTATGGTTAGGGTCAGGGTCAGGGTTAAGGGTAGGGTTAGGGTTAGGGGTTAGGGTTAGGGTAGAATTAGGGTTAGATTTGAGGGTTAGTGTAGGGTTAGGGTAGGGTTAGGGGTTAGGGTAAGTGTTAGGGTTGGATTAGAATTTACGGTAAGGGTTAGGGTTAGGGGTTAGGGTCAGTATTAGGGTTAGGGGTTAGGGTTAGGGATAGGGTAAGAGTTAGGGTAGGGTTAGGGTAGGGTTAGAGTTAGGGTAGGGTTAGTGTTAGGGTTAGGGTACGTTTAGGGTTTGGGTAAGGGTTAGGGTGAGGGTTGGTGTTAGGGTAGGATTAGGGTTAGGTTCAGGGTTAGGGTAGTGTTAGGGTTTAGGGTTAGGGTTAGGGTATGGTTAGGGGTTAGGGTTGGGGTAAGGGTTAGGTTAGGGTTAGGGTTAGGGGGTTAGGGTTAGGGGATTAGTGTTAGGGTTAGGGGTTAGGGTTAGGGTTAGGGTGAGGGTTGGTGTTAGGGTAGGATTAGGGTTAGGTTCAGGGTTAGGGTAGTGTTAGGGTTCAGGGTTAGGGTTGTGGTAAGGTTTAGGGGATTAGTGTTAGGGGTTAGGGTAGGGTTAGGGTTAGGATTGGGATTAGGTTTAGGTTAGGGTTATGGTTAGGGTTAGGATAGGGTTAATGTAGGGTTAGGGTTAGTGATAGAGTAAGACTTAGGGTTAGGGTTATGGTAAGAGTTAGGGATTGGGATACGGTTAGATTTAGGGTTAAGAATAGGGTTCGGGTTTGATTAGGGTTAGGGTTAGTGTTAGGAATCAATTTGGAGGAAGGAAAAGGTTTAGGAATTGGTTCATTGTTAGGGTTAGTCTTCAAGTTAGTAATAGAGTAAGGGTTAGTGTTCGGGTTAGGAATAGGGTTCTGAATAGGGCGAGGTTTGGGAATAGGATGAAGTTTAGGGTTAGGGTTTGGGTCAGATTTAGCACTATGTTTCAGGTTCCTTTTAGGTTTAGTGATAAGGATTAGGGGTACGTTTAGGTATTGTACAATGCTAAGTGTTAGCTTCTGGGTGGGGGTTGGGGTTTGTCATGGTTTTATGATTTTTTGGTACTGGTATTCCACATCATAACATCATGTATTGCATTAGGAGTTGAAGAGCTAATGCTCCAGCTCCATAGATCATTGATAATTCCAGGTATACCTGTCTGAGAAGAGAAGAAGCACTACATTCCCCAGAGGACTTTGCGATGCTTTGTATTTTTACGTGTTTTCCGCTCAGAGGGAACAGATAAAAACCCTCAGCGGTCACGGGACACTCTCTTTCCTTCGGGATCGACTCAGCAGTGGGTGCTCGCTGCCGTATCGCCTTCAGCGTTGGCGTAAGGCCTTCGGTTTATCGGACACTCTCTCTTGCTCATTTTGTTTGATTCATTAGCCTCAATTCCAATTACATTGTATTATATTGTGTTATTTTGCTTTCTAATATCTTATTTAGTAAATTAGCTTTCCTCCTCAGATCGTTGCCGCTGTTTTGTTTCTAGGCCCATCTCCCTTTTCCCTTTTCCCTTTTTCCTTGCCCTTTCCTGGGGCGTGGGTCCGTGGGTCCCCGCAGCAATCGTCACGGAACCGGGCCGATCCAGCCCGGTAAACCGTTGACAGGGTTAGATTAAGGGTGAGGGTTAGGATTAGGACTAGATTTAGGATTAGGTTTAGGAATAGGTTTTCTTTGATTGTTAGAGTGAGAGAAAGGTTAGGCCTTGGGTTTGTTTTTGGAATAGTTTTGGGTTTCAGAATAGGAATTGGGTTAGTATTTGGAATCTGTTTTGGTTTAGTATTAGTGTTAGGGTCAGGGTTAGAAGTTAGGTGATGGCTGTGGTAATCTAATGCTTTGTGTTAGGCTTAGGGTTGGGCTTAAATTTGGGGTTGGTTTTAAGGTCCCATTTAGATTTCAGGTAGAATTGGAGTTAAATTACGGTAACGGTTAGGATTAGATTTAGGGTTCTGATAAGGGTTAGGTTAGGGTTAGGGTTTGGTTCCAAGTTGTTTTTAGGGTTAGGGTTAACGTTAGGTTTCAGGATAGGGTTAGGAATATAGCTAGGTGTTAGGTAAGGTTTAATCCTAGGGTTTCAGTTCGGGTTAGGTGAAGCATTAGTTTTACAGTTAGAAGACATGTTAGGGTTAGGGTTAGGTTTTGGTGTAGATTTAGGTTTAGGGTAAGGGTTAGGGATGTAGATGAAGGTTTAGTGGAAGGGGTAGGGTTCTCTTTAGTTTTAGGACCAGGGAGGGGTCCTAAAAGGGCCTTGGCTAAGGGTGAGTTTTAGTATTTGATTTAGCGTTGCGTTCAGGTCTAGGTTAGTTTGAGTGTCAGGCTGAGAGAAGGGGTAGGCCTTGGGTTTGGTTCTGGCTTAGTGTTAGGTTTAGGAATAGGAATAGTTTTGGTGTTTGGATTGGGAGTGCAGCCCCATAGCTACCTTTTGGCTGCCACATAGCTGCCCCATACCTTCCCCATAGCCATCCCATAGCCTCATCATAGCTGCCCCACTGGTGCCCCATAGCTGCCTCGATGTGGCCCCATAGCTGCCCAACTGCTGCCTCATGGCTGCCCCATGGTTGCCTCATAGCCGTACCATAGCTGCCCCATAGCCTCCCCATAGCTTCCTCATAGCTACCCCATAGCTGCCTCACTGCTGCTCCATATCTGCCCAACTACTGCCCCATAGCTGCCCCACTGCAGCCCCATAGCTGCCCCATAGCCTCCCCAGAGACTCCTCATAGCTGCCCCACTTCAGCCCCATAGCCGCCCCATAGCTGCCTCAATGCTTCCCCATTGCCACCCCATGGCTGCCTAATAGCCGCCCCATAGCTGCCTTATAGGTGCCCCACTACTGCCACATTGCCGCTCTGTAGCTGCCCCATAGCCATTCCATAGCTGCCCCATAGCTGCATCACTGCTGCCCCATAACCTCCCCATAGCCTCCTCATAGCTGCCTCACTGCTGCCCCGTATCTGCCCAACTTCTGCCTAATTGCTGCCTCCCTGCTGCCCCATAGCTGCCCCACAGCTGCCTCCTAGTTGCCCCATAGCTGTCTCATAGCCACCCGATAGCTGCCCCCATAGCCTACTCGTAGCTTCCTTACTGCTGCCCCATAGCTGCACCGTGGCTGCCCCATAGCTGCACCGTGGCTGCCTCATAGCTGTCCCGTAGCTGCCCCATAGCCTCCCCATAGCCTCCTCATAGCTACCTCACTGCTACTCCATAGTTCCCTCGCTGCTTCCCCATAGCTGCCCCATGGCTACCTCATAGCTGCCCCATAGCTGCCCCACTACTGCCCAATAGCCACCCCATAGCTGCCTCACTGCAGCCCCATAGCTACATTTTGTCTGCCTCAAAGCTGTCCCATCGCTTCTCCATGGCCTTCCCATAGCCTCGTCATAGCTGCCAAACTGCTGGCCCATAGCTGGCCCATAGCTGCCCCATAGCTGCCCCACTACTGCCCCATAGCCTCCCGATAGCTGCCCCATGTCTGCCTCATCGCCGCCCCATAGCTGCCCCATAACTGCCCCTCGGCTGACCCATAGCTGCCCCATAGCCTCCCGATAGCTGCCTCACTGCTGCCCCATAGCTGCCCAGTGGCTTCCTCATAGCTGCCCCATAGCTGCCCCACTGCTGCCCCATAGCTGCTTTATAGCCGCCCTACTACTGCCCCATAGCCGCCCCATAGCTGCCTCACTGCTGCCCCATAGCTGCCTCACTGCTGCCCCATAGCTGCCCCATAGCTTTCCCATAGTTGCCTCACTGCTGCCCCATAGCCTCCTCATAGCTGCCTCAATGAGGCCCCATAGCTGCCTCACTGCTGCCCCATAGCTGCCCCATGGCTTCCTCATATCTGACCCATATCTGACCCATAGCTGCCCCATTGGTGCCTCACTGCTGCCCCATAGCTGCCCCATGACTTCCTCATATCTGACCCATATCTGACCCATAGCTGCCCCATAGGTGCCTCACTGCTGCCCCATAGCTGCCCCATGGCTTCCTCATATCTGCCCCATAGCTGCCCCATAGCTGCCTCACTTCTGCCCCATGTTTGCTCTATAACTACCCATGGCTGCCCTATAGCTGCACCATAGCTGCCCTGTAGTTGCCCCATAGCTGCCTCATAGTTGCTGCATAGCTGCCCCACATCCCCGCCCCACATCTCTGCCCCACACGCGTGTCTTGCAGCATCCTGCAGAAGGAGTTGGATAAAATTGCTGAGATCAAATCACTGCTGGAGGAGCAGCGCATCAGTACAGCCCCATAGTGTGACCCACAACTGCCCCCGATTCCTCTGCATCCCCCCCCATTTCACCCCCCCATATCTCCCCCCATTTCACCCCATATCCTCCCCCATATCCTTCCCCTTTACCCCCCTCATACCTCCCCCATATCCCCCCCATCTCACCCCATATCCCCCTCATCATTTCACCCCATCCCCCCATAATTTCACCCCCTGTCTCCCCCCCAGCGGTGGAGATGGTGGGCGTTTACAGTGACGCGGATCCCCCCCAGAAGCCGATGCGTCGCAGGGTTCTGATGACGCTGCTGCAGCAATCCGCCATGACGCTGCCCCTCTGGATCGGGAAATCCAGCGACAAGTGGGTCCCGCCCCATAGCGCCGCGTTTTGCCCCATAGCGCAGCTCCCTGCCCCATAGTGCCGCCTCCCTCCCCATCGAGCCAAGCCCCGCCCCTTTTCGCTCTTGCTTCCTGGTTGTCACGCCCCTCGTTCTAAGCCCCGCCCCCTATCGTTCCCGCTTCTCGTTAAAGCCCCGCCCCTCACTGAAGCCCCACCCCCACAGCCATGACGCTGTCCCTACGGATTGGGAAACCCGGGGACAAGTGGGTCTTGCCCCATAGTACCGTGTTGTGCCCCATAGCGCAGCTCCCTGCCCCATAGAGCCAAGCCCCGCCCCTCACTGAAGTCCCGCCCCTTTCTTTCCTGGTTCCCTGCCCCTTTCTTTCCATAGGCTTACCACTACCACTCCCGCTAAGCCCCACCCCCTGCCCCCCAATAGGCCACCCCTCCTCCTCAGCTTCTCCCCCTTTCCCTCATAGGCCGCCTGTTCTTCCTACTCCCAGCCCCCTTCCCCCGATCGGCCGTGTGCTCGCTCTAAGCCCCGCCCCCTCGCCCTGATAGGCTGCCGCCGCTGTGCGGGGCGGTGCCCGCGTGCGGGGACTATGTGGCGTGGCCGCGGGACAAAGTGGCCGCGCGTCAAAGCCGTGGATGGTGACGAGCAGTGGATCCTGGCTGAGGTCGTCAGCTACAGCCACGCCGCCAACAAGTGGGGCGATATGGGGTGATAGGGGGGCGGTCTGGGGTGATATTGGGAGATATGGGGTGAAATAGGGGCGATAGGGGGTGGTATGGGGCGATAGGCGGCAGTATGGGGCAATGTGGGGTGATATAGGAGCAATGTGGGATGATATGGGGAGATATGGGGAGATAATGGGGAGATATGGGGTGAAATAGGGGCAATAGGGGGTGGTATGGGCGATATGGGGCAGTATGGGGCGATATGGGGATGATATGGGGCGATACGGGGAGATAATGGGGAGATATGGGGTGAAATAGGGGCAATATGGGACGATAAGGGGTGAAATGGGGCAGTATGGGGCGATATGGGGGTGATAGGGGGTTTTATGCGGTGATAAGAAGCGATATGGGGCGATATGGGGTGATCGGGGGCAATATCGGGGCCATAGGGAGTGATATGGGGGGAGATATTGGGGCAATATGGGGTGATATGGGGTGATATGGAGTGATATTGGGGGATGTGGAGTGAAATAGGGGTGATAGGAGGTGATATAGGGGGCAATATGGGGTGATATAGGAGCAATATGGAATGATATGGGGTGATATGGGCCGATATGGGGTGACATAGGGGTGATAGTGGGTGATGGGGTGATATAAGGGAAGTGTGGGGCAAATTGGGTGGTATGGGGTGATAAGGGGTGATATGGGGCAGTAAGGGGTAATATGGGGTGATATGGGGTGATACGAAGTCATATGGGGTGAAATAGGGGCGACATGGGGTTAGGTTTGGGGTTAACATTGCGGTGACGCCTTTGTGCCCCCAGGTACGAGGTGGATGACATGGATGAGGAGGGCAAAGAGTGAGTGCCCCACAACTGCCCCACAGCTGCCCCTTCAAACCCCCACAGCCCCATCTCTGCCCCATATCTCCCCCATATCTCCCTATATCTCCCCGTATCTCCCCATATCACCCCTTATCATATCTCTTATCTCTTCCCCTGCAGACAGCACACACTGAGCTGGCGCCACGTGATCCCACTGCCCCTGTGCCCCCATATCACCCCATATCTCCCCATATCACCCCATATCTTATCTCATATCTCTTATCTCTTCCCCCGCAGACAGCACACACTGAGACAGCGCCGTGTGATCCCGCTGCTGCAGTGGAAGGCAAACCCAGAGACGGACCCCGAAGCGCTGTTCCAGCGGTATAGGGCTCGTGCTGGCCCTATACCCGCAGACCACCTGCTTCTACTGCGCCCTCATCCACGTGCCCCCGCAGGCGGATATGACCCCGAACCCACAGCACAAAGCACGGCCCCAAAAGGGCAGGGACTCACCCCAATACCCGGCCCAAAAGAGCAGGAACTGACCCCAAAACCCATCCCCAAAACGTACTGCCCTGACCCCAAACCCACAGCACAAAACCCCCACCCCAAAAACACCACCCTGCCCCAAACCCACAGCACAGAACCCGGCCCCAAAAGGGCACGAACGGACCCCATAACCCAGCCCTATAAGGTCGATATCTGACCCCAAAACTCAGCGCCAAAATCCTGCAATTCCACCCCAAAATCTCCATTATCAGCCCCAGAATCCCATTATTTCCCCCAAATGTCAGCCCCAAATCCCATTAGTTCCCCCCTGACCCCACAATTTTCCCCCGACCCCATAATTCCCCCCCATGACCCTATAATTTCCCCCCCAACCCCATCAATTCCCCCCTGTGACCCCATTACTTCACCTCCTGACCCTGTTACTTCCCCTATTCCCCCCGACCCTATAATTGCCCTAGAACAGCCGCAGGACGATTCCTCGGTGCTGTTTGAGGTCACATCAGCCCAACCCCATTACTTTCCCCCCCGTCCCCATAATTCACCTGTTCCCCCCGTGACCCCATTAATTTCCCCTCTGACCCTATTAGTTCCCCTGTTCCCCCTCCAACCCTTTAAATTCCCCCTGACCCCATAATTCCCCCTGACCCCATTGCTTTCCTCCCGACCCCATAAATTCCCCCTGACCCCATAATTGCTCTATAACAGCCGCAGGATGATTCCTCGGTGCTGTTTGAGGACACGTTGTACGCTGACGGATATTCATCGCCACTCAACGTCGCACAGCGCTACGTTGTGGCCTGCAGGGACACCAAGAAGAAGCGACCCCGTGGGGCCGTTTTGGGGCCGTTCCAGGATTTGGGTTTTTTGGGGTCATTAGGGCCGATTTACGGTCACTTTGGGGTCACTCTGGAGCCCTTTGGGGTGCAGTGCTGCGTCGTGGCCTGCAGAGACACCAAGAAGTGACCCCATAGGGGATTTGATATGGTCCTTATGGGGTCGTTATAGGGTTTTGGGGTCACTTTGGGGTCATTTTGGGGCCCTTTGGGGCGCAGCGCTTCCAAGAAGTGTTGGAAGTAATCTGGGATATTTAGGGCCATTTTGCGTCATTTTTGGGGTCGCATCGGGGTCACTTCGGGTCATTGCACGTTGGGGCGTGGCTCGAATGCGAGGCTTAACGTTGGCCACGCCCACTCGCTTCCCACTGGCTTCCGGTTTCCCACTTCCAGGCGTACTTCCGCCTCCTTACCCACAATGCCCCGCTCGCTGCCGGAAATCCGCGCTCCCAGAAGTTTCAGTCATTTCCGGTCATCGTGCCTCGTTCCAGTGGCACTGTTCCGCCTCGCTCCCCCACACCCCGCCCTTTCCACTGCCGATCTGTGCTGTGATTGGCCGAGCTGTGCTGTGGGGCCGGAAGCGGCCGCATGGTGGAACCGGAGCTGGAAGCAGAGCACGTGGTCAGTGGCAGGGCGGGAGGGGCGGTTATGGGGCCGGGGTCAGGTTATGGGGTTATGGGGCAGGGATTTGGGGCTGGGGTCGTGGGTGTGGGGTCCAGGCTTGGGGCAGAGCTGTGGGGCAGAGTTGTGGGTCCAGGTGCACTGATTGGGGCAGAGCTGTTGGATGCGGGGCTGAGCTGTGGGGTGGATCTGTGGGGCAGAGCTGTGGCGGTTGGGGGGCGGAGGTGTGGTGCAGGTATGAGCAGATGTGGGGCTCAGATGCGGGGCTGAGCTGCGGGATGTGAGGCTGATCCATGGGGCAGAGCTGTGGAATGTGGGGCTGATCTGTGGGGCAGGTAGGTATGTGGGGCAGAGCTGTGGGATGTGGGGCAGGTATGTTCAGATTGGGGTTGAGCCTTGGGGCAGAGGTGTGGGATGTGGGGCAGATCTGTGGGTCCAGGTGTGGGGTTTGGGGCAGATGTGTGGGGCAGAGCCACAGGGCTGAGCTCTGGGGCCAGGTGTGGGGTGAGGGGCTGAGCTGTGGTGCAGAGCTGTGGGATGTGGGGCTGAGCTGTGTGGCCAGGGGATGAGGGGCAGAGATGTGGGGCAAATGTGTGGGATGTGGGGCAGCGCTGTGGGGCTGAGCTGTGGTGTGGATGTTTGGGGTGAAGGTGTGGGGCAGAGTTCTGCCCCACAGAGGTGCTCCCGCAGGAGGTGGAGGAGATGCAGTGGCGGCATTCTGAGGGGAATAGGTCAGTGCCCCATTGCTGCCCCACAGCTGCCCCATAGCCACCCCATTGAGATCCACTGAGATCAGTGGAGACCCCATTGAGATCCGTAGGGACCCCATGGAGATCCATGGTGACCCATGGCTGCCCCGTAGCTGCCCCACATCTGCCCCATAGCTGGGCGTGGCTTCGCTCTGGGCACACCGCCTTCTGCGGGACCCACAGCGACCCATACTGACCCACACTGACCCACACTGACCCATAGAGACCCACAGCGACCCATAGAGACTCACAGCGACCCATAGCGGGACCCACAGCGACCCAACCGACCCACAGCAACCTATAGGGGGAACCACAGCAACCCACAGAGACCGATAGCTCACACAGCGACCCACAGTGACCCACAGCGGGACCCACAGCGACCCATAGAGACCCACAGCGACCCATAGAAACACATAGAGACTCATAGTTACCCACAGCGACTTATAGAGACCCACAGCGACTCACTGAGACCCACAGTGACCTATAGCTGGACCCACAGACACCCACAGCAACCCAAAGTGACCCACAGCTTGACCCATAGCGACCCATGCCAGGAACCACAGCGACCCATTGGGACCTATAGCGATCCACAGCGACCCATGGAAAACCACAGGGAGCAATAGGGAGCCACAGAGACACAGCGACATCACGTGAGAGCGCCGCCTGGTGTCGTGGAGGGGGAACTGCAGCTCCTTAGGAATCTCCTGGGGCACATAGAGACCAACAGCGCCTCATAGCAGGACCCACACTGACCCACAGCGAACCATATTGGGACCCACAGCGTAACCCACAGCGACCCGTAACAGACCACATTGACCCATTGCGACGCACTGCAACCCATAGCGACTCATAGAGGCACAGCGACACACAGCCATCCACAGCAACCCATAGCGACCCAGCCGACCCACAGCAACCTATAGGGGGGCCCACAGCGACTCACAGCAACCCACAGAGACCGATTACAACCAATACTGACCGATAGCGACCCACCGCGACACACAGCGACCCACACCGACCCATAGCAACCCACAGTGACCCACAGAGACCCATAGAGACCCAAAGCGACCCACAGCGACCCATAGCAGGACCTAGAGTGACCCATAGCGTCCCGAAGAGACCCGTAGCAACTCACTGCGACCCACAATGACCCATAGCTGGACCCACAGACACCCACAGCATGACCCACAGCGACCCATTGCAACCCTTAGCAACATGTAGAGACTTATAGCGATCCACATCGACCCATAGCGACCCATGGATACACATAGCAAGACCCACAGTGACCCATAGCGTCCCATAGAGACCCGCAGCAAAACGTAGCAGCCCACAGAGATCGATAGCGACGCATAGTGACCCACAGCGACCCATAGCGCCCAATAGGAAACCACTGATAGCAATAAGGAGCCCTAGAGACCCAGCGACATTACGTGAGAGCGCCCCCTGGTGGCGTGGAGGGGAACTGCAGCCCCTTAGGGATCCATTGGGAACCTTAGAGACCCACAGAGACCCATAGCAGGACCCACAGCAAACCAAAGCGATCCATAGCAACCCATAGCGATCCACAGTGACCCACAGTAACCCACAGCGAAGCATATTGGGACCCATAGCGACACATAGCGCCCAATAGGAAAACACAGAGAGCAATAGGAAGCCGTAGAGACACAGCGACATCATGTGAGAGCTCCCTCTGGTGGCGTGAAGGGGAACTGCAGCCCCTTAGGGATCTCCTGGGCCACGTAGAGACCCATAGCAGGACCCACACCGACCCACAGCGAACCCTATTGGGACCCATAGCGTGACCCACAGCGACCCACACCGACCCATAGAGACTCATAGCAAACCACAGCAACCCACAGTGACCCATAGCGAGACCCACAGCGACCCACAGTGACCCACAGCTTGACCCAAAGCAACCCATGCCGGGACCCACAGCGACCCATAGAAAACCTCAGAGAGCAATAGGAAGGCACAGAGACATCACGTGAGAGCGCCCCCTCCCCTGGTGGCGTGGAGGGGAACTGCAGCCCCTTAGGGATCTCCTGGGGCATATAGAGACCCACAGCGACCCATAGCAGGACCCACAGTGACCCACAGCAAACCATATTGGGACCCATAGCGGGACCCAGAGAGAACCACAGACTGTTACAATGAAGGGTCGGGAACCCAGCTTGATGCTAGCTAATGTTCCATTTATTAAGCAACAACTCAAAGCTTAGATAGACAGAGAAGCAGTGTGTGTTAGGATCTAACTGGGGGAAGCTACAAGGATCTAATTGAGGGAATTTACACTCCTCAGTGTTAACAGGTCAAGAATATAAAACACTCCTAGTCATCTAAACAAACAGTTTCTTATTGCTATCCATTACTGTCTTCTGTTTCTTTTCACTCCTTAGACATGGTTGTCTCAAGCTTATCAGCTTATCTTTACACAGCCTACGTCCAAGGTTTATGGCCTGATTCCTGCTTAGCTAACAGTTCCGTCTGACTCCCACTTTTGCCATCACCCACTTCTCCCCCTTTCTGTTATGAATATTTTCTTTGTAGCATTGTCAATCATCTTTTTGCGCACATTGTAAAATACAAGGAAGTAACAGCAAAAGCGTTACAACGATCATCGCAATGTAGCACATCATTTTTAAGATACTGTGGAGCCATCCGGTGAGACCCCCATCCCGAGAATAATTTGTCCAACCAGTCCCAATCCCTCTGTTCCTGCAGTTTCTTCACTCCATCCTGTATGGTCTTGATACTTGCTTGAATTGAAACGGAATGTTCTGACAGGTTCATGCAGCACATTCCTTCGAAATCCTCCCAGCCATGGCCTTGCGCCAGAAGTAGGAAATCAGTAGCAGCGCAATTTTGTGGCGCAGCATGTCTGACACTGTCCGCATCAAGTAAAAGACCTGTTAAAGCTAAACTAGTGGCATTTCCTTGTTTTGCTAAGCAAGAACCCAGTTTGTTCAGTGTTGCCAAAGCTTTAGCAACAGCAACCTGCGGTGTGAAAAAGGAAACGACTCCTATGGTCTCCCTGTTCCAAAACTTCATGTTATCATCACAATCTGATCTGAAGGTGTGGGTCATTCTCCTAAAACGGTGATGAGAATATTTCTTTCTCCACTGCAAGACAGTTGTCTCATTTCGGGTAAGGATAGTTAAACGCCCGAGACTACATGGCCCACCTCTAATGTAAGAAGGAATGGCAGGCCATGCCCGGTCAGCGCAACTACGGAAAACTCCATCTGGTAACTGTAAAGGAGCATTTACTGATTTTGAAAGGCTGGGTGAGGTGTAATTACACCACAGAGTTTGGTTATTGATGGCTGCGTCTACGGGACTGACATCCCATAGTTTGGTTTTATTTTTTCCAGTAGAATGGAATCTCAGGCAGAAGTCCATTTTTATAGATCCTAAGAAATCTATTTCTTGTGGCTCTAATTTGGCAGACGGAAGATATGGAACCCATCCATCCCAATTATCTACTGAATTTGTGCCAGTAAAGATTGCTCGTGAGGGACCAGGGATTGGCCACTCGTCTATGGGAAAGCCCACCAAGCGGGTAGAGAAGGGATTTTGCGCAGTTGCAGTGGCTAAGCAAAGTGTTTCCTGATGAGTAATATTAGCAAGTGTAAGCCACACATTCGTTTTTGGGAGGGTAATAAAACCAGTAGAGAGTCCTGACATTTCAAGAAGTCAAGTCCATACAGTAGCTGGTCTCATCCTTCCTTGGTTGTGTTTTCATCTGTTGTCAACGAAGCCTGTTCCTCCCGGTATGGTTTCACGTTCTTCGCAGGAATCCACCTGGGGCCTTTTCCTGTGGAGACACAAGCATAACCTCTCCCCCATGTGACAAGAGGATATGGCCCCATTATCATACCTGTTTCTGGGTGGCGAATCAACACCGGAGCCTTGATTCTTCTTTCCAATGTGATATTCGAACTAAAATGTCGGACTATCGGGGGATTGGTATCTAGCAGAGAAGAATTCAAAAAGTGAAAACATCAAGAGCTTGATGTAGTCGCTCCTCAGGAGGGGAAGCTCCCATTCCCCCTTTCTGTTGTGCTAATAGACGCTTTAAAGATTGGTGTGACCGCTCAATTGACCTGGAGGGGAATGAGGGATCGCGGTGATGTGCATAATGCCCCAAGAATCCAGGAAGGCTTTTGTCGCAGCAGAGGTATATGCAGGACCATGATCTGTTTTTAATTGGGAAGGGATACCTAATGTAGCAAAAGCACGCAGCAAACGCTTGCGAACATCTCGTGCCTTTTCTCCTGTATGACAAGAGGAAAATAAAGCTCCGGAAAAAGTATCAATCGAGGAATGTGTATATTTCAGCTTACCAAACCATGGGTAATGTGTGACATCCATTTGCCATAGCTGGAGGCTCTGCAGATCTCTGGGGTTAACCCCCCCTGCTATTGATGGGAAAGAATGCCTCTGGCAGTCGGGACATACCGCTGTAATGTTTGATGCTTGTTGGGAGGTAAGCCCAGACTGTCGTTTAAGACCTCCAGCATTCTGATGAAAGAAGGAGTGGCTAAGTTTAGCTTGCGCTATTCGGTCTGGTAAAACACGGACATATCAGCTTGAGATTCCCTTCTGCCGTGAAACCAGGTAAAGATGTGTGTGAGCGGATGTGCATTACAAAATAAGGATGAGTGCGGGAGTCTAAAAAAAAAAAAAGTTCCTGGAACAAAATAAACAATGAAGAGTGAGAAATATTGCGTAATATGGATGCTTCTGCTCGCTGAACAATTCCTGCAACAGAAGCTGAGTCGGTAATAGGATTGAAAGGTGTGGACCATTTCCAAAAAACTCGGACAACAGCAGCTGGTTCCACTATTTGTGGAGAACCAGAAACAATTTCAATATCCGAATCCCATTGCTTCTGTTGATTATCCCACCATCAAATAACTGATTTGTGTGATCTTCCAGACCCATCCGTAATCTGGTAAGGGCCTGCAGCAGCTGATCACTTCTTTTTGGTGTGGATGTGAAGTGAACATTGAGGTTCAATAGCTTGTGTGACGGTGCGTGGGAAGTAAGGCTGCCTGTATAGCTTGCCAATGCCATGCTAAAGGCATCTGCTTGCTGATCAAGCCATTGTAAATACACATTTGTCACAGGTAAACAACTAGAGGAAAAGTCTACCCCTGATAACATCAGCAAGCGCTGCCTAGCTTTGATTCTCAGGGAAGCAAACATCTCATGCTGTGTCAGGATTGTCTTTGTCAACTGGTTTGGCAAAAAAATCCATTCAATAATGAATAGTGGGTCTGGCCTTTGAAAATCCCACTGAAAAATTAGCGCATGAGGTTGTCGAGCAGGGTTGAGGATCATTAGAAAAAAAGGTAACTCCGGGGCACACCGATGAGCTTGTCTGTTAGTGCTAGCTGCAGCAACTTTTTGCAAGGCACTAGCCACTTCAGAGCCAAGACGGCAGGGAGAGTGTTGTCACGGTGTTATCCGTGACGGTAACCCAAGGGGGAACCGAGAAGGGAAAAAAACTGTCCCGTCAGTGGCCGCGCGGCCGCCTCAGCAGAGCCGCACGCTCCGGGGGGAGGGGAAAACAGAGCGAATAGAGGGTCTGTAAAGAAAAACACAACGGCACGATCTGAGAAGGAACGGTAACTTTACTAAATCTAATAGAATTGAACAATTGAGAGAGAGAGACAAAATTTCCAAACCAGAAAACTGGGAGCTTACTTTACACGTGCTGAACTCCTCACGGCAGCCCCGACAGCGCGCCACAAAAAGCGCGGGCTTCGCGTCTGGTGCCGAGCTCCGCCCCTCCCCTGCTCCCACAGCATTAACTCCTTAACGGCCTGCATGATGTTCTGATGTGGAATACCGGCATCAAAACCACAAAACCACAACATTCCACCCCTTATTCCACATCATCACATCATGCTTAACATGTATCTATATAGAACCAAGAACAGCAATAACACAGATTACATACAAATAGATCTATACATATACATATACACATGGAATCACAGACTGCACTCCCCCAGCATCAGATTCCCTTGTGGTACACACTGGACATCCCCATTTTTATCCATTACCCACCAGGTGCACCCAGGTCCCTGTGCAAAAACTGTTCCACGGAGGGGTCTGCCCTTTCCAGAGGCTGGAAGGACCCACACTGCTTTTCCCAACATGCTCTTCACATGTACTACAGGGACCTTATCTCCCTCTATGGTCTGTAGGGAGCTGGATTGTGTAGGACCATCTCGGTTTACTGATCCCCTAGTGTTGACCAACCACGTGGCTTCTGACAGATTTTTCTCCCAATGCTTAAATGTCCCGCCACCCAGTGGTCGCCTCCACCATGGTGAGCACATAACGCTTACCATTGCGAGATCGCGGCAAGGTGATATAATCAACCTGCCACGCCTCCCCATATTTATACTTCTGCCATCTCCCTTCCTGCCAGAGAGGTTTCATCCTCTTGGCTTGTTTAATTATGGCACATGTATCACAGTCATTGGGTAACCTGTGCGATGACATCCATAGTTAAGTCCACCCCTCGGTCTCTAGCCCACTTCTAGGTCGCATCCCTTCCTTGATGGCCTGAGGTCTCATGGGCCCACCGAGCTAAGAATAACTCTCCTTTGTTCTGCCAATCCAAGTCTATTTGAGACACCTCAATTTTGGCAGCTTGATCTCTGCTGTAATTCTCTCACACGTGCTCGTAGTGCAGGGGTGGGTTTTTTATGCCACTTCTTCATGTCCTCTCCATTCTCTCGTAAGAAGCTCCACATGGACACACGCGACATGAAGTTACTGCTGTCATTTGCTCGAGCAGAGAGGCGGTTGCCTTTGATGGCTGAAACTTTTATCAGTTTGATCAGTTTCTCCATCAGATTCTTTGGATCATCCCCGTCTTCATCCGGTGTTTCTGATACTGACACAGGTCCATCCCGGTTCATCAGTAAGGACAATTCCTCCAGTATCATTTTCAGTATCTTCTTTATGTCACTGACTTCTCCTGCTACCGATGATACAGCCGCAATGGAAACGTGTGATGGTGGAAGTTGTTGTTCAAAGTTTTGAAGTGTAGTAACCACTTCATGAAATGGGAGTCTTCTGTTTCGGCCCTCGAGTATATTGAATGTTGCTACCAGTGTACTTGCGTACCTTTCTGGTGCTGTTTTTGAGAGCTTCCGATATACATCAGCTTTACACCATGCTTTCTCAGGATCGCGGTCCTGGTGTGGATTGTTAGGGACGAAAGTAGGATCGTACAGCATCTCTACTACAGCCATTTCTCTCAGAAATTGGACGCCCTTCTCCACAGTATTCCATCTTTCCACCTCAGGCTCCAGATCGTCTCTGTAAGGAAATCTCTCCTTTACAGCTACTAGTACTCGTTCCCAGAGGGTAGCAACTCCACTCAGACATCTACTAATCCCTCTGTCAATAGCTGGGTCTCAAGCAATGCTTCCCAGTTGGCGGGCTTCGTTGCCATCAAGGGACACGCTACTGGCACCGCTGTCCCAACACCGCAGCAACCAGGTGACAATAGGTTCATCTGAGCGCCGTACAAACTCCTTTCTTGAACCCTGGATTTCAGTCATCTTTAGGGGCCGACGAATAGTAGTAATGGTGATTTCTTCATTATCACTGTCCTCTCCATGTCTCACACTTTTCTTAGTGGCCTTTCTAGGTGGTGGTGGTGGTGGTGGTGCTGAGGAGGGCCCCTCACCTGGATCTTCCTCTTCTTTCTCATCTCTGTCGTCTCCATGTCTCTCACCTTCCTTAGTGGCCTTTTGAGGTGGTGGTGGTGGTGGAGTTGGTGCTGAAGAGGGCCCCTCACCTGGATCTTCCTTTTTTTTCTCTGCTTCTTCTTCTTTCCGTTCTAGCCGCGAGGACACTCGTTTCCATTTCTGACCTTCCACAGGGGCAACCGGCACGGATGCCGGTGCTTCCTGTGACTGGTCAGGTTTAACCTCAAGGTTTTCATTTTTGCTCTGAACCTCGGTTTGGAAACCATTTCTCTCCAGAATATCAATTATAGCTCGATAAGCACAAGCCAAGCCCCAAACAATCCGTTCCTTCTCAGATCTGCCTGAGTCACATGACTCCTGACCTAAACACTCACTGAATTTCTCAGGGTCCCGCAGGTGCTCAAGATCAAAATCACATTGCACCGGGGGTCCCCACGCTTCTAATTTCTTTCCTAATTTTTCCCACCTCCCTTGCCATTCAACACTCTCTGGTTGTGAGGAAGGCTTCCTCCACTGGATGTAAATTACTGTTACAGTGAGTACATTCAGAAAAACGGATAACACAGTTGCCAGGCTGACATCTTGAACATAGGTAAAAACCTGAAAAGAGTACCTGGAAACCAATCCAAATGCCGTATAATCTGTCATATTAACCAGGGCGTTTAGGCAGGAGGGGGGTAACCCCATCAGCACACTAAAGCAGCTGTATGCATATATGACTCCGGTGCTGAACATGAGGAGCTTAAAAAGACGCCAACATGCTCTAAGGTACATGAAAACGGTTAGTCCACTCAGCACCAGTTTTACAGGGGAGTACAAATACTGGATTGCCCGCATCCTCCACCAATAATGTGTCACGGTGTTATCCGTGACGGTAACCCAAGGGGGAACCGAGAAGGGAAAAAAACTGTCCTGTCAGTGGCCGCGCGGCCGCCTCAGCAGAGCCGCACGCTCCGGGGGGAGGGGGAAACAGAGCGAATAGAGGGTCTGTAAAGAAAAACACAACGGCACGATCTGAGAAGGAACGGTAACTTTACTAAATCTAATAGAATTGAACAATTGAGAGAGAGAGACAAAATTTCCAAACCAGAAAACTGGGAGCTTACTTTACACGTGCTGAACTCCTCACGGCAGCCCCGACAGCGCGCCACAAAAAGCGCGGGCTTCGCGTCTGGTGCCGAGCTCCGCCCCTCCCCTGCTCCCACAGCATTAACTCCTTAACGGCCTGCATGATGTTCTGATGTGGAATACCAGCATCAAAACCACAAAACCACAACAAGTGTAAATCAGAATCCCCTTTCAGTAGTTCCAAAAGAGGATACAAGTCTGCATTAGAGATACCCAAGAGCGGTCAGACCCAGTTAATTGATCCCAACCATTTTTGTACATCGTGTCAATTTTTCACATCAGTTTGTCTTTGTAAGGGCTAGGGAATGATAGTCTGGGCTCTGATGCACCAGCCTAAATATTTCCATGGTGATGTTTTCTGCATTTTTTCAGGCGCAATACAGAAACCTGCTGCATTAACAGCAGTTGTAAGGAGGGCTACTGCTTCCTCCATGATCTCGTGATGTTGCGCGGCCACTAAGATGTCATCCATCTAATGATACAATAAAACATTTGGCATTATGTCTGGAATGGGGCTAAGCACTTTAGCTACATACCACTGACAAATGGTGGGGCTATTTTTCATTCCTTGTGGCAGCACAACCCACTGGTATCTCTGCAACGGGGCTTGCATGTTGATGCTTGGAACTGAAAAAGCAAATGGAGGGGCATCCTCAGGGTGTAATGGACTATTAAAAAAGCAGTCTTGAAGATCAGTGCCAGTCAAATGCCAGTCTCGGGGAATCATAGTGGGTGACAGGAGGCCTGGTTGAAGGGCTCCCATATTTTCCATAGCATCATTCATTTTTCTGAGGTCATGGAACAAGCGCCATTGACCAGTTTGTTTCTTAATGACAAATCCAGGTGAGTTCCAAGGATTAGTGGAGGTACAGTATGTCCTTTTGCTAATTGTTCCGCTACCAAGTCTTGGAGGGCGCCAAGTTTTTCTAGCGGAAGGGGCCATTGATCCACCCATCTAGGGGTATCTGTTTTCCATATTAGCTTAAGGGCGTCGCACCTCTCAATGGCCCCTCCCGAAAATCTGACTTGATAGTGACTTGATAGGGTTAATGTAGGGTTAGGGTTAGTGCTAGGAATCAATTTGGAGGAAGGAAAAGGTATAGGAATTGGTTCATTGTTAGCGTTAGTCTTCAGGGTTAGGGTTCGGATTTAGCACTATGTTTCAGGTTCCTTTTAGGTTTAGTGATAAGGATTAGGGGTACGTTTAGGTATTGTACAATGCTAAGTGTTAGCTTCTGGGTGGGGGTTGGGGTTAGATTAAGGGTGAGGGTTAGGGTTAGGACTAGATTTAGGATTAGGTTTAGGAATAGGTTTTCTTTGATTGTTAGGGTGAGAGAAAGGTTAGGCCTTGGGTTTGTTTTTGGAATAGTTTTGGGTTTCAGAATAGGAATTGGGTTAGTATTTGGAATCTGATTGCTTTAGTATTAGTGTTAGGGTGGGGGTTAGAAGTTAGGTGAGCGTTGTGGTAATCTAATGCTTTGTGTTAGGCTTAGGGTTGGGCTTTTACTTGAGGTTGGTGTTAGGGTCAGCTTTAGTTTGAAGGTAGATTTAGAGTTTAAATTGTGGTCATGCTTGGGATTAGTTTTAGAGTTAGGGTAAGATTTAGGTTTCCTTTCAGTGTTAGGCTGTGAGAATTGTAGGCTTTGTGTTTTTGGGTTTGTGTTGGGTTTAGGAATTGGAATAGTGTTTGGGATAGTATTAGCGTTAAGGCTGGGGTTAGAGTTAGGTGATGGCTGTGGTAATCTAATGCTTTGTGTTAGGTTTAGGGTTGGGCTTCCATCTGGGGTTGGTTTTAAGGTCCCATTTAGATTTCAGGAAGAATTGGAGTTAAATTGAGGTAACGGTTAGGATTAGATTTAGGGTTCTGATAAGGGTTAGGTTAGGGTTAGGGTTTGGTTCCAAGTTGTTTTTAGGGTTAGGGTTAACGTTAGGTTTCAGGATAGGGTTAGGAATATAGCTAGGTGTTAGGTAAGGTTTAGTCCTGGGGTTTCAGTTCGGGTTAGGTGAAGCGTTAGTTTTACAGTTAGAAGACATGTTAGGGTTAGGGTTAGGTTTTGGTGTAGATTTAGGTTTAGGGTAAGGGTTAGGGATGTAGATGAAGGTTTAGTGGAAGGGGTAGGGTTCTCTTTAGTTTTAGGAGCAGGGAAGGGTCCTAAAAGGGCCTTGGCTAAGGGTGAGTTTTAGTATTTGATTTAGCGTTGCGTTCAGGTCTAGGTTAGTTTGAGTGTCAGGCTGAGAGAAGGGGTAGGCCTTGGGTTTGGTTCTGGCTTAGTGTTAGGTTTAGGAATAGGAATAGTTTTGGTGTTTGGATTGGGTTTGGGGTTAGTAGTAGGGATTGGATTGGGGTTAGTGTTAGGTGAGATCTGCGGTAATCTGATGCTTTCTTTGAGGCTTGAGGTTTGAGCTTAAACGTGGTGTTGGTTTTAGGGTAGGATTTAGGGCTAGGGTTTGGTTGAGGGTAGCATTAGGTTTAGGTTTAGGGGAAGGGTTTTGGTTAGGGTAGAGGTTAGAATTCTGGTTTGGGTTAGGAATAGGGTTCTGGACAAGGTAAGGATTTAGTCCTAGGTTTCCAGTTAGGGTAAGGTGAAGTGCTGGTGTTCTAGTTAGGAGAAGAGTTAGGTTGAGGTTTCGGGTTAGGTTTTTTTGTCGATTTAGGTTTTAGGTAAGGGGTAGATTTTAGACAACATGAGCTTTCTGGTCAGAGTAGGGTTAGGCCTTAGAATATGGATAAGATTAAGATAAATGTAGGGTTAGTTTCGGGTTTAGGTTAGTTTGAGTGTTAGGCTGAGAGAAGGGGAGGGCCTTGGGTTTGGGTTTGGTTTAGGGTTAAGATAAGGTTTAGGAATAGGAGTAGGTTTGGGGTTTGGATTGGGTTTGGACTTGATAGTGACTCCCCACTGAACCATAACATCAGGGCCCCATAAATATCATCGGAATTGGCAACACAAACGGTTTGATAGTAGCTACCCGATCTTCAGGTCCTCTGATTGGAATGAACTCAGCACTTTGCTGGCTGTTCCTTGCACCTCCCACCCCAGCTAATGTATGGGATGATTTGTATGATGTAACCCAAAACCAAACCCCAGGCCTACCCCTTCTCTCACCCTGACACTCGAACCAAACCTCCGCCTAAACCTAACCCTAATATCTAAGCCTAAGCCTAACCCTTCCAATTGCCCTAGCCCTAACACTAACCCTTTTCCTATACCTAACCCTGACCTCAACCCTGATCCTAACCTTTCCCTAACCCTAACACCAACCCGTAACATCATTTGAATCCTAATCCTATTCCAAACCTTAACCCTATCCCAAGGCCTAACCCTACTCTGACCTTTACACTCAAACTAACCCAACCTCGATCAATAAATACAAATGGAATCCTAAACCTAAACCTAAACCTAAACCTACTGCTAACACCACAAGTCAGCCTACTTTTCTCCCTAAATCTAATCACAAATCTCAAAAAATCTTTGTCCGTAACCCTAATCATAAATCCAGTCCAAACTCTGAAACTTTCCCAAAACCTATGCCTATTCCTAACACTTACTCTTACCCTAAGTCTATCCCTAACACTAACCCTTCTCCCAGACACAACCCTAAAGCCAACACTAATCCTAACCTAATCTTTGTCCTAATCCTAAACCTAATCCTAACTCTTACCCTAATTCTAACTCTACCCTAACCCTAACTCTGACCCTCAAACCAAACCCACATTTAAGCACAACCCTAATCCCGACACCTAGCATCAGATTACCACAACCCTAACGGAACCCTAACCCTAACACTAATGCTAGGACTATCCCAAACCCTAACCCAAGTACTAGACCAAACCATACCCCTATCCCTCACTCTAAAACTAACAACCCTAACTAAACTCTAACCGTAACCCTATCCCTAATACTAACACTAATCATCTTTTAAACACCAATGTTATTCCTATTCCTAAACCTTACCCAATCTCCAAATGAAATCCAAGGCCGGTGCCTTCTCACACCCTAACGATCAAACCAAACCTACATCTAAACCTAACCCTAAATCCAATCTTTACCCTAAACCATACACTTGCCCTGGCCTTAACACTAACCCTTTCCCTATACCTAACCCTAACCCTAACCTTAACACTAATTTGAGGCCTATCCCTAGTAGGAACCCAAAACCTAATTGGAATCTGAATCCTGTTCTTAACCTTAACCCTAACACGACTTAACTCTACTCTGACCCTAAAAGTCAAATTAACCCTACTCCTTACCCTAAACCTCAATCTAAACCTAAACCTAACCCTAAACCTAAACTTCACAAGAACACTCAACCTAATCCTAGCACTAACCTAAACTAAAACTAAAACAACTTTTTTGCTAACCCTAATCCTAAATCTAACCCTAACCCCAAAACTCCCCCAAACCTGACCCTAAACCTAATCCACTCCAAAATCCTTACCCTAACCCTAACCCCAAACACCCTAATACTAGAACTAAAGCAATCCTTCACCCTAACCCTAAAACTAACAATTTAACTTTGAGCCTAAAACTCAAATTCACCCTACATACACTTTATGCTACCTAGGTTAGGGTCAGGCTCAATCTGGGTTTTGTGTTGGGGTCAAAGGGATAGGGTTAGGGTAGAGTTCGAGTTAGGATGAAGGTAATGCTTACAGATATGTTTAGAGAATGGAACAGGGTTAGGGTTAAGGTTAGGGTAAGGTTGAAGGTTAGGCTCAGGGACAGATTTAGGGTTAGAGTTTGGGTTCCTTTTAGGTTTAGGGATAGGGTTAGGGTACGGTTAGGTATTGTACAACGCTAAGTGTTAGCTTCTGGGTAAGGGATAGGGTTAGGGTAAGGGTTAGATTCAGGGTTAGGGTTAGCATTAGCATCAGGGTTAGGGTTATGGTAAGAGTTAGGATAGGGAATGGGATACAGTTAGGGTAAGGGTTAGGAATAGGGTTAGGGTTACATTAAGGTTAGGGTTAGTGTTTGGATCAGGGGTAGGGTTAGGAATAAAGTTAGAGTAAGGGCTAGGATTAGGGTTAGGGTTAGGGTAGGGATACGGTTAGGGTAGAGTTAAGGTTAGGGTAGGGTTAGGGTTAGGGTTAGGGTAAGGGTTAGGGATAGGGTTAGGGTTAGGGTTAGGGTTAGGTTAGGGTTTGGGTTATGGTAAGAGTTAGGATAGGGATTGTGATACGGTTAGGGTAAGGGTTAGGAATAGGGATAGGGTTTGATTAGGGTAAGGGTTATTGTTTGGATTAGGGGTAGGGTTACGAATAAAGTTAGAGTTAGGGCTAGGATTAGGGTTAGGGTTCGGGATTGGATTAGTGTTAGGGTAAGGAATAAAGTTAGAGTTAGTGTTAGGATTAGGGTTAGGGTAAAGTAGGGTTAGGGTTAGGGTTAGGGTTAGGGTTAGGGTTAGGGTTAGGGTTAGGTAAGGGTTAGGGTTAGGGTAAGAATTAGGATAGGGATTGTGATACAGTTAAGGTAAGGGTTAGGAATTAGGGTTAGGGTTAGGGTTAGGTTTAGGTTTAGGTTTAGGGTTAGGGTTAGGGTTAGGGTTAGGGTTAATGTAGTTTAGGGCTAGGGTTAGGGTTGGGGTTAGGATAGGGTTAATGTAGGGTTAGGGTTAGTGCTAGGAATCAATTTGGAGGAAGGAAAAGGTATAGGAATTGGTTCATTGTTAGCGTTAGTCTTCAGGGTTAGGGTTCGGATTTAGCACTATGTTTCAGGTTCCTTTTAGGTTTAGTGATAAGGATTAGGGGTACGTTTAGGTATTGTACAATGCTAAGTGTTAGCTTCTGGGTGGGGGTTGGGGTTAGATTAAGGGTGAGGGTTAGGGTTAGGACTAGATTTAGGATTAGGTTTAGGAATAGGTTTTCTTTGATTGTTAGGGTGAGAGAAAGGTTAGGCCTTGGGTTTGTTTTTGGAATAGTTTTGGGTTTCAGAATAGGAATTGGGTTAGTATTTGGAATCTGATTGCTTTAGTATTAGTGTTAGGGTGGGGGTTAGAAGTTAGGTGAGCGTTGTGGTAATCTAATGCTTTGTGTTAGGCTTAGGGTTGGGCTTTTACTTGAGGTTGGTGTTAGGGTCAGCTTTAGTTTGAAGGTAGATTTAGAGTTTAAATTGTGGTCATGCTTGGGATTAGTTTTAGAGTTAGGGTAAGATTTAGGTTTCCTTTCAGTGTTAGGCTGTGAGAATTGTAGGCTTTGTGTTTTTGGGTTTGTGTTGGGTTTAGGAATTGGAATAGTGTTTGGGATAGTATTAGCGTTAAGGCTGGGGTTAGAGTTAGGTGATGGCTGTGGTAATCTAATGCTTTGTGTTAGGTTTAGGGTTGGGCTTCCATCTGGGGTTGGTTTTAAGGTCCCATTTAGATTTCAGGAAGAATTGGAGTTAAATTGAGGTAACGGTTAGGATTAGATTTAGGGTTCTGATAAGGGTTAGGTTAGGGTTAGGGTTTGGTTCCAAGTTGTTTTTAGGGTTAGGGTTAACGTTAGGTTTCAGGATAGGGTTAGGAATATAGCTAGGTGTTAGGTAAGGTTTAGTCCTGGGGTTTCAGTTCGGGTTAGGTGAAGCGTTAGTTTTACAGTTAGAAGACATGTTAGGGTTAGGGTTAGGTTTTGGTGTAGATTTAGGTTTAGGGTAAGGGTTAGGGATGTAGATGAAGGTTTAGTGGAAGGGGTAGGGTTCTCTTTAGTTTTAGGAGCAGGGAAGGGTCCTAAAAGGGCCTTGGCTAAGGGTGAGTTTTAGTATTTGATTTAGCGTTGCGTTCAGGTCTAGGTTAGTTTGAGTGTCAGGCTGAGAGAAGGGGTAGGCCTTGGGTTTGGTTCTGGCTTAGTGTTAGGTTTAGGAATAGGAATAGTTTTGGTGTTTGGATTGGGTTTGGGGTTAGTAGTAGGGATTGGATTGGGGTTAGTGTTAGGTGAGATCTGCGGTAATCTGATGCTTTCTTTGAGGCTTGAGGTTTGAGCTTAAACGTGGTGTTGGTTTTAGGGTAGGATTTAGGGCTAGGGTTTGGTTGAGGGTAGCATTAGGTTTAGGTTTAGGGGAAGGGTTTTGGTTAGGGTAGAGGTTAGAATTCTGGTTTGGGTTAGGAATAGGGTTCTGGACAAGGTAAGGATTTAGTCCTAGGTTTCCAGTTAGGGTAAGGTGAAGTGCTGGTGTTCTAGTTAGGAGAAGAGTTAGGTTGAGGTTTCGGGTTAGGTTTTTTTGTCGATTTAGGTTTTAGGTAAGGGGTAGATTTTAGACAACATGAGCTTTCTGGTCAGAGTAGGGTTAGGCCTTAGAATATGGATAAGATTAGGATAAATGTAGGGTTAGTTTCGGGTTTAGGTTAGTTTGAGTGTTAGGCTGAGAGAAGGGGAGGGCCTTGGGTTTGGGTTTGGTTTAGGGTTAAGATAAGGTTTAGGAATAGGAGTAGGTTTGGGGTTTGGATTGGGTTTGGACTTGATAGTGACTCCCCACTGAACCATAACATCAGGGCCCCATAAATATCATCGGAATTGGCAACACAAACGGTTTGATAGTAGCTACCCGATCTTCAGGTCCTCTGATTGGAATGAACTCAGCACTTTGCTGGCTGTTCCTTGCACCTCCCACCCCAGCTAATGTATGGGATGATTTGTATGATGTAACCCAAAACCAAACCCCAGGCCTACCCCTTCTCTCACCCTGACACTCGAACCAAACCTCCGCCTAAACCTAACCCTAATATCTAAGCCTAAGCCTAACCCTTCCAATTGCCCTAGCCCTAACACTAACCCTTTTCCTATACCTAACCCTGACCTCAACCCTGATCCTAACCTTTCCCTAACCCTAACACCAACCCGTAACATCATTTGAATCCTAATCCTATTCCAAACCTTAACCCTATCCCAAGGCCTAACCCTACTCTGACCTTTACACTCAAACTAACCCAACCTCGATCAATAAATACAAATGGAATCCTAAACCTAAACCTAAACCTAAACCTACTGCTAACACCACAAGTCAGCCTACTTTTCTCCCTAAATCTAATCACAAATCTCAAAAAATCTTTGTCCGTAACCCTAATCATAAATCCAGTCCAAACTCTGAAACTTTCCCAAAACCTATGCCTATTCCTAACACTTACTCTTACCCTAAGTCTATCCCTAACACTAACCCTTCTCCCAGACACAACCCTAAAGCCAACACTAATCCTAACCTAATCTTTGTCCTAATCCTAAACCTAATCCTAACTCTTACCCTAATTCTAACTCTACCCTAACCCTAACTCTGACCCTCAAACCAAACCCACATTTAAGCACAACCCTAATCCCGACACCTAGCATCAGATTACCACAACCCTAACGGAACCCTAACCCTAACACTAATGCTAGGACTATCCCAAACCCTAACCCAAGTACTAGACCAAACCATACCCCTATCCCTCACTCTAAAACTAACAACCCTAACTAAACTCTAACCGTAACCCTATCCCTAATACTAACACTAATCATCTTTTAAACACCAATGTTATTCCTATTCCTAAACCTTACCCAATCTCCAAATGAAATCCAAGGCCGGTGCCTTCTCACACCCTAACGATCAAACCAAACCTACATCTAAACCTAACCCTAAATCCAATCTTTACCCTAAACCATACACTTGCCCTGGCCTTAACACTAACCCTTTCCCTATACCTAACCCTAACCCTAACCTTAACACTAATTTGAGGCCTATCCCTAGTAGGAACCCAAAACCTAATTGGAATCTGAATCCTGTTCTTAACCTTAACCCTAACACGACTTAACTCTACTCTGACCCTAAAAGTCAAATTAACCCTACTCCTTACCCTAAACCTCAATCTAAACCTAAACCTAACCCTAAACCTAAACTTCACAAGAACACTCAACCTAATCCTAGCACTAACCTAAACTAAAACTAAAACAACTTTTTTGCTAACCCTAATCCTAAATCTAACCCTAACCCCAAAACTCCCCCAAACCTGACCCTAAACCTAATCCACTCCAAAATCCTTACCCTAACCCTAACCCCAAACACCCTAATACTAGAACTAAAGCAATCCTTCACCCTAACCCTAAAACTAACAATTTAACTTTGACCCTAAAACTCAAATTCACCCTACATACACTTTATGCTACCTAGGTTAGGGTCAGGCTCAATCTGGGTTTTGTGTTGGGGTCAAAGGGATAGGGTTAGGGTAGAGTTCGAGTTAGGATGAAGGTAATGCTTACAGATATGTTTAGAGAATGGAACAGGGTTAGGGTTAAGGTTAGGGTAAGGTTGAAGGTTAGGCTCAGGGACAGATTTAGGGTTAGAGTTTGGGTTCCTTTTAGGTTTAGGGATAGGGTTAGGGTACGGTTAGGTATTGTACAACGCTAAGTGTTAGCTTCTGGGTAAGGGATAGGGTTAGGGTAAGGGTTAGATTCAGGGTTAGGGTTAGCATTAGCATCAGGGTTAGGGTTATGGTAAGAGTTAGGATAGGGAATGGGATACAGTTAGGGTAAGGGTTAGGAATAGGGTTAGGGTTACATTAAGGTTAGGGTTAGTGTTTGGATCAGGGGTAGGGTTAGGAATAAAGTTAGAGTAAGGGCTAGGATTAGGGTTAGGGTTAGGGTAGGGATACGGTTAGGGTAGAGTTAAGGTTAGGGTAGGGTTAGGGTTAGGGTTAGGGTAAGGGTTAGGGATAGGGTTAGGGTTAGGGTTAGGGTTAGGTTAGGGTTTGGGTTATGGTAAGAGTTAGGATAGGGATTGTGATACGGTTAGGGTAAGGGTTAGGAATAGGGATAGGGTTTGATTAGGGTAAGGGTTATTGTTTGGATTAGGGGTAGGGTTACGAATAAAGTTAGAGTTAGGGCTAGGATTAGGGTTAGGGTTCGGGATTGGATTAGTGTTAGGGTAAGGAATAAAGTTAGAGTTAGTGTTAGGATTAGGGTTAGGGTAAAGTAGGGTTAGGGTTAGGGTTAGGGTTAGGGTTAGGGTTAGGGTTAGGGTTAGGGTTAGGTAAGGGTTAGGGTTAGGGTAAGAATTAGGATAGGGATTGTGATACAGTTAAGGTAAGGGTTAGGAATTAGGGTTAGGGTTAGGGTTAGGTTTAGGTTTAGGTTTAGGGTTAGGGTTAGGGTTAGGGTTAGGGTTAATGTAGTTTAGGGCTAGGGTTAGGGTTGGGGTTAGGATAGGGTTAATGTAGGGTTAGGGTTAGTGCTAGGAATCAATTTGGAGGAAGGAAAAGGTATAGGAATTGGTTCATTGTTAGCGTTAGTCTTCAGGGTTAGGGTTCGGATTTAGCACTATGTTTCAGGTTCCTTTTAGGTTTAGTGATAAGGATTAGGGGTACGTTTAGGTATTGTACAATGCTAAGTGTTAGCTTCTGGGTGGGGGTTGGGGTTAGATTAAGGGTGAGGGTTAGGGTTAGGACTAGATTTAGGATTAGGTTTAGGAATAGGTTTTCTTTGATTGTTAGGGTGAGAGAAAGGTTAGGCCTTGGGTTTGTTTTTGGAATAGTTTTGGGTTTCAGAATAGGAATTGGGTTAGTATTTGGAATCTGATTGCTTTAGTATTAGTGTTAGGGTGGGGGTTAGAAGTTAGGTGAGCGTTGTGGTAATCTAATGCTTTGTGTTAGGCTTAGGGTTGGGCTTTTACTTGAGGTTGGTGTTAGGGTCAGCTTTAGTTTGAAGGTAGATTTAGAGTTTAAATTGTGGTCATGCTTGGGATTAGTTTTAGAGTTAGGGTAAGATTTAGGTTTCCTTTCAGTGTTAGGCTGTGAGAATTGTAGGCTTTGTGTTTTTGGGTTTGTGTTGGGTTTAGGAATTGGAATAGTGTTTGGGATAGTATTAGCGTTAAGGCTGGGGTTAGAGTTAGGTGATGGCTGTGGTAATCTAATGCTTTGTGTTAGGTTTAGGGTTGGGCTTCCATCTGGGGTTGGTTTTAAGGTCCCATTTAGATTTCAGGAAGAATTGGAGTTAAATTGAGGTAACGGTTAGGATTAGATTTAGGGTTCTGATAAGGGTTAGGTTAGGGTTAGGGTTTGGTTCCAAGTTGTTTTTAGGGTTAGGGTTAACGTTAGGTTTCAGGATAGGGTTAGGAATATAGCTAGGTGTTAGGTAAGGTTTAGTCCTGGGGTTTCAGTTCGGGTTAGGTGAAGCGTTAGTTTTACAGTTAGAAGACATGTTAGGGTTAGGGTTAGGTTTTGGTGTAGATTTAGGTTTAGGGTAAGGGTTAGGGATGTAGATGAAGGTTTAGTGGAAGGGGTAGGGTTCTCTTTAGTTTTAGGAGCAGGGAAGGGTCCTAAAAGGGCCTTGGCTAAGGGTGAGTTTTAGTATTTGATTTAGCGTTGCGTTCAGGTCTAGGTTAGTTTGAGTGTCAGGCTGAGAGAAGGGGTAGGCCTTGGGTTTGGTTCTGGCTTAGTGTTAGGTTTAGGAATAGGAATAGTTTTGGTGTTTGGATTGGGTTTGGGGTTAGTAGTAGGGATTGGATTGGGGTTAGTGTTAGGTGAGATCTGCGGTAATCTGATGCTTTCTTTGAGGCTTGAGGTTTGAGCTTAAACGTGGTGTTGGTTTTAGGGTAGGATTTAGGGCTAGGGTTTGGTTGAGGGTAGCATTAGGTTTAGGTTTAGGGGAAGGGTTTTGGTTAGGGTAGAGGTTAGAATTCTGGTTTGGGTTAGGAATAGGGTTCTGGACAAGGTAAGGATTTAGTCCTAGGTTTCCAGTTAGGGTAAGGTGAAGTGCTGGTGTTCTAGTTAGGAGAAGAGTTAGGTTGAGGTTTCGGGTTAGGTTTTTTTGTCGATTTAGGTTTTAGGTAAGGGGTAGATTTTAGACAACATGAGCTTTCTGGTCAGAGTAGGGTTAGGCCTTAGAATATGGATAAGATTAGGATAAATGTAGGGTTAGTTTCGGGTTTAGGTTAGTTTGAGTGTTAGGCTGAGAGAAGGGGAGGGCCTTGGGTTTGGGTTTGGTTTAGGGTTAAGATAAGGTTTAGGAATAGGAGTAGGTTTGGGGTTTGGATTGGGTTTGGACTTGATAGTGACTCCCCACTGAACCATAACATCAGGGCCCCATAAATATCATCGGAATTGGCAACACAAACGGTTTGATAGTAGCTACCCGATCTTCAGGTCCTCTGATTGGAATGAACTCAGCACTTTGCTGGCTGTTCCTTGCACCTCCCACCCCAGCTAATGTATGGGATGATTTGTATGATGTAACCCAAAACCAAACCCCAGGCCTACCCCTTCTCTCACCCTGACACTCGAACCAAACCTCCGCCTAAACCTAACCCTAATATCTAAGCCTAAGCCTAACCCTTCCAATTGCCCTAGCCCTAACACTAACCCTTTTCCTATACCTAACCCTGACCTCAACCCTGATCCTAACCTTTCCCTAACCCTAACACCAACCCGTAACATCATTTGAATCCTAATCCTATTCCAAACCTTAACCCTATCCCAAGGCCTAACCCTACTCTGACCTTTACACTCCAACTAACCCAACCTCGATCAATAAATACAAATGGAATCCTAAACCTAAACCTAAACCTAAACCTACTGCTAACACCACAAGTCAGCCTACTTTTCTCCCTAAATCTAATCACAAATCTCAAAAAATCTTTGTCCCTAACCCTAATCATAAATCCAGTCCAAACTCTGAAACTTTCCCAAAACCTATGCCTATTCCTAACACTTACTCTTACCCTAAGTCTATCCCTAACACTAACCCTTCTCCCAGACACAACCCTAAAGCCAACACTAATCCTAACCTAATCTTTATCCTAATCCTAAACCTAATCCTAACTCTTACCCTAATTCTAACTCTACCCTAACCCTAACTCTGACCCTCAAACCAAACCCACATTTAAGCACAACCCTAATCCCGACACCTAGCATCAGATTACCACAACCCTAACGGAACCCTAACCCTAACACTAATGCTAGGACTATCCCAAACCCTAACCCAAGTACTAGACCAAACCATACCCCTATCCCTCACTCTAAAACTAACAACCCTAACTAAACTCTAACCGTAACCCTATCCCTAATACTAACACTAATCATCTTTTAAACACCAATGTTATTCCTATTCCTAAACCTTACCCAATCTCCAAATGAAATCCAAGGCCGGTGCCTTCTCACACCCTAACGATCAAACCAAACCTACATCTAAACCTAACCCTAAATCCAATCTTTACCCTAAACCATACACTTGCCCTGGCCTTAACACTAACCCTTTCCCTATACCTAACCCTAACCCTAACCTTAACACTAATTTGAGGCCTATCCCTAGTAGGAACCCAAAACCTAATTGGAATCTGAATCCTGTTCTTAACCTTAACCCTAACACGACTTAACTCTACTCTGACCCTAAAAGTCAAATGAACCCTACTCCTTACCCTAAACCTCAATCTAAACCTAAACCTAACCCTAAACCTAAACTTAACAAGAACACTCAACCTAATCCTAGCACTAACCTAAACTAAAACTAAAACAACTTTTTTGCTAACCCTAATCCTAAATCTAACCCTAACCCCAAAACTCCCCCAAACCTGACCCTAAACCTAATCCACTCCAAAATCCTTACCCTAACCCTAACCCCAAACACCCTAATACTAGAACTAAAGCAATCCTTCACCCTAACCCTAAAACTAACAATTTAACTTTGACCCTAAAACTCAAATTCACCCTACATACACTTTATGCTACCTAGGTTAGGGTCAGGCTCAATCTGGGTTTTGTGTTGGGGTCAAAGGGATAGGGTTAGGGTCGAGTTCGAGTTAGGATGAAGGTAATGCTTACAGATATGTTTAGAGAATGGAACAGGGTTAGGGTTAAGGTTAGGGTAAGGTTGAAGGTTAGGCTCAGGGACAGATTTAGGGTTAGAGTTTGGGTTCCTTTTAGGTTTAGGGATAGGGTTAGGGTACGGTTAGGTATTGTACAACGCTAAGTGTTAGCTTCTGGGTAAGGGATAGGGTTAGGGTAAGGGTTAGATTCAGGGTTAGGGTTAGCATTAGCATCAGGGTTAGGGTAATGGTAAGAGGATAGGGAATGGGATACAGTTAGGGTAAGGGTTAGGAATAGGGTTAGGGTTACATTAAGGTTAGGGTTAGTGTTTGGATCAGGGGTAGGGTTAGGAATAAAGTTAGAGTAAGGGCTAGGATTAGGGTTAGGGTTAGGGTAGGGATACGGTTAGGGTAGAGTTAAGGTTAGGGTAGGGTTAGGGTTAGGGTAAGGGTTAGGGATAGGGTTAGGGTTAGGGTTAGGGTTAGGGTTTGGGTTATGGTAAGAGTTAGGATAGGGATTGTGATACGGTTAGGGTAAGGGTTAGGAATAGGGATAGGGTTTGATTAGGGTAAGGGTTATTGTTTGGATTAGGGGTAGGGTTACGAATAAAGTTAGAGTTAGGGCTAGGATTAGGGTTAGGGTTCGGGATTGGATTAGTGTTAGGGTAAGGAATAAAGTTAGAGTTAGTGTTAGGATTAGGGTTAGGGTAAAGTAGGGTTAGGGGTAGGGTTAGGGTTAGGGTTAGGGTTAGGGTAGGGTTAGGGTTAGGGTTTGGGTTAGGCTAGGGTTAGGGTAAGGGTAAGGGTTAGGGTTAGGGTTAGGGTTAGGGTAGGGTTAGGGTTAGGGTAAGAATTAGGGTTAGGGTTAGGGTTAGGGTTAGGGTTAGGGTTAGGGTTAGGGTAGGGTTAGGGTTAGGGTTAGGGTTAAGGTTAAATTTATTGTTAGGGTTAGGGTTAGGGTTAGGGTTAGGGTTAGGGTTAGGGTTAGGGTTAGGGTTAGGGTAGGGTTAGGGTTAGGGTTAGGGTTAGGGTTAGGGTTAGGTTAGGGTTAGGCTTAGGGTTAGGGTTAGGGTTAGGGTTAGGGTTAGGGTTAGGTTTAGGGTAAGGGTTAGGGTTAGGGTTAGGGTTAGGGTTAGTGTTAGGGTTAGGGTTAAATTTATTGTTAGGTTTAGGGTTAAGGTTAGAGTTAGGGTTAGGGTTGAGGTTAGGGTTAGGGTTAGGGTTAGGGTTAGGGTTAGGTTAGGGTTAGGGTTAGGGTAAGAATTAGGATAGGGATTGTGATACAGTTAAGGTAAGGGTTAGGAATTAGGGTTAGGGTTAGGGTTAGGTTTAGGTTTAGGTTTAGGGTTAGGGTTAGTGTTAGGGTAGGTTAGGGTTAGGGTATGGTAGGGTTAGGGTTAGGGTAGGGTAAGGGTTAGCATTAGGTTTAGGGTTAGGGTTAGGTTAGGGTTTGGGTTATGGTAAGAGTTAGGATAGGGATTGTGATACGGTTAGGGTAAGGGTTAGGAATAGGGATAGGGTTTGATTAGGGTAAGGGTTATTGTTTGGATTAGGGGTAGGGTTACGAATAAAGTTAGAGTTAGGGCTAGGATTAGGGTTACGGTTCGGGATTGGATTAGTGTTAGGGTAAGGAATAAAGTTAGAGTAAGTGTTAGGATTAGGGTTAGGGTAAAGTAGGGTTAGGGGTAGGGTTAGGGTTAGGGTTAGGGTTAGGGTAGGGTTAGGGTTAGGGTTTGGGTTAGGCTAGGGTTAGGGTAAGGGTTAGGGTTAGGGTTAGGGTTAGGGTTAGGGTTAGGGTAGGGTTAGGGTTAGGGTTAGGGTTAGGGTTAGGGTTAGGGTTAGGGTTAGGGTTAGGGTTAGGGTAGGGTTAGGGTTAGGGTTAGGGTTAAGGTTAAATTTATTGTTAGGGTTAGGGTTAGGGTTAGGGTTAGGGTTAGGGTTAGGGTAGGGTTAGGGTTAGGTTTAGGGTTAGGGTTAGGTTAGGGTTGGGTTTAGGGTTAGGGTTAGGGTTAGGGTTAGGGTAAGCTTAGGGTTAGGGTAAAATTAGGGTTAGGGTTAGGGTTAGTGTTAGGGTTAGGGTTAAATTTATTTTTAGGTTTAGGGTTAAGGTTAGAGTTAGGGTTAGGGTTGAGGTTAGGGTTAGGGTTAGGGTTAGGGTTAGGGTTAGGGTTAGGGTTAGGGTTAGGTTAGGGTTAGGGTTAGGGTTAAGGTGAGAGTTAGGGTTAGGGTTAGGGTTAGGGTTAGGGTTAGGGTTAGGGTTAGGGTTAGGGTTAGGGTTAGGGTTAGGGTTAGGGTTAGGGTTAGGGTTAGGGTTAGGGTTAGGGTTAGGTAAGGGTTAGGGTTAGGGTAAGAATTAGGATAGGGATTGTGATACAGTTAAGGTAAGGGTTAGGAATTAGAGTTAGGGTTAGGGTTAGGATTAGGGTTAGGGTTAGGTTAGGGTTAGGGTTAGGGTTAAGGTTAGAGTTAGGGTTAGGGTTAGGGTTAGGGTTAGGTAAGGGTTAGGGTTAAAGTAAGAATTAGGATAGGGATTGTGATACAGTTAAGGTAAGGGTTAGGAATTAGGGTTAGGGTTTGGGTTAGGTTTAGGATGAGGTTTAGGGTTAGGGTTAGGGTTAGTGTTAGGGTAGGTTAGGGTTAGGGTATGGTAGGGTTAGGGTTAGGGTAGGGTAAGGGTTAGCATTAGGTTTAGGGTTAGAGTTAGGGTTAGAGTTAGGTTAGGGCTAGGGTTAGGGTTAGGGTTAGGGTTAGGGTTAATGTAGTTTAGGGCTAGGGTTAGGGTTAGGGTTAATGTAGGGTTAATGTAGGGTTAGGGTTAGTGCTAGGAATCAATTTGGAGGAAGGAAAAGGTATAGGAATTGGTTCATTGTTAGCGTTAGTCTTCAGGGTTAGGGTTCGGATTTAGCACTATGTTTCAGGTTCCTTTTAGGTTTAGTGATAAGGATTAGGGGTACGTTTAGGTATTGTACAATGCTAAGTGTTAGCTTCTGGGTGGGGGTTGGGGTTAGATTAAGGGTGAGGGTTAGGGTTAGGACTAGATTTAGGATTAGGTTTAGGAATAGGTTTTCTTTGATTGTTAGGGTGAGAGAAAGGTTAGGCCTTGGGTTTGTTTTTGGAATAGTTTTGGGTTTCAGAATAGGAATTGGGTTAGTATTTGGAATCTGATTGCTTTAGTATTAGTGTTAGGGTGGGGGTTAGAAGTTAGGTGAGCGTTGTGGTAATCTAATGCTTTGTGTTAGGCTTAGGGTTGGGCTTTTACTTGAGGTTGGTGTTAGGGTCAGCTTCAGTTTGAAGGTAGATTTAGAGTTTAAATTGTGGTCATGCTTTGGATTAGTTTTAGAGTTAGGGTAAGATTTAGGTTTCCTTTCAGTGTTAGGCTGTGAGAATTGTAGGCTTTGTGTTTTTGGGTTTGTGTTGGGTTTAGGAATTGGAATAGTGTTTGGGATAGTATTAGCGTTAAGGCTGGGGTTAGAGTTAGGTGATGGCTGTGGTAATCTAATGCTTTGTGTTAGGTTTAGGGTTGGGCTTCAATCTGGGGTTGGTTTGAAGGTCCCATTTAGATTTCAGGAAGAATTGGAGTTAAATTGAGGTAACGGTTAGGATTAGATTTAGGGTTCTGATAAGGGTTAGGTTAGGGTTAGGGTTTGGTTCCAAGTTGTTTTTAGGGTTAGGGTTAACGTTAGGTTTCAGGATAGGGTTAGGAATATAGCTAGGTGTTAGGTAAGGTTTAGTCCTGGGGTTTCAGTTCGGGTTAGGTGAAGCGTTAGTTTTACAGTTAGAAGACATGTTAGGGTTAGGGTTAGGTTTTGGTGTAGATTTAGGTTTAGGGTAAGGGTTAGGGATGTAGATGAAGGTTTAGTGGAAGGGGTAGGGTTCTCTTTAGTTTTAGGAGCAGGGAAGGGTCCTAAAAGGGCCTTGGCTAAGGGTGAGTTTTAGTATTTGATTTAGCGTTGCGTTCAGGTCTAGGTTAGTTTGAGTGTCAGGCTGAGAGAAGGGGTAGGCCTTGGGTTTGGTTCTGGCTTAGTGTTAGGTTTAGGAATAGGAATAGTTTTGGTGTTTGGATTGGGTTTGGGGTTAGTAGTAGGGATTGGATTGGGGTTAGTGTTAGGTGAGATCTGCGGTAATCTGATGCTTTCTTTGAGGCTTGAGGTTTGAGCTTAAACGTGGTGTTGGTTTTAGGGTAGGATTTAGGGCTAGGGTTTGGTTGAGGGTAGCATTAGGTTTAGGTTTAGGGGAAGGGTTTTGGTTAGGGTAGAGGTTAGAATTCTGGTTTGGGTTAGGAATAGGGTTCTGGACAAGGTAAGGATTTAGTCCTAGGTTTCCAGTTAGGGTAAGGTGAAGTGCTGGTGTTCTAGTTAGGAGAAGAGTTAGGTTGAGGTTTCGGGTTAGGTTTTTTTGTCGATTTAGGTTTTAGGTAAGGGGTAGATTTTAGACAACATGAGCTTTCTGGTCAGAGTAGGGTTAGGCCTTAGAATATGGATAAGATTAGGATAAATGTAGGGTTAGTTTCGGGTTTAGGTTAGTTTGAGTGTTAGGCTGAGAGAAGGGGAGGGCCTTGGGTTTGGGTTTGGTTTAGGGTTAAGATAAGGTTTAGGAATAGGAGTAGGTTTGGGGTTTGGATTGGGTTTGGACTTGATAGTGACTCCCCACTGAACCATAACATCAGGGCCCCATAAATATCATCGGAATTGGCAACACAAACGGTTTGATAGTAGCTACCCGATCTTCAGGTCCTCTGATTGGAATGAACTCAGCACTTTGCTGGCTGTTCCTTGCACCTCCCACCCCAGCTAATGTATGGGATGATTTGTATGATGTAACCCAAAACCAAACCCCAGGCCTACCCCTTCTCTCACCCTGACACTCGAACCAAACCTCCGCCTAAACCTAACCCTAATATCTAAGCCTAAGCCTAACCCTTCCAATTGCCCTAGCCCTAACACTAACCCTTTTCCTATACCTAACCCTGACCTCAACCCTGATCCTAACCTTTCCCTAACCCTAACACCAACCCGTAACATCATTTGAATCCTAATCCTATTCCAAACCTTAACCCTATCCCAAGGCCTAACCCTACTCTGACCTTTACACTCCAACTAACCCAACCTCGATCAATAAATACAAATGGAATCCTAAACCTAAACCTAAACCTAAACCTACTGCTAACACCACAAGTCAGCCTACTTTTCTCCCTAAATCTAATCACAAATCTCAAAAAATCTTTGTCCCTAACCCTAATCATAAATCCAGTCCAAACTCTGAAACTTTCCCAAAACCTATGCCTATTCCTAACACTTACTCTTACCCTAAGTCTATCCCTAACACTAACCCTTCTCCCAGACACAACCCTAAAGCCAACACTAATCCTAACCTAATCTTTATCCTAATCCTAAACCTAATCCTAACTCTTACCCTAATTCTAACTCTACCCTAACCCTAACTCTGACCCTCAAACCAAACCCACATTTAAGCACAACCCTAATCCCGACACCTAGCATCAGATTACCACAACCCTAACGGAACCCTAACCCTAACACTAATGCTAGGACTATCCCAAACCCTAACCCAAGTACTAGACCAAACCATACCCCTATCCCTCACTCTAAAACTAACAACCCTAACTAAACTCTAACCGTAACCCTATCCCTAATACTAACACTAATCATCTTTTAAACACCAATGTTATTCCTATTCCTAAACCTTACCCAATCTCCAAATGAAATCCAAGGCCGGTGCCTTCTCACACCCTAACGATCAAACCAAACCTACATCTAAACCTAACCCTAAATCCAATCTTTACCCTAAACCATACACTTGCCCTGGCCTTAACACTAACCCTTTCCCTATACCTAACCCTAACCCTAACCTTAACACTAATTTGAGGCCTATCCCTAGTAGGAACCCAAAACCTAATTGGAATCTGAATCCTGTTCTTAACCTTAACCCTAACACGACTTAACTCTACTCTGACCCTAAAAGTCAAATGAACCCTACTCCTTACCCTAAACCTCAATCTAAACCTAAACCTAACCCTAAACCTAAACTTAACAAGAACACTCAACCTAATCCTAGCACTAACCTAAACTAAAACTAAAACAACTTTTTTGCTAACCCTAATCCTAAATCTAACCCTAACCCCAAAACTCCCCCAAACCTGACCCTAAACCTAATCCACTCCAAAATCCTTACCCTAACCCTAACCCCAAACACCCTAATACTAGAACTAAAGCAATCCTTCACCCTAACCCTAAAACTAACAATTTAACTTTGACCCTAAAACTCAAATTCACCCTACATACACTTTATGCTACCTAGGTTAGGGTCAGGCTCAATCTGGGTTTTGTGTTGGGGTCAAAGGGATAGGGTTAGGGTCGAGTTCGAGTTAGGATGAAGGTAATGCTTACAGATATGTTTAGAGAATGGAACAGGGTTAGGGTTAAGGTTAGGGTAAGGTTGAAGGTTAGGCTCAGGGACAGATTTAGGGTTAGAGTTTGGGTTCCTTTTAGGTTTAGGGATAGGGTTAGGGTACGGTTAGGTATTGTACAACGCTAAGTGTTAGCTTCTGGGTAAGGGATAGGGTTAGGGTAAGGGTTAGATTCAGGGTTAGGGTTAGCATTAGCATCAGGGTTAGGGTAATGGTAAGAGTTAGGATAGGGAATGGGATACAGTTAGGGTAAGGGTTAGGAATAGGGTTAGGGTTACATTAAGGTTAGGGTTAGTGTTTGGATCAGGGGTAGGGTTAGGAATAAAGTTAGAGTAAGGGCTAGGATTAGGGTTAGGGTTAGGGTAGGGATACGGTTAGGGTAGAGTTAAGGTTAGGGTAGGGTTAGGGTTAGGGTAAGGGTTAGGGATAGGGTTAGGGTTAGGGTTAGGGTTAGGGTTTGGGTTATGGTAAGAGTTAGGATAGGGATTGTGATACGGTTAGGGTAAGGGTTAGGAATAGGGATAGGGTTTGATTAGGGTAAGGGTTATTGTTTGGATTAGGGGTAGGGTTACGAATAAAGTTAGAGTTAGGGCTAGGATTAGGGTTAGGGTTCGGGATTGGATTAGTGTTAGGGTAAGGAATAAAGTTAGAGTTAGTGTTAGGATTAGGGTTAGGGTAAAGTAGGGTTAGGGGTAGGGTTAGGGTTAGGGTTAGGGTTAGGGTAGGGTTAGGGTTAGGGTTTGGGTTAGGCTAGGGTTAGGGTAAGGGTAAGGGTTAGGGTTAGGGTTAGGGTTAGGGTTAGGGTTAGGGTAGGGTTAGGGTTAGGGTAAGAATTAGGGTTAGGGTTAGGGTTAGGGTTAGGGTTAGGGTTAGGGTTAGGGTAGGGTTAGGGTTAGGGTTAGGGTTAAGGTTAAATTTATTGTTAGGGTTAGGGTTAGGGTTAGGGTTAGGGTTAGGGTTAGGGTTAGGGTTAGGGTTAGGGTAGGGTTAGGGTTAGGGTTAGGGTTAGGGTTAGGGTTAGGTTAGGGTTAGGCTTAGGGTTAGGGTTAGGGTTAGGGTTAGGGTTAGGGTTAGGTTTAGGGTAAGGGTTAGGGTTAGGGTTAGGGTTAGGGTTAGTGTTAGGGTTAGGGTTAAATTTATTGTTAGGTTTAGGGTTAAGGTTAGAGTTAGGGTTAGGGTTGAGGTTAGGGTTAGGGTTAGGGTTAGGGTTAGGGTTAGGTTAGGGTTAGGGTTAGGGTAAGAATTAGGATAGGGATTGTGATACAGTTAAGGTAAGGGTTAGGAATTAGGGTTAGGGTTAGGGTTAGGTTTAGGTTTAGGTTTAGGGTTAGGGTTAGTGTTAGGGTAGGTTAGGGTTAGGGTATGGTAGGGTTAGGGTTAGGGTAGGGTAAGGGTTAGCATTAGGTTTAGGGTTAGGGTTAGGTTAGGGTTTGGGTTATGGTAAGAGTTAGGATAGGGATTGTGATACGGTTAGGGTAAGGGTTAGGAATAGGGATAGGGTTTGATTAGGGTAAGGGTTATTGTTTGGATTAGGGGTAGGGTTACGAATAAAGTTAGAGTTAGGGCTAGGATTAGGGTTACGGTTCGGGATTGGATTAGTGTTAGGGTAAGGAATAAAGTTAGAGTAAGTGTTAGGATTAGGGTTAGGGTAAAGTAGGGTTAGGGGTAGGGTTAGGGTTAGGGTTAGGGTTAGGGTAGGGTTAGGGTTAGGGTTTGGGTTAGGCTAGGGTTAGGGTAAGGGTTAGGGTTAGGGTTAGGGTTAGGGTTAGGGTTAGGGTAGGGTTAGGGTTAGGGTTAGGGTTAGGGTTAGGGTTAGGGTTAGGGTTAGGGTTAGGGTTAGGGTTAGGGTTAGGGTTAGGGTTAGGGTAGGGTTAGGGTTAGGGTTAGGGTTAAGGTTAAATTTATTGTTAGGGTTAGGGTTAGGGTTAGGGTTAGGGTTAGGGTTAGGGTTAGGGTAGGGTTAGGGTTAGGTTTAGGGTTAGGGTTAGGTTAGGGTTGGGTTTAGGGTTAGGGTTAGGGTTAGGGTTAGGGTTAGGGTAAGCTTAGGGTTAGGGTAAAATTAGGGTTAGGGTTAGGGTTAGTGTTAGGGTTAGGGTTAAATTTATTTTTAGGTTTAGGGTTAAGGTTAGAGTTAGGGTTAGGGTTGAGGTTAGGGTTAGGGTTAGGGTTAGGGTTAGGGTTAGGGTTAGGGTTAGGGTTAGGTTAGGGTTAGGGTTAGGGTTAAGGTGAGAGTTAGGGTTAGGGTTAGGGTTAGGGTTAGGGTTAGGGTTAGGGTTAGGGTTAGGGTTAGGGTTAGGGTTAGGGTTAGGGTTAGGTAAGGGTTAGGGTTAGGGTAAGAATTAGGATAGGGATTATGATACAGTTAAGGTAAGGGTTAGGAATTAGAGTTAGGGTTAGGGTTAGGATTAGGGTTAGGGTTAGGTTAGGGTTAGGGTTAGGGTTAAGGTTAGAGTTAGGGTTAGGGTTAGGGTTAGGGTTAGGTAAGGGTTAGGGTTAAAGTAAGAATTAGGATAGGGATTGTGATACAGTTAAGGTAAGGGTTAGGAATTAGGGTTAGGGTTTGGGTTAGGTTTAGGATGAGGTTTAGGGTTAGGGTTAGGGTTAGTGTTAGGGTAGGTTAGGGTTAGGGTATGGTAGGGTTAGGGTTAGGGTAGGGTAAGGGTTAGCATTAGGTTTAGGGTTAGAGTTAGGGTTAGAGTTAGGTTAGGGCTAGGGTTAGGGTTAGGGTTAGGGTTAGGGTTAATGTAGTTTAGGGCTAGGGTTAGGGTTAGGGTTAATGTAGGGTTAATGTAGGGTTAGGGTTAGTGCTAGGAATCAATTTGGAGGAAGGAAAAGGTATAGGAATTGGTTCATTGTTAGCGTTAGTCTTCAGGGTTAGGGTTCGGATTTAGCACTATGTTTCAGGTTCCTTTTAGGTTTAGTGATAAGGATTAGGGGTACGTTTAGGTATTGTACAATGCTAAGTGTTAGCTTCTGGGTGGGGGTTGGGGTTAGATTAAGGGTGAGGGTTAGGGTTAGGACTAGATTTAGGATTAGGTTTAGGAATAGGTTTTCTTTGATTGTTAGGGTGAGAGAAAGGTTAGGCCTTGGGTTTGTTTTTGGAATAGTTTTGGGTTTCAGAATAGGAATTGGGTTAGTATTTGGAATCTGATTGCTTTAGTATTAGTGTTAGGGTGGGGGTTAGAAGTTAGGTGAGCGTTGTGGTAATCTAATGCTTTGTGTTAGGCTTAGGGTTGGGCTTTTACTTGAGGTTGGTGTTAGGGTCAGCTTCAGTTTGAAGGTAGATTTAGAGTTTAAATTGTGGTCATGCTTTGGATTAGTTTTAGAGTTAGGGTAAGATTTAGGTTTCCTTTCAGTGTTAGGCTGTGAGAATTGTAGGCTTTGTGTTTTTGGGTTTGTGTTGGGTTTAGGAATTGGAATAGTGTTTGGGATAGTATTAGCGTTAAGGCTGGGGTTAGAGTTAGGTGATGGCTGTGGTAATCTAATGCTTTGTGTTAGGTTTAGGGTTGGGCTTCAATCTGGGGTTGGTTTGAAGGTCCCATTTAGATTTCAGGAAGAATTGGAGTTAAATTGAGGTAACGGTTAGGATTAGATTTAGGGTTCTGATAAGGGTTAGGTTAGGGTTAGGGTTTGGTTCCAAGTTGTTTTTAGGGTTAGGGTTAACGTTAGGTTTCAGGATAGGGTTAGGAATATAGCTAGGTGTTAGGTAAGGTTTAGTCCTGGGGTTTCAGTTCGGGTTAGGTGAAGCGTTAGTTTTACAGTTAGAAGACATGTTAGGGTTAGGGTTAGGTTTTGGTGTAGATTTAGGTTTAGGGTAAGGGTTAGGGATGTAGATGAAGGTTTAGTGGAAGGGGTAGGGTTCTCTTTAGTTTTAGGAGCAGGGAAGGGTCCTAAAAGGGCCTTGGCTAAGGGTGAGTTTTAGTATTTGATTTAGCGTTGCGTTCAGGTCTAGGTTAGTTTGAGTGTCAGGCTGAGAGAAGGGGTAGGCCTTGGGTTTGGTTCTGGCTTAGTGTTAGGTTTAGGAATAGGAATAGTTTTGGTGTTTGGATTGGGTTTGGGGTTAGTAGTAGGGATTGGATTGGGGTTAGTGTTAGGTGAGATCTGCGGTAATCTGATGCTTTCTTTGAGGCTTGAGGTTTGAGCTTAAACGTGGTGTTGGTTTTAGGGTAGGATTTAGGGCTAGGGTTTGGTTGAGGGTAGCATTAGGTTTAGGTTTAGGGGAAGGGTTTTGGTTAGGGTAGAGGTTAGAATTCTGGTTTGGGTTAGGAATAGGGTTCTGGACAAGGTAAGGATTTAGTCCTAGGTTTCCAGTTAGGGTAAGGTGAAGTGCTGGTGTTCTAGTTAGGAGAAGAGTTAGGTTGAGGTTTCGGGTTAGGTTTTTTTGTCGATTTAGGTTTTAGGTAAGGGGTAGATTTTAGACAACATGAGCTTTCTGGTCAGAGTAGGGTTAGGCCTTAGAATATGGATAAGATTAGGATAAATGTAGGGTTAGTTTCGGGTTTAGGTTAGTTTGAGTGTTAGGCTGAGAGAAGGGGAGGGCCTTGGGTTTGGGTTTGGTTTAGGGTTAAGATAAGGTTTAGGAATAGGAGTAGGTTTGGGGTTTGGATTGGGTTTGGACTTGATAGTGACTCCCCACTGAACCATAACATCAGGGCCCCATAAATATCATCGGAATTGGCAACACAAACGGTTTGATAGTAGCTACCCGATCTTCAGGTCCTCTGATTGGAATGAACTCAGCACTTTGCTGGCTGTTCCTTGCACCTCCCACCCCAGCTAATGTATGGGATGATTTGTATGATGTAACCCAAAACCAAACCCCAGGCCTACCCCTTCTCTCACCCTGACACTCGAACCAAACCTCCGCCTAAACCTAACCCTAATATCTAAGCCTAAGCCTAACCCTTCCAATTGCCCTAGCCCTAACACTAACCCTTTTCCTATACCTAACCCTGACCTCAACCCTGATCCTAACCTTTCCCTAACCCTAACACCAACCCGTAACATCATTTGAATCCTAATCCTATTCCAAACCTTAACCCTATCCCAAGGCCTAACCCTACTCTGACCTTTACACTCCAACTAACCCAACCTCGATCAATAAATACAAATGGAATCCTAAACCTAAACCTAAACCTAAACCTACTGCTAACACCACAAGTCAGCCTACTTTTCTCCCTAAATCTAATCACAAATCTCAAAAAATCTTTGTCCCTAACCCTAATCATAAATCCAGTCCAAACTCTGAAACTTTCCCAAAACCTATGCCTATTCCTAACACTTACTCTTACCCTAAGTCTATCCCTAACACTAACCCTTCTCCCAGACACAACCCTAAAGCCAACACTAATCCTAACCTAATCTTTATCCTAATCCTAAACCTAATCCTAACTCTTACCCTAATTCTAACTCTACCCTAACCCTAACTCTGACCCTCAAACCAAACCCACATTTAAGCACAACCCTAATCCCGACACCTAGCATCAGATTACCACAACCCTAACGGAACCCTAACCCTAACACTAATGCTAGGACTATCCCAAACCCTAACCCAAGTACTAGACCAAACCATACCCCTATCCCTCACTCTAAAACTAACAACCCTAACTAAACTCTAACCGTAACCCTATCCCTAATACTAACACTAATCATCTTTTAAACACCAATGTTATTCCTATTCCTAAACCTTACCCAATCTCCAAATGAAATCCAAGGCCGGTGCCTTCTCACACCCTAACGATCAAACCAAACCTACATCTAAACCTAACCCTAAATCCAATCTTTACCCTAAACCATACACTTGCCCTGGCCTTAACACTAACCCTTTCCCTATACCTAACCCTAACCCTAACCTTAACACTAATTTGAGGCCTATCCCTAGTAGGAACCCAAAACCTAATTGGAATCTGAATCCTGTTCTTAACCTTAACCCTAACACGACTTAACTCTACTCTGACCCTAAAAGTCAAATGAACCCTACTCCTTACCCTAAACCTCAATCTAAACCTAAACCTAACCCTAAACCTAAACTTAACAAGAACACTCAACCTAATCCTAGCACTAACCTAAACTAAAACTAAAACAACTTTTTTGCTAACCCTAATCCTAAATCTAACCCTAACCCCAAAACTCCCCCAAACCTGACCCTAAACCTAATCCACTCCAAAATCCTTACCCTAACCCTAACCCCAAACACCCTAATACTAGAACTAAAGCAATCCTTCACCCTAACCCTAAAACTAACAATTTAACTTTGACCCTAAAACTCAAATTCACCCTACATACACTTTATGCTACCTAGGTTAGGGTCAGGCTCAATCTGGGTTTTGTGTTGGGGTCAAAGGGATAGGGTTAGGGTCGAGTTCGAGTTAGGATGAAGGTAATGCTTACAGATATGTTTAGAGAATGGAACAGGGTTAGGGTTAAGGTTAGGGTAAGGTTGAAGGTTAGGCTCAGGGACAGATTTAGGGTTAGAGTTTGGGTTCCTTTTAGGTTTAGGGATAGGGTTAGGGTACGGTTAGGTATTGTACAACGCTAAGTGTTAGCTTCTGGGTAAGGGATAGGGTTAGGGTAAGGGTTAGATTCAGGGTTAGGGTTAGCATTAGCATCAGGGTTAGGGTAATGGTAAGAGGATAGGGAATGGGATACAGTTAGGGTAAGGGTTAGGAATAGGGTTAGGGTTACATTAAGGTTAGGGTTAGTGTTTGGATCAGGGGTAGGGTTAGGAATAAAGTTAGAGTAAGGGCTAGGATTAGGGTTAGGGTTAGGGTAGGGATACGGTTAGGGTAGAGTTAAGGTTAGGGTAGGGTTAGGGTTAGGGTAAGGGTTAGGGATAGGGTTAGGGTTAGGGTTAGGGTTAGGGTTTGGGTTATGGTAAGAGTTAGGATAGGGATTGTGATACGGTTAGGGTAAGGGTTAGGAATAGGGATAGGGTTTGATTAGGGTAAGGGTTATTGTTTGGATTAGGGGTAGGGTTACGAATAAAGTTAGAGTTAGGGCTAGGATTAGGGTTAGGGTTCGGGATTGGATTAGTGTTAGGGTAAGGAATAAAGTTAGAGTTAGTGTTAGGATTAGGGTTAGGGTAAAGTAGGGTTAGGGGTAGGGTTAGGGTTAGGGTTAGGGTTAGGGTAGGGTTAGGGTTAGGGTTTGGGTTAGGCTAGGGTTAGGGTAAGGGTAAGGGTTAGGGTTAGGGTTAGGGTTAGGGTAGGGTTAGGGTTAGGGTAAGAATTAGGGTTAGGGTTAGGGTTAGGGTTAGGGTTAGGGTTAGGGTTAGGGTAGGGTTAGGGTTAGGGTTAGGGTTAAGGTTAAATTTATTGTTAGGGTTAGGGTTAGGGTTAGGGTTAGGGTTAGGGTTAGGGTTAGGGTTAGGGTTAGGGTAGGGTTAGGGTTAGGGTTAGGGTTAGGGTTAGGGTTAGGTTAGGGTTAGGCTTAGGGTTAGGGTTAGGGTTAGGGTTAGGGTTAGGGTTAGGTTTAGGGTAAGGGTTAGGGTTAGGGTTAGGGTTAGGGTTAGTGTTAGGGTTAGGGTTAAATTTATTGTTAGGTTTAGGGTTAAGGTTAGAGTTAGGGTTAGGGTTGAGGTTAGGGTTAGGGTTAGGGTTAGGGTTAGGGTTAGGTTAGGGTTAGGGTTAGGGTAAGAATTAGGATAGGGATTGTGATACAGTTAAGGTAAGGGTTAGGAATTAGGGTTAGGGTTAGGGTTAGGTTTAGGTTTAGGTTTAGGGTTAGGGTTAGTGTTAGGGTAGGTTAGGGTTAGGGTATGGTAGGGTTAGGGTTAGGGTAGGGTAAGGGTTAGCATTAGGTTTAGGGTTAGGGTTAGGTTAGGGTTTGGGTTATGGTAAGAGTTAGGATAGGGATTGTGATACGGTTAGGGTAAGGGTTAGGAATAGGGATAGGGTTTGATTAGGGTAAGGGTTATTGTTTGGATTAGGGGTAGGGTTACGAATAAAGTTAGAGTTAGGGCTAGGATTAGGGTTACGGTTCGGGATTGGATTAGTGTTAGGGTAAGGAATAAAGTTAGAGTAAGTGTTAGGATTAGGGTTAGGGTAAAGTAGGGTTAGGGGTAGGGTTAGGGTTAGGGTTAGGGTTAGGGTAGGGTTAGGGTTAGGGTTTGGGTTAGGCTAGGGTTAGGGTAAGGGTTAGGGTTAGGGTTAGGGTTAGGGTTAGGGTTAGGGTAGGGTTAGGGTTAGGGTTAGGGTTAGGGTTAGGGTTAGGGTTAGGGTTAGGGTTAGGGTTAGGGTAGGGTTAGGGTTAGGGTTAGGGTTAAGGTTAAATTTATTGTTAGGGTTAGGGTTAGGGTTAGGGTTAGGGTTAGGGTTAGGGTAGGGTTAGGGTTAGGTTTAGGGTTAGGGTTAGGTTAGGGTTGGGTTTAGGGTTAGGGTTAGGGTTAGGGTTAGGGTAAGCTTAGGGTTAGGGTAAAATTAGGGTTAGGGTTAGGGTTAGTGTTAGGGTTAGGGTTAAATTTATTTTTAGGTTTAGGGTTAAGGTTAGAGTTAGGGTTAGGGTTGAGGTTAGGGTTAGGGTTAGGGTTAGGGTTAGGGTTAGGGTTAGGGTTAGGGTTAGGTTAGGGTTAGGGTTAGGGTTAAGGTGAGAGTTAGGGTTAGGGTTAGGGTTAGGGTTAGGGTTAGGGTTAGGGTTAGGGTTAGGGTTAGGGTTAGGGTTAGGGTTAGGGTTAGGGTTAGGGTTAGGGTTAGGGTTAGGTAAGGGTTAGGGTTAGGGTAAGAATTAGGATAGGGATTGTGATACAGTTAAGGTAAGGGTTAGGAATTAGAGTTAGGGTTAGGGTTAGGATTAGGGTTAGGGTTAGGTTAGGGTTAGGGTTAGGGTTAAGGTTAGAGTTAGGGTTAGGGTTAGGGTTAGGGTTAGGTAAGGGTTAGGGTTAAAGTAAGAATTAGGATAGGGATTGTGATACAGTTAAGGTAAGGGTTAGGAATTAGGGTTAGGGTTTGGGTTAGGTTTAGGATGAGGTTTAGGGTTAGGGTTAGGGTTAGTGTTAGGGTAGGTTAGGGTTAGGGTATGGTAGGGTTAGGGTTAGGGTAGGGTAAGGGTTAGCATTAGGTTTAGGGTTAGAGTTAGGGTTAGAGTTAGGTTAGGGCTAGGGTTAGGGTTAGGGTTAGGGTTAGGGTTAATGTAGTTTAGGGCTAGGGTTAGGGTTAGGGTTAATGTAGGGTTAATGTAGGGTTAGGGTTAGTGCTAGGAATCAATTTGGAGGAAGGAAAAGGTATAGGAATTGGTTCATTGTTAGCGTTAGTCTTCAGGGTTAGGGTTCGGATTTAGCACTATGTTTCAGGTTCCTTTTAGGTTTAGTGATAAGGATTAGGGGTACGTTTAGGTATTGTACAATGCTAAGTGTTAGCTTCTGGGTGGGGGTTGGGGTTAGATTAAGGGTGAGGGTTAGGGTTAGGACTAGATTTAGGATTAGGTTTAGGAATAGGTTTTCTTTGATTGTTAGGGTGAGAGAAAGGTTAGGCCTTGGGTTTGTTTTTGGAATAGTTTTGGGTTTCAGAATAGGAATTGGGTTAGTATTTGGAATCTGATTGCTTTAGTATTAGTGTTAGGGTGGGGGTTAGAAGTTAGGTGAGCGTTGTGGTAATCTAATGCTTTGTGTTAGGCTTAGGGTTGGGCTTTTACTTGAGGTTGGTGTTAGGGTCAGCTTCAGTTTGAAGGTAGATTTAGAGTTTAAATTGTGGTCATGCTTTGGATTAGTTTTAGAGTTAGGGTAAGATTTAGGTTTCCTTTCAGTGTTAGGCTGTGAGAATTGTAGGCTTTGTGTTTTTGGGTTTGTGTTGGGTTTAGGAATTGGAATAGTGTTTGGGATAGTATTAGCGTTAAGGCTGGGGTTAGAGTTAGGTGATGGCTGTGGTAATCTAATGCTTTGTGTTAGGTTTAGGGTTGGGCTTCAATCTGGGGTTGGTTTGAAGGTCCCATTTAGATTTCAGGAAGAATTGGAGTTAAATTGAGGTAACGGTTAGGATTAGATTTAGGGTTCTGATAAGGGTTAGGTTAGGGTTAGGGTTTGGTTCCAAGTTGTTTTTAGGGTTAGGGTTAACGTTAGGTTTCAGGATAGGGTTAGGAATATAGCTAGGTGTTAGGTAAGGTTTAGTCCTGGGGTTTCAGTTCGGGTTAGGTGAAGCGTTAGTTTTACAGTTAGAAGACATGTTAGGGTTAGGGTTAGGTTTTGGTGTAGATTTAGGTTTAGGGTAAGGGTTAGGGATGTAGATGAAGGTTTAGTGGAAGGGGTAGGGTTCTCTTTAGTTTTAGGAGCAGGGAAGGGTCCTAAAAGGGCCTTGGCTAAGGGTGAGTTTTAGTATTTGATTTAGCGTTGCGTTCAGGTCTAGGTTAGTTTGAGTGTCAGGCTGAGAGAAGGGGTAGGCCTTGGGTTTGGTTCTGGCTTAGTGTTAGGTTTAGGAATAGGAATAGTTTTGGTGTTTGGATTGGGTTTGGGGTTAGTAGTAGGGATTGGATTGGGGTTAGTGTTAGGTGAGATCTGCGGTAATCTGATGCTTTCTTTGAGGCTTGAGGTTTGAGCTTAAACGTGGTGTTGGTTTTAGGGTAGGATTTAGGGCTAGGGTTTGGTTGAGGGTAGCATTAGGTTTAGGTTTAGGGGAAGGGTTTTGGTTAGGGTAGAGGTTAGAATTCTGGTTTGGGTTAGGAATAGGGTTCTGGACAAGGTAAGGATTTAGTCCTAGGTTTCCAGTTAGGGTAAGGTGAAGTGCTGGTGTTCTAGTTAGGAGAAGAGTTAGGTTGAGGTTTCGGGTTAGGTTTTTTTGTCGATTTAGGTTTTAGGTAAGGGGTAGATTTTAGACAACATGAGCTTTCTGGTCAGAGTAGGGTTAGGCCTTAGAATATGGATAAGATTAGGATAAATGTAGGGTTAGTTTCGGGTTTAGGTTAGTTTGAGTGTTAGGCTGAGAGAAGGGGAGGGCCTTGGGTTTGGGTTTGGTTTAGGGTTAAGATAAGGTTTAGGAATAGGAGTAGGTTTGGGGTTTGGATTGGGTTTGGGGTTAGTTTTAGGGCTAGGTTTTGGTTTTGGTTTCCTGTTAGGTGAGGGTTGTGGTAATCTGATGCTTTGTTCAAGTTTTAGGGTTGGGCTTCAATTTGGGTTTTGGTTTAGGATCAGAGTTAGGGATAACTTGAAGATAGAGTTAGGATTCGGGTAATAGCTACAGTGATTCTTATGGAGACGATTTGGGTCAAGGGTAAGTATTAGGCTTAGCTTTAGATTTAGAGTTAGCTTTAGGTTTAGCGTTAGAGTTGTGGTTTTGGTTGGGAGTAGGGTTAGTGCTAGGTTTGAGGTTAGGGTTAGGGTTAGGTTTAGCATTTCAAGTAAGGCTTAGGGTTCTGGTTAGGTTGAGGTTGAGGGTTAGGTTGTGAGTTAGGGCAAAGATTGTGGATAGGGTAAAGGTTGGAGCTTGGATTAGGTTTCGGGTTAGCAATAGTCTTAGGTGTCATTTCTCCTGTAGACAAATCAGGTGTGATTCCACTGCTTCGAAATGTTCAGCAAGAAACCGTATAATCAGAGCACCGCAAAAGCCCCCTTTACCAAGTAGATCACACCAGCAGCGAGCTTTCTGTTCGAATGGCGCTGATCTGCGAATTCCGATTCTATGGCATCAATCGCGGCTCCTGCGGCTTTTGCCGCTGAAGAAAGACGAGCGTCATCAAGGTGCCGTGCAATGAATAGCGGCTTCAAGAATCAGCCGGCAGAGGTCCTAATCAAGCAAATCGCGGTTTCCATGTGAAAGTGACTCCGTTTCAGGAGTTGTAAGTGAATGGAAGCTGAATCCTAATATTAATGGGAGGGTAAGTTTGGATTCTCATTCTGCTCTGCAACTGTATACAACGTATGTCTGCATCATTCATTCATCTGCGAGCACGTTTTCATTCTTTTTCTCTGAGCAGTGTTCTTCTCCTTTTTAGTACCTCTAGATAATACCGACACACCAGTTTTGATGTCGAAGAAACGGATCATTCCGATGTTCATTTGGAACGGTATGATATTCAGAGCTAAAGAAGTCAAATAGTAGCGTTGAATACGTCAAGCTGTTTTTTCTACCAAATGCATTGTGTGATTCAACCGCTTCGAAATGTTCCCCAAAAACACTGTCATCGGAGCATTGCAAAAGCCTTCTTTAAAAAGGAGAGCAAAACGGCTGCGAGCTTTCTATTTGAAACGAGAAGAACTGCGTATCAGGCTCGAATCGCATCAATCGCGGCTATTGCTGCTTTTGCCGCTGAAGAAAGACGCCAATAAAACGACAGACGTGCACTGAATAGCGGCATCAATAATTGCCGGTTGCGGTCAAATTTCATCCAATCGCGTCTAACACGTGAAAGTGACTCCGTTTCAGGAGTTGTAAGAGAATGCATGCTGGATCCCAAACTTAGTGGGAGGGAAAGATTTGATTCTCGTGTGTGATTCTACCGCTTCTAAATGTTCCTCATAAAACCTTGTCACCGGAGCTTCGTAATGGCTCCCTTTAAGAAGCAGAGCAAAGCGGCCGAGAGTTTGATGCTCGAACCGCGCTTAGCCGCGGATTCCCATTCAATCGCATCAATCGCGGCTCCTGCTGCTCTTGCCGCTGAAGAAAGACGCCAGTCAGACAGCAGCAGTGCACTGAATCGCGGCTTTTCAATAATCAGCCGGTAGCGGTCCTAATCCAGCAAATCGCGGTTTACACGTGAAAGTGACTCGGTTTCAGGAGTTGGAAGAGAATGTGTGCTGGATCCCCGTGTCAATAGGAGGGAAAGTTTTGATTCTCATTCTGCTCTGCTACTGAATGCAACGTATGTCTGCATCATTCATTCATCTGCGAGCACGTTTTCATTCTTTTCTCCTACCAGTGTTGGTATCCTTTTTACTTCCACAATCTACCACATTCAGTTCAAATTTCTTACAATACACGTGGATCGTTCTCATTTTCTCTCAAAAAGGTATGTTTTTCAGAACTATGGAAGCAATGGAGAGGAGTTAAGTACGAAAATTTAATTCTCCCAATGGTATGTGTGATTCTACAGCTTCTAAATATTCCCCATAAAACCTTGTCACCGGAGCATCGGAATAGCCCCATTTAAGAAGCAGTGCAAAGCGGCCGAGAGTTTGATGCTCGAACCGCGCTTAGCCGCGGATTCCGATTCACTCGCATCAATCGCGGCTCCTGCTGCTTTTGCCGCTGAAGAAAGACGCCAGTCAGCCGGTAAAAGTGCACGGAATCGCGGCTTTTCAATAATCAGCCGGTAGCATTCCTACTCCAACAAATCGCGGTTTACACGTGAACGTGACTCCGTTTCAGGAGTTGTAAGTGAATGGATGCCTGATCCCAGTGTTAGTGAGAGGGAAAGTTTTGATTCTCATTCTGCACTGCTACTGAATGCAACGTATGCCTGCATCATTCATTCATCTGCGAGCAAGTTTTCATTCTTTTCTCTGAGCAGTCTTATTACCTTTTTTAGCACCTCTAGTCACACTAGTTTTTCTTGCCAAACAAACGGACAACTCATATTGTCATTTGCAACGGTATGATATTCAGAGCTGAGGAAGTGAAATAGAAGCGTTAAGTACGTCAAGCTGTTTCTTCTACCCAATGTATGTTTGATTCCACCTCTTCGAAGTGTTCTTCAAAAACACTATCATCGGAGCGTTGCAAAAGCCTTCTTTAACAAGCAGAGCAAACCGGCAGAGTGTTAATATTCGAACCGCTCAGAACTTCGGATTCCGCTCGAATGCATCAATCGCGACTACTGCTGCTTTTGCCGCTGAAGAAAAACGCCAGTCAGCCGGTAAAAGTGCACGGAATCGCGGCTTCAGTAATCAGCCGGTAGCGGTTCTTCTCCAACAAATCGCGGTTTACACGTGAAAGTGACTCGGTTTCAGGAGTTGTAAGTGTATGTATGCTGCATCCCAATGTTAGTGGGAGGGAAAGTTTTAATTCTCATTCTGCTCTACTACTGAATGCAACGTATGTCTGCATAGTTCATTCATCTACGAGCACGTTTTCATTCTTTACTCTGACCAGTGTTGTTATTCTTTTTCGTACTTCTAGTTAATACATGGAAAAACTTTTTCTTGTCGAACACAAGTATCTTTCGATTCTCTTTTGCAAAAGTATGGTATTCAGAGATAAAGAAGCAAAAGAGAAACGTTTATTAAGGAAAGCTGTTTCCTCTACCAAATGGATGTGTGATTCCACCGCTTATAAGTGTTCCCCAAAAACACTGTCATCTGAGCATTGCAAAAGCTCCCTCTAACAAACATAGCAAAAAGGCAGCGTGCTAATGTTCGAACCGCGGAAAACCGTGAATCATGTTCGAATCGCATCAATCGCGGCTCCTGCTGCTTTTGCCGCTGAAGAAAGAAGTCAGTCTTTTGAAAGACGTGCACTGAATTGCATCTTCAGTAATCAGCCGGCAGCGTTTCTATTCCAACAAATCGCGGTTGAAACCTGAAAGTGACTCCAATTCTGGTGTTGTAAGTGTATGTATGTTGCATCCCAATGTTAGTGGGAGGGAAAGTTTTGATTCTCATTCTGCTCTACTACTGAATGCAACGTACGTCTGCATCGTTCATTCATCTACGAGCACGTTTTCATTCCTTTCTCTGACCAGTCTTGTTATTCCTTTTCCTACCTCTTTTTAATATCGTCACACAGGTTTTTCTTGCCAAACAAACAATTCATTCCCTTTTTCTTTTGGAACGGTATGGTATTCAGAGCTAAAAAGTCCAAAAGTAGCGTTAAGTACGTTAAACTTTTTCTTCTACCAAATGTATGTTTGATTCCACCTCTTCTAAGTGTTCCCCAAAAACACTATCATCGGAGCTTTGCAAAAGCCTTCTTTAACAAGCAGAGCAAACCGGCAGAGTGTTAATATTCGAACCGCGAAGAACCTCGGATTCCCCTCGAATCTCATCAATCGCGGCTACTGCTGCTTTTGCCGCTGAAGAAAGACGCCAGTCAGGCGGCAGCAGTGCACTGAATCGCGGCTTTTCAAAAATCAGCCGGTAGCGGTCCTATTCCAACAATTCGCGGTTTACACGTGAAAGTGACTCGGTTTCAGGAGTTGGAAGAGAATGTGTGCTGGATCCCAGTGTTAATGGGAAGGAAAGTTTTGATTCTCATTCTGCTCTGCTACTGAATGCAACGTATGTCTGCATCGTTCATTCATCTGCGAGCACGTTTTCATTCTTTTCTCTGACCAGTGCTGTTATCCTTTTTACTTCCTCAATCTAACACATTCACTTCAATTTTCTTACAATACCCGCGGATCTTTCTCATTCTCTCTCAAAAAGGTATGTTTTTCAGAACTATGGAAGCAATGGAGAGGCGTTAAGTACGGAAAGCTGGTTCCTCTCCCAAAGGCGTGTGTGATTCCACCGCTTCTAAGGGTTCCCCAGAAAACCTTGTCACCGGAGCATCGGAATAGCCCCCTTTAAGAAGCAGAGAAAAAGCGGCCGAGAGTTTGATGCTCGAACCGCGCTTAGCCGCGGATTCCCATTCAATCGCATCAATCGCGGCTCCTGCTGCTTTTGCCGCTGAAGAAAGACGCCAGTCAGCCGGTAAAAGTGCACTGAATCGCGGCTTCAGTAATCAGCCGGTAGCGGTTCTATTCCAACAAATCGCGGTTGAAACCTGAAAGTGACTCGGTTTCAAGAGTTGTATGTGTATGTATGCTGCATCCCAATGTTAGTGGGAGGGAAAGTTTTGATTCTCATTCTGCTCTACTACTGAATGCAACGTATGTCTGCATCGTTCATTCATCTACGAGCACGTTTTCATTCTTTTCTCTGACCAGTCTTGTTATTCCTTTTTTAGTTCCTCTAGTTAATACCGTCACACAAGTTTTTCTTGCCAAACAAACAATTCATTCCCTTTTTCTTTTGGAACGGTATGGTATTCAGAGCTAAAAAGTCAAATAGTAGCGTAAAGTACGTCAAGCTATTTCTTCTATCAAATGTATATTTGATTCCACCTCTTCTAAGTGTTCCCCAAAAACACTATCATCGGAGCTTTGCAAAAGCTTCTTCAAACAAACATAGCAAACCGGCAGCGTGTTAATGTTCGAACCGCGAAGAACTTTGAATTCCGCTCAAATCTCATCAATCGCGGCTACTGCTGCTTTTGCCGCTGAAGAAAGACGCCAGTCAGCCGGTAAAAGTGCACTGGATCGCGGCTTCAGTAATCAGTCGGTAGCGGTTCTTCTCCAACAAATCGCGGTTTACACGTGAAAGTGACTCGGTTTCAGGAGTTGGAAGAGAATGTGTACTGGATCCCAGTGTTAATGGGAAGGAAAGTTTTGATTCTCATTCTGCTCTGCTACTGAATGCAACGTATGTCTGCATCGTTCATTCATCTGCGAGCACGTTTTCCTTCTTTTCTCTGACCAGTGCTCTTATCCTTTTTACTTACTTAATCTAATACACTCACTTCAATTTTCTTACAATGCCGGAGGATCTTTCTCATTCTCTCTCAAAAAGGTATGTTTTTCAGAACTATGGAAGCAATGGAGAGACGTTAAGTACGGAAAGATAATTCCTCTCCCAAAGGTGTGTGTGATTCCACCGCTTCTAAGGGTTCCCCAGAAAACCTTGTCACCGGAGCATCGGAATAGCTCCCTTTAGAAGCAGAGAAAAAGCGGCAGAGAATTTGATGCTCGAACCGCGCTTAGCCGCGGATTCCGATTCAATCGCACCAGTCGCGGCTCCTGCTGCTTTTGCCGCTGAAGAAAGACGCCAGTCAGCCTGCTGCCGTGCACTGAATCGCGGCATCAATAATCAGCCGGTAGCTGTTCTTCTTTAACAAATCGCGGTTTACACGTGAAAGTGACTCCTTTTCAGGAGCTGTAAGTGTATGTATGCTGCATCCCAATGTTAGTGGGAGGGAAAGTTTTAATTCTCATTCTGCTCTACTACTGAATGCAACGTATTTCTGCATCATTCATTCATCTACGAGCACGTTTTCATTCTTTACTCTGACCAGTGTTGTTATTCTTTTTCGTACTTCTAGTTAATACATGGAAAAACTTTTTCTTGTCGAACACAAGTATCTTTCGATTCTCTTTTGCAAAAGTATGGTATTCAGAGATAAAGAAGCAAAAGAGAAAAGTTTATTACGGAAAGCTGTTTCTTCTACTAATTGCATTGTGTGATTGCACCGCTTCTATATGTTCCCCAAAAACACTGTCATCTGAGCATTGCAAAAGCTCCCTTTAACAAACATAGCAAACCGGCAGCGTGCTAATGTTCGAACCGCGGAAAACCGTGAATCATGTTCGAATCGCATCAATCGCGGCTCCTGCTGCTTTTGCCGCTGAAGAAAGAAGCCAGTCAGTTGAAAGACGTGCACTGAATTGCGTCTTAAGTAATCAGCCGGCAGCGTTTCTATTCCAACAAATCGCGGTTGAAACCTGAAAGTGACTCCAATTCTGGTGTTGTAAGTGAATGGATGCTGGATCCCAGTGTTAGTGAGAGGGAAAGTTTTGATTCTCATTCTGCTCTACTACTGAATGCAACGTATGTCTGCATCATTCATTCATCTACGAGCACGTTTTCATTCCTTTCTCTGACCAGTCTTGTTATTCCTTTTCCTACCTCTAGTTAATATCGTCACACAAGTTTTTCTTGCCAAACAAACAATTCATTCCCTTTTTCTTTTGGAACGGTATGGTATTCAGAGCTAAAAAGTCCAATAGTAGCGTTAAGTACGTCAAGCTGTTTCTTCTACCAAATGTATGTTTGATTCACCACTTCTAAGTGTTCCCCAAAAACACTGTCAGCGGAGCGTTGCAAAAGCCACTTTTAACAATCAAAGCAAACCGGCAGAGTGTTAATGTTCGAACCGCGAAGAACCGCGTATCAGGCTCGAATCGCATCAATCGCGGCTCCTGCTGCTTTAACCGCTGAAGAAAGACGCCAGTCAGCCGGCTGCCGTGCACTGAATCTTGGCTTCAATAATCAGCCGGTAGCGGTTCTTCTCCAACAAATCGCGGTTTACACGTGAAAGTGACTCCGTTTCAGGAGTTGTAAGTGTATGTATGCTGCATCCCAGTGTTAGTGGGAGAGAAAGTTTTGATTGTCATTCTGCTCTACTACTGAACGCTACGTATGTCTGCATCGTTCATTCATCTACGAGCACGTTTTCATTCTTTTCTCTGACCAGTCTTTTTATTCTTTTCCTACCTTTTTTTAATATCGTCACTCAAGTTTTTCTTGCCAAACAAACAATTCATTCCCTTTTTCTTTTGGAACGGTATGGTATTCAGAGCTAAAAAGTCAAATAGTAGCGTTAACTACGTCAAGCTGCTTCTTCTTTCAAATGTATATTTGATTCCACCTCTTCTAAGTGTTCCCCAAAAGCACTGCAAGCGTAGATTTGCTAAAGCCACCTTAAACAAACATAGCAAACCGGTAGCGTGTTAATATTCGAACCGCGAAGAACCGCGTATCAGGCTCGAATCGCATCAATCGCGGCTCCTGCTGCTTTAACCGCTGAAGAAAGACGCCAGTCAGACGGCAGCAGTGCACTGAATCGCGGCTTCAATAATCAGCCGGTATCGGTCCTATTCCAACAATTCGCGGTTTACACGTGAAAGTGACCCCGTTTCAGAAGTTGTAAGTGTTTGGATGCTGGATCCCAATGTTAATGGGAGGGTAAGATTTTATTCTCATTGTGCTCTGTTACTGTATGCAACAATGTCTGCATCGTTCATTCATCTACGAGCACGTTTGCATTCTTTTCTCTGACCAGTCTTGTTATTCTTTTTAGTAAATCTAGTTAATACACGAAAAAACTGTCTCTTGTCGAACACAAGTATCTCTCCAATTCTCCTTCGGAACCGTATGGTATTCAGAGTTATAGAAGCAAAAGAGAAACTTTTACTACGGAAAGCTGTTACTTCTCCTAAATGCATTGTGTGAATCCACAGCTTCTAATGTTTCCACGAAAACACTGTCATCAGAGCATTGCCAAAGCCACCTTTAACATGCACAGCAAAGCAGGAGCGAGCTTTATGTTCGAACAGCGCGGAACCGCGTATTCCGCTCGAATCGCATCAATCACGGCTACTAAAGCTTTTGCCGCTGAAGAAAGACGCCAGTCAGACGGCAGCAGTGCACTGAATCGCGGCTTTTCAAAAATCAGCCGGTAGCGGTCTAATTCCAACAATTCGCGGTTTACACGTGAAAGTGACTCCGTTTCAGGAGTTGTAAGTGAATGTGTGCTGGATTCCAATGTTAATGGGAAGGAAAGTTTTGATTCTCATTCTGCTCTGCTACTAAATGCAACGTATGTCTGCATCGTTCATTCATCTGCGAGCACGTTTTCATTCTTTTCTCTGACCAGTGCTGCAATCCTTTTTACTTCCTTAATCTAATACACTCACTTCAATTTTCTTACAATACCCGCGGATCTTTCTCATTCTCTCTCAAAAAGGGATGTTTTTCAGAACTATGGAAGCAATGGAGAGGCGTTAAGTACGGAAAGATAATTCCTCTCCCAAAGGTGTGTGTGATTCTACCGCTTCTAAATGTTCCCCAGAAAACCTTTTCACCGTAGCATCGGAATAGCTCCCTTTAGAAGCAGAGAAAAAGCGACAGAGAATTTGATGCTCGAACCGCGCTTAGCCGCGGATTCCCATTCAATCGCACCAATCGCGGCTCCTGCTGCTTTTGCCGCTGAAGAAAGACGCCAGTCAGCCGGCTGCCGTGCACTGAATCGCGTCATCAATAATCAGCCGGTAGCGGTTCTTCTCCAACAAATCGCGGTTTACACGTGAATGTGACTCCGTTTCAGGAGTTGTAAGTGTATGTATGCTGCATCCCAATGTTAGTGGGAGGGAAAGTTTTGATTGTCATTCTGCTCTACTACTGAATGCAACGTATGCCTGCATCGTTCATTCCTCTGCGAGCACGTTTTCATTCTTTTCTCTGACCAGTGTTGTTATTCTTTTTCGTACTTCTAGTTAATACATGGAAAAACTTTTTCTTGTCGAACACAAGTATCTTTCGATTCTCTTTTGCAAAAGTATGGTATTCAGAGATAAAGAAGCAAAAGAGAAAAGTTTATTACGGAAAGCTGTTTCTTCTCCTAATTACATTGTGTGATTCCACCGCTTCTAAGTGTTCCCCAAAAACACTGTCATCTGAGCATTGCAAAAGCTTCCTTTAACAAACATAGCAAACCGGCAGCGAGCTAATGTTCGAACCGCGGGAAACCGTGAATCATGTTCGAATCGCCTCAATCGCGGCTCCTGCTGCTTTTTCCGCTGAAGAAAGAAGCCAGTCAGTTGAAAGACGTGCACTGAATAGCGTCTTCAGTAATCAGCCGGCAGCGTTTCTATTCCAACAAATCGCGGTTTACACGTGAAAGTGACTCCAATTCTGGTATTGTTAGTGAATGGAAGCTGGATCCCAGTGTTAGTGAGAGGGAAAGTTTTGATTCTCATTCTGCTCTACTACAGAATGCAACGTATGCCTGCATCGTTCATTCCTCTGCGAGCACGTTTTCATTCTTTTCTCTGACCAGTCTTGTTATTCTTTTTTAGGTCCTCTAGTTAGTACCGTCACACAAGTTTTACTTGTCGAACACAAGTACCTTTCCGATTCTCTTTTGGAACGGTATGGTATTCAGAACTAAGGAAGTGAAATAGCAGCGTTAAGTACGTCAAGCTGTTTCTTCTTCCAAATGTATGTTTGATTCACCTCTTCTAAGTGTTCCCCAAAAACACTGTCAGCAGAGCGTTGCAAAAGCCACTTTTAACAAGCAAAGCAAACCGGCAGCGTGTTAATGTTCGAACCGCGAAGAACCGCGTCTCAGGCTCGAATCGCATCAATCGCGGCTACTGCTGCTTTTGCCGCTGAAGAAAGACGCCAGTCAGCCGGTAAAAGTGCACTGAATCGCGGCTTCAGTAATCAGCCGGTAGCGGTTCTTCTCCAACAAATCGCGGTTTACACGTGAAAGTGACTCGGTTTCAGGAGTTGGAAGAGAATGTGTGCTGGATCCCAGTGTTCATGGGAAGGAAAGTTTTGATTCTCATTCTGCTCTGCTACTGAGTGCAACGTATATCTGAATCGTTCATTCATCTGCGAGCACGTTTTCATTCTTTTCTCTGACCAGTGCTGTTATTTTTTTTACTTCCTTAATCTAACACATTCACTTCAATTTTCTTACAATACCCGCGGATCTTTCTCATTCTCTCTCAAAAAGGTATGTTTTTCAGAACTATGGAAGCAATGGAGAGGCGTTAAGTACTGAAAGCTGGTTCCTCTCCCAAAGGCGTGTGTGATTCCACCGCTTCTAAATGTTCCCCAGAAAACCTTGTCACCGGAGCATCGGAATAGCCCCCTGTAAGAAGCAGAGCAAAGCGGCCGAGAGTTTGATGCTCGAACCGCGCTTAGCCGCGGATTCCGATTCAATCGCACCAATCGCGGCTCCTGCTGCTTTTGCCGCTGAAGAAAGAAGCCAGTCAGCCGGCTGCCGTGCACAGAATCGCGGCATCAATAATCAGCCGGTAGCGGTTCTTCTCCAACATTTCGCGGTTTACACGTGAAAGTGGCACCGTTTCAGGAGTTGTAAGTGTATGTATGTTGCATCCCAATGTTAGTGGGAGGGAAAGTTTTGATTCTCATTCTGCTCTGTAACTGTATGCAACGCATGTCTGAATCGTTCATACATCTACGAGCACGTTTTCATTCTTTTCTCTGACATTCTTGTTATTCCTTTTCCTACTTCTTTTTAATATCGTCACACAAGTTTTTCTTGCCAAACAAACAATTCATTCCCTTTTTCTTTTGGAACGGTATGGTATTCAGAGCTAAAAAGTCAAATAGTAGCGTTAAGTACGTTAAACTTTTTCTTCTACCAAATGTATGTTTGATTCCACCTCCTCTAAGTGTTCCCCAAAAACACTTTCAGCGGAGCGTTGCAAAAGCCACTTTTAACAAGCAAAGCAAACCGGCAGCGTGTTAATGTTCGAACCGCAAAGAACCGCGTATCAGGCTCGAATCGCATCAATCGCGGCTCCTGCTGCTTTTGCCGCTGAAGAAAGACGCCAGTCAGACGGCAGCAGTGCACTGAATCGCGGCTTTTCAAAAATCAGCCGGTAGCGGTCCTATTCCAACAATTCGCGCTTTACACGTGAAAGTGACTCCGTTTCAGGAGTTGTAATTGAACGGATGCTGGATTCCAATGTTAATGGGAGGGTAAGATTTGATTCTCATTGTGCTCTGTTACAGAATGCAACGTATGTCTGCATCGTTCATTCATCTACGAGCACGTTTGCATTCTTTTCTCTGACCAATATTGTTATTCTTTTTAGTAAATCTAGTTAATACACGAAAAAACTTTCTCTTGTCAAACACAAGTATCTCTCCGATTCTCCTTCGTAACCGTACGGTATTCAGAGTAAAAGAAGCAAAAGAGAAACGTTTACTACGGAAAGCTGTTACTTCTCCTAAATGCATTGTGTGATTCCACAGCTTCTAATGTTTCCACGAAAACACTGTCTTCAGAGCATTGCAAAAGCCACCTTTAACATGCACAGCAAAGCAGCAGCGAGCTTTATGTTCGAACAGCGCGGAACCGCGTATTCCGCTCGAATCGCATCAATCGCGGCTACTGCTGCTTTTGCCGCTGAAGAAAGACGCCAGTCAGACGGCAGCAGTGCACTGAATCGCGGCTTTTCAAAAATCAGCCGGTAGCGGTCTAATTCCAACAATTCGCGGTTTACACGTGAAAGTGACTCGGTTTCAGGAGTTGTAAGAGAATGTGTGCTGGATCCCAGTTTTAATAGGAGTGAAAGTTTTGACTCTCATTCTGCTAGTCTTGTTATTCCTTTTCCTACCTCTTTTTAATATCGTCACACAGGTTTTTCTTGCCAAACAAAGAATTCATTCCCTTTTTCTTTTGGAACGGTATGGTATTCAGAGCTAAAAAGTCCAAAAGTAGCGTTAAGTACGTTAAACTTTTTCTTCTACCAAATGTATGTTTGATTCCACCTCTTCTAAGTGTTCCCCAAAAACACTATCATCGGAGCTTTGCAAAAGCCTTCTTTAACAAGCAGAGCAAACCGGCAGAGTGTTAATATTCGAACCGCTCAGAACCTCGGATTCCGCTCGAATCTCATCAATCGCGGCTACTGCTGCTTTTGCCGCTGAAGAAAGACGCCAGTCAGGCGGCAGCAGTGCACTGAATCGCGGCTTTTCAAAAATCAGCCGGTAGCGGTCCTATTCCAACAATTCGCGGTTTACACGTGAAAGTGACTCGGTTTCAGGAGTTGGAAGAGAATGTGTGCTGGATCCCAGTGTTAATGGGAAGGAAAGTTTTGATTCTCATTCTGCTCTGCTACTGAATGCAACGTATATCTGAATCGTTCATTCATCTGCGAGCACGTTTTCATTCTTTTCTCTGACCAGTGCTGTTATCCTTTTTACTTCCTTAATCTAACACATTCACTTCAATTTTCTTACAATACCCGCGGATCTTTCTCATTCTCTCTCAAAAAGGTATGTTTTTCAGAACTATGGAAGCAATGGAGAGGCGTTAAGTACGGAAAGCTGGTTCCTCTCCCAAAGGCGTGTGTGATTCCACCGCTTCTAAATGTTCCCCAGAAAACCTTTCACCGTAGCATCGTAATAGCCCCCTTTAAGAAGCAGAGCAAAGCGGCCGAGAGTTTGATGCTCGAACCGCGCTTAGCCGCGGATTCCCATTCAATCGCACCAATCGCGGCTCCTGCTGCTTTTGCCGCTGAAGAAAGAAGCCAGTCAGCCGGCTGCCGTGCACAGAATCGCGGCATCAATAATCAGCCGGTAGCGGTTCTTCTCCAACATTTCGCGGTTTACACGTGAAAGTGGCACCGTTTCAGGAGTTGTAAGTGTATGTATGCTGCATCCCAGTGTTAGTGGGAGAGAAAGTTTTGATTGTCATTCTGCTCTACTACTGAACGCTACGTATGTCTGCATCGTTCATTCATCTACGAGCACGTTTTCATTCTTTTCTCTGACCAGTCTTTTTATTCTTTTCCTACCTTTTTTTAATATCGTCACTCAAGTTTTTCTTGCCAAACAAACAATTCATTCCCTTTTTCTTTTGGAACGGTATGGTATTCAGAGCTAAAAAGTCAAATAGTAGCGTTAACTACGTCAAGCTGCTTCTTCTTTCAAATGTATATTTGATTCCACCTCTTCTAAGTGTTCCCCAAAAGCACTGCAAGCGTAGATTTGCTAAAGCCACCTTAAACAAACATAGCAAACCGGTAGCGTGTTAATATTCGAACCGCGAAGAACCGCGTATCAGGCTCGAATCGCATCAATCGCGGCTCCTGCTGCTTTAACCGCTGAAGAAAGACGCCAGTCAGACGGCAGCAGTGCACTGAATCGCGGCTTCAATAATCAGCCGGTATCGGTCCTATTCCAACAATTCGCGGTTTACACGTGAAAGTGACCCCGTTTCAGAAGTTGTAAGTGTTTGGATGCTGGATCCCAATGTTAATGGGAGGGTAAGATTTTATTCTCATTGTGCTCTGTTACTGTATGCAACAATGTCTGCATCGTTCATTCATCTACGAGCACGTTTGCATTCTTTTCTCTGACCAGTCTTGTTATTCTTTTTAGTAAATCTAGTTAATACACGAAAAAACTGTCTCTTGTCGAACACAAGTATCTCTCCAATTCTCCTTCGGAACCGTATGGTATTCAGAGTTATAGAAGCAAAAGAAAAACTTTTACTATGGAAACTGTTACTTCTCCTAAATGCATTGTGTGATTCCACAGCTTCTAATGTTTCCACGAAAACACTGTCATCAGAGCATTGCCAAAGCCACCTTTAACATGCACAGCAAAGCAGGAGCGAGCTTTATGTTCGAACAGCGCGGAACCGCGTATTCCGCTCGAATCGCATCAATCACGGCTACTAAAGCTTTTGCCGCTGAAGAAAGACGCCAGTCAGACGGCAGCAGTGCACTGAATCGCGGCTTTTCAAAAATCAGCCGGTAGCGGTCTAATTCCAACAATTCGCGGTTTACACGTGAAAGTGACTCCGTTTCAGGAGTTGTAAGTGAATGTGTGCTGGATTCCAATGTTAATGGGAAGGAAAGTTTTGATTCTCATTCTGCTCTGCTACTAAATGCAACGTATGTCTGCATCGTTCATTCATCTGCGAGCACGTTTTCATTCTTTTCTCTGACCAGTGCTGCAATCCTTTTTACTTCCTTAATCTAATACACTCACTTCAATTTTCTTACAATACCCGCGGATCTTTCTCATTCTCTCTCAAAAAGGGATGTTTTTCAGAACTATGGAAGCAATGGAGAGGCGTTAAGTACGGAAAGATAATTCCTCTCCCAAAGGTGTGTGTGATTCTACCGCTTCTAAATGTTCCCCAGAAAACCTTGTCACCGTAGCATCGGAATAGCTCCCTTTAGAAGCAGAGAAAAAGCGACAGAGAATTTGATGCTCGAACCGCGCTTAGCCGCGGATTCCCATTCAATCGCACCAATCGCGGCTCCTGCTGCTTTTGCCGCTGAAGAAAGACGCCAGTCAGCCGGCTGCCGTGCACTGAATCGCGTCATCAATAATCAGCCGGTAGCGGTTCTTCTCCAACAAATCGCGGTTTACACGTGAATGTGACTCCGTTTCAGGAGTTGTAAGTGTATGTATGCTGCATCCCAATGTTAGTGGGAGGGAAAGTTTTGATTGTCATTCTGCTCTACTACTGAATGCAACGTATGCCTGCATCGTTCATTCCTCTGCGAGCACGTTTTCATTCTTTTCTCTGACCAGTGTTGTTATTCTTTTTCGTACTTCTAGTTAATACATGGAAAAACTTTTTCTTGTCGAACACAAGTATCTTTCGATTCTCTTTTGCAAAAGTATGGTATTCAGAGATAAAGAAGCAAAAGAGAAAAGTTTATTACGGAAAGCTGTTTCTTCTCCTAATTACATTGTGTGATTCCACCGCTTCTAAGTGTTCCCCAAAAACACTGTCATCTGAGCATTGCAAAAGCTTCCTTTAACAAACATAGCAAACCGGCAGCGAGCTAATGTTCGAACCGCGGAAAACCGTGAATCATGTTCGAATCGCCTCAATCGCGGCTCCTGCTGCTTTTTCCGCTGAAGAAAGAAGCCAGTCAGTTGAAAGACGTGCACTGAATAGCGTCTTCAGTAATCAGCCGGCAGCGTTTCTATTCCAACAAATCGCGGTTTACACGTGAAAGTGACTCCAATTCTGGTATTGTTAGTGAATGGAAGCTGGATCCCAGTGTTAGTGAGAGGGAAAGTTTTGATTCTCATTCTGCTCTACTACAGAATGCAACGTATGCCTGCATCGTTCATTCCTCTGCGAGCACGTTTTCATTCCTTTCTCTGACCAGTCTTGTTATTCTTTTTTAGGTCCTCTAGTTAGTACCGTCACACAAGTTTTACTTGTCGAACACAAGTACCTTTCCGATTCTCTTTTGGAACGGTATGGTATTCAGAACTAAGGAAGTGAAATAGCAGCGTTAAGTACGTCAAGCTGTTTCTTCTTCCAAATGTATGTTTGATTCACCTCTTCTAAGTGTTCCCCAAAAACACTGTCAGCAGAGCGTTGCAAAAGCCACTTTTAACAAGCAAAGCAAACCGGCAGCGTGTTAATGTTCGAACCGCGAAGAACCGCGTCTCAGGCTCGAATCGCATCAATCGCGGCTACTGCTGCTTTTGCCGCTGAAGAAAGACGCCAGTCAGCCGGTAAAAGTGCACTGAATCGCGGCTTCAGTAATCAGCCGGTAGCGGTTCTTCTCCAACAAATCGCGGTTTACACGTGAAAGTGACTCGGTTTCAGGAGTTGGAAGAGAATGTGTGCTGGATCCCAGTGTTCATGGGAAGGAAAGTTTTGATTCTCATTCTGCTCTGCTACTGAGTGCAACGTATATCTGAATCGTTCATTCATCTGCGAGCACGTTTTCATTCTTTTCTCTGACCAGTGCTGCAATCCTTTTTACTTCCTTAATCTAACACATTCACTTCAATTTTCTTACAATACCCGCGGATCTTTCTCATTCTCTCTCAAAAAGGTATGTTTTTCAGAACTATGGAAGCAATGGAGAGGCGTTAAGTACGGAAAGCTGGTTCCTCTCCCAAAGGTGTGTGTGATTCCACCGCTTCTAAATGTTCCCCAGAAAACCTTGTCACCGGAGCATCGGAATAGCCCCCTGTAAGAAGCAGAGCAAAGCGGCCGAGAGTTTGATGCTCGAACCGCGCTTAGCCGCGGATTCCCATTCAATCGCACCAATCGCGGCTCCTGCTGCTTTTGCCGCTGAGGAAAGAAGCCAGTCAGCCGGCTGCCGTGCACAGAATCGCGGCATCAATAATCAGCCGGTAGCGGTTCTTCTCCAACATTTCGCGGTTTACACGTGAAAGTGGCACCGTTTCAGGAGTTGTAAGTGTATGTATGCTGCATCCCAATGTTAGGGGGAGGGAAAGTTTTGATTCTCATTCTGCTCTGTAACTGTATGCAACGCATGTCTGAATCGTTCATACATCTACGAGCACGTTTTCATTCTTTTCTCTGACATTCTTGTTATTCCTTTTCCTACTTCTTTTTAATATCGTCACACAAGTTTTTCTTGCCAAACAAACAATTCATTCCCTTTTTCTTTTGGAACGGTATGGTATTCAGAGCTAAAAAGTCAAATAGTAGCGTTAAGTACGTTAAACTTTTTCTTCTACCAAATGTATGTTTGATTCCACCTCCTCTAAGTGTTCCCCAAAAACACTTTCAGCGGAGCGTTGCAAAAGCCACTTTTAACAAGCAAAGCAAACCGGCAGCGTGTTAATGTTCGAACCGCAAAGAACCGCGTATCAGGCTCGAATCGCATCAATCGCGGCTCCTGCTGCTTTTGCCGCTGAAGAAAGACGCCAGTCAGACGGCAGCAGTGCACTGAATCGCGGCTTTTCAAAAATCAGCCGGTAGCGGTCCTATTCCAACAATTCGCGCTTTACACGTGAAAGTGACTCCGTTTCAGGAGTTGTAATTGAACGGATGCTGGATTCCAATGTTAATGGGAGGGTAAGATTTGATTCTCATTCTGCTCTGTTACAGAATGCAACGTATGTCTGCATCGTTCATTCATCTATGAGCACGTTTGCATTCTTTTCTCTGACCAATATTGTTATTCTTTTTAGTAAATCTAGTTAATACACGAAAAAACTTTCTCTTGTCAAACACAAGTATCTCTCCGATTCTCCTTCGTAACCGTATGGTATTCAGAGTAAAAGAAGCAAAAGAGAAACGTTTACTACGGAAAGCTGTTACTTCTCCTAAATGCATTGTGTGATTCCACAGCTTCTATGTTTCCACGAAAACACTGTCTTCAGAGCATTGCAAAAGCCACCTTTAACATGCACAGCAAAGCAGCAGCGAGCTTTATGTTCGAACAGCGCGGAACCGCGTATTCCGCTCGAATCGCATCAATCGCGGCTACTGCTGCTTTTGCCGCTGAAGAAAGACGCCAGTCAGACGGCAGCAGTGCACTGAATCGCGGCTTTTCAAAAATCAGCCGGTAGCGGTCTAATTCCAACAATTCGCGGTTTACACGTGAAAGTGACTCGGTTTCAGGAGTTGTAAGAGAATGTGTGCTGGATCCCAGTTTTAATAGGAGTGAAAGTTTTGATTCTCATTCTGCTAGTCTTGTTATTCCTTTTCCTACCTCTTTTTAATATCGTCACACAGGTTTTTCTTGCCAAACAAAGAATTCATTCCCTTTTTCTTTTGGAACGGTATGGTATTCACAGCTAAAAAGTCCAAAAGTAGCGTTAAGTACGTTAAACTTTTTCTTCTACCAAATGTATGTTTGATTCCACCTCTTCTAAGTGTTCCCCAAAAACACTATCATCGGAGCTTTGCAAAAGCCTTCTTTAACAAGCAGAGCAAACCGGCAGAGTGTTAATATTCGAACCGCTCAGAACCTCGGATTCCGCTCGAATCTCATCAATCGCGGCTACTGCTGCTTTTGCCGCTGAAGAAAGACGCCAGTCAGGCGGCAGCAGTGCACTGAATCGCGGCTTTTCAAAAATCAGCCGGTAGCGGTCCTATTCCAACAATTCGCGGTTTACACGTGAAAGTGACTCGGTTTCAGGAGTTGGAAGAGAATGTGTGCTGGATCCCAGTGTTAATGGGAAGGAAAGTTTTGATTCTCATTCTGCTCTGCTACTGAATGCAACGTATGTCTGCATCGTTCATTCATCTGCGAGCACGTTTTCATTCTTTTCTCTGACCAGTGCTGTTATCCTTTTTACTTCCTTAATCTAACACATTCACTTCAATTTTCTTACAATACCCGCGGATCTTTCTCATTCTCTCTCAAAAAGGTATGTTTTTCAGAACTATGGAAGCAATGGAGAGGCGTTAAGTACGGAAAGCTGGTTCCTCTCCCAAAGGCGTGTGTGATTCCACCGCTTCTAAATGTTCCCCAGAAAACCTTTCACCGTAGCATCGTAATAGCCCCCTTTAAGAAGCAGAGCAAAGCGGCCGAGAGTTTGATGCTCGAACCGCGCTTAGCCGCGGATTCCCATTCAATCGCACCAATCGCGGCTCCTGCTGCTTTTGCCGCTGAAGAAAGACGCCAGTCAGCCGGCTGCCGTGCACTGAATCTTGGCTTCAATAATCAGCCGGTAGCGGTTCTTCTCCAACAAATCGCGGTTTACACGTGAAAGTGACTCCGTTTCAGGAGTTGTAAGTGTATGTATGCTGCATCCCAGTGTTAGTGGGAGAGAAAGTTTTGATTGTCATTCTGCTCTACTACTGAATGCTACGTATGTCTGCATCGTTCATTCATCTACGAGCACGTTTTCATTCTTTTCTCTGACCAGTCTTTTTATTCTTTTCCTACCTTATTTTAATATCGTCACTCAAGTTTTTCTTGCCAAACAAACAATTCATTCCCTTTTTCTTTTGGAACGGTATGGTATTCAGAGCTAAATAGTCAAATAGTAGCGTTAACTACGTCAAGCTGCTTCTTCTTTCAAATGTATATTTGATTCCACCTCTTCTAAGTGTTCCCCAAAAGCACTGCAAGCGTAGATTTGCTAAAGCCACCTTAAACAAACATAGCAAACCGGTAGCGTGTTAATATTCGAACCGCGAAGAACCGCGTATCAGGCTCGAATCGCATCAATCGCGGCTCCTGCTGCTTTAACCGCTGAAGAAAGACGCCAGTCAGACGGCAGCAGTGCACTGAATCGCGGCTTCAATAATCAGCCGGTAGCGGTCCTATTCCAACAATTCGCGGTTTACACGTGAAAGTGACCCCGTTTCAGAAGTTGTAAGTGTTTGGATGCTGGATCCCAATGTTAATGGGAGGGTAAGATTTTATTCTCATTGTGCTCTGTTACTGTATGCAACAATGTCTGCATCGTTCATTCATCTACGAGCACGTTTGCATTCTTTTCTCTGACCAGTCTTGTTATTCTTTTTAGTAAATCTAGTTAATACACGAAAAAACTGTCTCTTGTCGAACACAAGTATCTCTCCAATTCTCCTTCGGAACCGTATGGTATTCAGAGTTATAGAAGCAAAAGAGAAACTTTTACTACGGAAAGCTGTTACTTCTCCTAAATGCATTGTGTGATTCCACAGCTTCTAATGTTTCCACGAAAACACTGTCATCAGAGCATTGCCAAAGCCACCTTTAACATGCACAGCAAAGCAGGAGCGAGCTTTATGTTCGAACAGCGCGGAACCGCGTATTCCGCTCGAATCGCATCAATCACGGCTACTAAAGCTTTTGCCGCTGAAGAAAGACGCCAGTCAGGCGGCAGCAGTGCACTGAATCGCGGCTTTTCAAAAATCAGCCGGTAGCGGTCTAATTCCAACAATTCGCGGTTTACACGTGAAAGTGACTCCGTTTCAGGAGTTGTAAGTGAATGTGTGCTGGATTCCAATGTTAATGGGAAGGAAAGTTTTGATTCTCATTCTGCTCTGCTACTAAATGCAACGTATGTCTGCATCGTTCATTCATCTGCGAGCACGTTTTCATTCTTTTCTCTGACCAGTGCTGCAATCCTTTTTACTTCCTTAATCTAATACACTCACTTCAATTTTCTTACAATACCCGCGGATCTTTCTCATTCTCTCTCAAAAAGGGATGTTTTTCAGAACTATGAAAGCAATGGAGAGGCGTTAAGTACGGAAAGATAATTCCTCTCCCAAAGGTGTGTGTGATTCTACCGCTTCTAAATGTTCCCCAGAAAACCTTTTCACCGTAGCATCGGAATAGCTCCCTTTAGAAGCAGAGAAAAAGCGACAGAGAATTTGATGCTCGAACCGCGCTTAGCCGCGGATTCCGATTCAATCGCACCAATCGCGGCTCCTGCTGCTTTTGCCGCTGAAGAAAGACGCCAGTCAGCCGGCTGCCGTGCACTGAATCGCGTCATCAATAATCAGCCGGTAGCGGTTCTTCTCCAACAAATCGCGGTTTACACGTGAATGTGACTCCGTTTCAGGAGTTGTAAGTGTATGTATGCTGCATCCCAATGTTAGTGGGAGGGAAAGTTTTGATTGTCATTCTGCTCTACTACTGAATGCAACGTATGCCTGCATCGTTCATTCCTCTGCGAGCACGTTTTCATTCTTTTCTCTGACCAGTGTTGTTATTCTTTTTCGTACTTCTAGTTAATACATGGAAAAACTTTTTCTTGTCGAACACAAGTATCTTTCGATTCTCTTTTGCAAAAGTATGGTATTCAGAGATAAAGAAGCAAAAGAGAAAAGTTTATTACGGAAAGCTGTTTCTTCTCCTAATTACATTGTGTGATTCCACCGCTTCTAAGTGTTCCCCAAAAACACTGTCATCTGAGCATTGCAAAAGCTTCCTTTAACAAACATAGCAAACCGGCAGCGAGCTAATGTTCGAACCGCGGAAAACCGTGAATCATGTTCGAATCGCCTCAATCGCGGCTCCTGCTGCTTTTTCCGCTGAAGAAAGAAGCCAGTCAGTTGAAAGACGTGCACTGAATAGAGTCTTCAGTAATCAGCCGGCAGCGTTTCTATTCCAACAAATCGCGGTTTACACGTGAAAGTGACTCCAATTCTGGTATTGTTAGTGAATGGAAGCTGGATCCCAGTGTTAGTGAGAGGGAAAGTTTTGATTCTCATTCTGCTCTACTACAGAATGCAACGTATGCCTGCATCGTTCATTCCTCTGCGAGCACGTTTTCATTCTTTTCTCTGACCAGTCTTGTTATTCTTTTTTAGGTCCTCTAGTTAGTACCGTCACACAAGTTTTACTTGTCGAACACAAGTACCTTTCCGATTCTCTTTTGGAACGGTATGGTATTCAGAACTAAGGAAGTGAAATAGCAGCGTTAAGTACGTCAAGCTGTTTCTTCTTCCAAATGTATGTTTGATTCCACCTCTTCTAAGTGTTCCCCAAAAGCACTGTCAGCAGAGCGTTGCAAAAGCCACTTTTAACAAGCAAAGCAAACCGGCAGCGTGTTAATGTTCGAACCGCGAAGAACCGCGTCTCAGGCTCGAATCGCATCAATCGCGGCTCCTGCTGCTTTTGCCGCTGAAGAAAGACGCCAGTCAGGCGGCAGCAGTGCACTGAATCGCGGCTTTTCAAAAATCAGCCGGTAGCGGTCTAATTCCAACAATTCGCGGTTTACACGTGAAAGTGACTCGGTTTCAGGAGTTGTAAGAGAATGTGTGCTGGATCCCAGTGTTCATGGGAAGGAAAGTTTTGATTCTCATTCTGCTCTGCTACTGAGTGCAACGTATATCTGAATCGTTCATTCATCTGCGAGCACGTTTTCATTCTTTTCTCTGACCAGTGCTGTTATCCTTTTTACTTCCTCAATCTAACACATTCACTTCAATTTTCTTACAATACCCGCGGATCTTTCTCATTCTCTCTCAAAAAGGGATGTTTTTCAGAACTATGGAAGCAATGGAGAGGCGTTAAGTACGGAAAGCTGGTTCCTCTCCCAAAGGCGTGTGTGATTCCACCGCTTCTAAATGTTCCCCAGAAAACCTTTCACCGTAGCATCGTAATAGCCCCCTTTAAGAAGCAGAGCAAAGCGGCCGAGAGTTTGATGCTCGAACCGCGCTTAGCCGCGGATTCCCATTCAATCGCACCAATCGCGGCTCCTGCTGCTTTTGCCGCTGAAGAAAGACGCCAGTCAGCCGGCTGCCGTGCACTGAATCTTGGCTTCAATAATCAGCCGGTAGCGGTTCTTCTCCAACAAATCGCGGTTTACACGTGAAAGTGACTCCGTTTCAGGAGTTGTAAGTGTATGTATGCTGCATCCCAGTGTTAGAGGGAGAGAAAGTTTTGATTGTCATTCTGCTCTACTACTGAATGCTACGTATGTCTGCATCGTTCATTCATCTACGAGCACGTTTTCATTCTTTTCTCTGACCAGTCTTTTTATTCTTTTCCTACCTTTTTTTAATATCGTCACTCAAGTTTTTCTTGCCAAACAAACAATTCATTCCCTTTTTCTTTTGGAACGGTATGGTATTCAGAGCTAAAAAGTCAAATAGTAGCGTTAACTACGTCAAGCTGCTTCTTCTTTCAAATGTATATTTGATTCCACCTCTTCTAAGTGTTCCCCAAAAGCACTGCAAGCGTAGATTTGCTAAAGCCACCTTAAACAAACATAGCAAACCGGTAGCGTGTTAATATTCGAACCGCGAAGAACCGCGTATCAGGCTCGAATCGCATCAATCGCGGCTCCTGCTGCTTTAACCGCTGAAGAAAGACGCCAGTCAGACGGCAGCAGTGCACTGAATCGCGGCTTCAATAATCAGCCGGTAGCGGTCCTATTCCAACAATTCGCGGTTTACACGTGAAAGTGACCCCGTTTCAGAAGTTGTAAGTGTTTGGATGCTGGATCCCAATGTTAATGGGAGGGTAAGATTTTATTCTCATTGTGCTCTGTTACTGTATGCAACAATGTCTGCATCGTTCATTCATCTACGAGCACGTTTGCATTCTTTTCTCTGACCAGTCTTGTTATTCTTTTTAGTAAATCTAGTTAATACACGAAAAAACTGTCTCTTGTCGAACACAAGTATCTCTCCAATTCTCCTTCGGAACCGTATGGTATTCAGAGTTATAGAAGCAGAAGAGAAACTTTTACTACGGAAAGCTGTTACTTCTCCTAAATGCATTGTGTGATTCCACAGCTTCTAATGTTTCCACGAAAACACTGTCATCAGAGCATTGCCAAAGCCACCTTTAACATGCACAGCAAAGCAGGAGCGAGCTTTATGTTCGAACAGCGCGGAACCGCGTATTCCGCTCGAATCGCATCAATCACGGCTACTAAAGCTTTTGCCGCTGAAGAAAGACGCCAGTCAGACGGCAGCAGTGCACTGAATCGCGGCTTTTCAAAAATCAGCCGGTAGCGGTCTAATTCCAACAATTCGCGGTTTACACGTGAAAGTGACTCCGTTTCAGGAGTTGTAAGTGAATGTGTGCTGGATTCCAATGTTAATGGGAAGGAAAGTTTTGATTCTCATTCTGCTCTGCTACTAAATGCAATTTATGTCTGCATCGTTCATTCATCTGCGAGCACGTTTTCATTCTTTTCTCTGACCAGTGCTGCAATCCTTTTTACTTCCTTAATCTAATACACTCACTTCAATTTTCTTACAATACCCGCGGATCTTTCTCATTCTCTCTCAAAAAGGGATGTTTTTCAGAACTATGAAAGCAATGGAGAGGTGTTAAGTACGGAAAGATAATTCCTCTCCCAAAGGTGTGTGTGATTCTACCGCTTCTAAATGTTCCCCAGAAAACCTTTTCACCGTAGCATCGGAATAGCTCCCTTTAGAAGCAGAGAAAAAGCGACAGAGAATTTGATGCTCGAACCGCGCTAAGCCGCGGATTCCCATTCAATCGCACCAATCGCGGCTCCTGCTGCTTTTGCCGCTGAAGAAAGACGCCAGTCAGCCGGCTGCCGTGCACTGAATCGCGTCATCAATAATCAGCCGGTAGCGGTTCTTCTCCAACAAATCGCGGTTTACACGTGAATGTGACTCCGTTTCAGGAGTTGTAAGTGTATGTATGCTGCATCCCAATGTTAGTGGGAGGGAAAGTTTTGATTCTCATTCTGCTCTACTACAGAATGCAACGTATGCCTGCATCGTTCATTCCTCTGCGAGCACGTTTTCATTCTTTTCTCTGACCAGTGTTGTTATTCTTTTTCGTACTTCTAGTTAATACATGGAAAAACTTTTTCTTGTCGAACACAAGTATCTTTCGATTCTCTTTTGCAAAAGTATGGTATTCAGAGATAAAGAAGCAAAAGAGAAAAGTTTATTACGGAAAGCTGTTTCTTCTCCTAATTGCATTGTGTGATTCCACCGCTTCTAAGTGTTCCCCAAAAACACTGTCATCTGAGCATTGCAAATGCTACCTTTAACAAACATAGCAAACCGGCAGCGAGCTAATGTTCGAACCGCGGGAAACCGTGAATCATGTTCGAATCGCCTCAATCGCGGCTCCTGCTGCTTTTTCCGCTGAAGAAAGAAGCCAGTCAGTTGAAAGACGTGCACTGAATAGCGTCTTCAGTAATCAGCCGGCAGCGTTTCTATTCCAACAAATCGCGGTTTACACGTGAAAGTGACTCCAATTCTGGTATTGTTAGTGAATGGAAGCTGGATCCCAGTGTTAGTGAGAGGGAAAGTTTTGATTCTCATTCTGCTCTACTACAGAATGCAACGTATGCCTGCATCGTTCATTCCTCTGCGAGCACGTTTTCATTCTTTTCTCTGACCAGTCTTGTTATTCTTTTTTAGGTCCTCTAGTTAGTACCGTCACACAAGTTTTACTTGTCGAACACAAGTACCTTTCCGATTCTCTTTTGGAACGGTATGGTATTCAGAACTAAGGAAGTGAAATAGCAGCGTTAAGTACGTCAAGCTGTTTCTTCTTCCAAATGTATGTTTGATTCCACCTCTTCTAAGTGTTCCCCAAAAACACTGTCAGCAGAGCGTTGCAAAAGCCACTTTTAACAAGCAAAGCAAACCGGCAGCGTGTTAATGTTCGAACCGCGAAGAACCGCGTCTCAGGCTCGAATCGCATCAATCGCGGCTCCTGCTGCTTTTGCCGCTGAAGAAAGACGCCAGTCAGGCGGCAGCAGTGCACTGAATCGCGGCTTTTCAAAAATCAGCCGGTAGCGGTCTAATTCCAACAATTCGCGGTTTACACGTGAAAGTGACTCGGTTTCAGGAGTTGTAAGAGAATGTGTGCTGGATCCCAGTGTTCATGGGAAGGAAAGTTTTGATTCTCATTCTGCTCTGCTACTGAGTGCAACGTATATCTGAATCGTTCATTCATCTGCGAGCACGTTTTCATTCTTTTCTCTGACCAGTGCTGTTATTTTTTTTACTTCCTCAATCTAACACATTCACTTCAATTTTCTTACAATACCCGCGGATCTTTCTCATTCTCTCTCAAAAAGGTATGTTTTTCAGAACTATGGAAGCAATGGAGAGGCGTTAAGTACGGAAAGCTGGTTCCTCTCCCAAAGGCGTGTGTGATTCCACCGCTTCTAAATGTTCCCCAGAAAACCTTTCACCGTAGCATCGTAATAGCCCCCTTTAAGAAGCAGAGCAAAGCGGCCGAGAGTTTGATGCTCGAACCGCGCTTAGCCGCGGATTCCCATTCAATCGCACCAATCGCGGCTCCTGCTGCTTTTGCCGCTGAAGAAAGACGCCAGTCAGCCGGCTGCCGTGCACTGAATCTTGGCTTCAATAATCAGCCGGTAGCGGTTCTTCTCCAACAAATCGCGGTTTACACGTGAAAGTGACTCCGTTTCAGGAGTTGTAAGTGTATGTATGCTGCATCCCAGTGTTAGTGGGAGAGAAAGTTTTGATTGTCATTCTGCTCTACTACTGAATGCTACGTATGTCTGCATCGTTCATTCATCTACGAGCACGTTTTCATTCTTTTCTCTGACCAGTCTTTTTATTCTTTTCCTACCTTATTTTAATATCGTCACTCAAGTTTTTCTTGCCAAACAAACAATTCATTCCCTTTTTCTTTTGGAACGGTATGGTATTCAGAGCTAAAAAGTCAAATAGTAGCGTTAACTACGTCAAGCTGCTTCTTCTTTCAAATGTATATTTGATTCCACCTCTTCTAAGTGTTCCCCAAAAGCACTGCAAGCGTAGATTTGCTAAAGCCACCTTAAACAAACATAGCAAACCGGTAGCGTGTTAATATTCGAACCGCGAAGAACCGCGTATCAGGCTCGAATCGCATCAATCGCGGCTCCTGCTGCTTTAACCGCTGAAGAAAGACGCCAGTCAGACGGCAGCAGTGCACTGAATCGCGGCTTCAATAATCAGCCGGTAGCGGTCCTATTCCAACAATTCGCGGTTTACACGTGAAAGTGACCCCGTTTCAGAAGTTGTAAGTGTTTGGATGCTGGATCCCAATGTTAATGGGTGGGTAAGATTTTATTCTCATTGTGCTCTGTTACTGTATGCAACAATGTCTGCATCGTTCATTCATCTACGAGCACGTTTGCATTCTTTTCTCTGACCAGTCTTGTTATTCTTTTTAGTAAATCTAGTTAATACACGAAAAAACTGTCTCTTGTCGAACACAAGTATCTCTCCAATTCTCCTTCGGAACCGTATGGTATTCAGAGTTATAGAAGCAGAAGAGAAACTTTTACTACGGAAAGCTGTTACTTCTCCTAAATGCATTGTGTGATTCCACAGCTTCTAATGTTTCCACGAAAACACTGTCATCAGAGCATTGCCAAAGCCACCTTTAACATGCACAGCAAAGCAGGAGCGAGCTTTATGTTCGAACAGCGCGGAACCGCGTATTCCGCTCGAATCGCATCAATCACGGCTACTAAAGCTTTTGCCGCTGAAGAAAGACGCCAGTCAGACGGCAGCAGTGCACTGAATCGCGGCTTTTCAAAAATCAGCCGGTAGCGGTCTAATTCCAACAATTCGCGGTTTACACGTGAAAGTGACTCCGTTTCAGGAGTTGTAAGTGAATGTGTGCTGGATTCCAATGTTAATGGGAAGGAAAGTTTTGATTCTCATTCTGCTCTGCTACTAAATGCAATTTATGTCTGCATCGTTCATTCATCTGCGAGCACGTTTTCATTCTTTTCTCTGACCAGTGCTGCAATCCTTTTTACTTCCTTAATCTAATACACTCACTTCAATTTTCTTACAATACCCGCGGATCTTTCTCATTCTCTCTCAAAAAGGGATGTTTTTCAGAACTATGAAAGCAATGGAGAGGCGTTAAGTACGGAAAGATAATTCCTCTCCCAAAGGTGTGTGTGATTCTACCGCTTCTAAATGTTCCCCAGAAAACCTTTTCACCGTAGCATCGGAATAGCTCCCTTTAGAAGCAGAGAAAAAGCGACAGAGAATTTGATGCTCGAACCGCGCTAAGCCGCGGATTCCCATTCAATCGCACCAATCGCGGCTCCTGCTGCTTTTGCCGCTGAAGAAAGACGCCAGTCAGCCGGCTGCCGTGCACTGAATCTTGGCTTCAATAATCAGCCGGTAGCGGTTCTTCTCCAACAAATCGCGGTTTACACGTGAATGTGACTCCGTTTCAGGAGTTGTAAGTGTATGTATGCTGCATCCCAATGTTAGTGGGAGGGAAAGTTTTGATTGTCATTCTGCTCTACTACAGAATGCAACGTATGCCTGCATCGTTCATTCCTCTGCGAGCACGTTTTCATTCTTTTCTCTGACCAGTGTTGTTATTCTTTTTCGTACTTCTAGTTAATACATGGAAAAACTTTTTCTTGTCGAACACAAGTATCTTTCGATTCTCTTTTGCAAAAGTATGGTATTCAGAGATAAAGAAGCAAAAGAGAAAAGTTTATTACGGAAAGCTGTTTCTTCTCCTAATTGCATTGTGTGATTCCACCGCTTCTAAGTGTTCCCCAAAAACACTGTCATCTGAGCATTGCAAAAGCTTCCTTTAACAAACATAGCAAACCGGCAGCGAGCTAATGTTCGAACCGCGGGAAACCGTGAATCATGTTCGAATCGCCTCAATCGCGGCTCCTGCTGCTTTTTCCGCTGAAGAAAGAAGCCAGTCAGTTGAAAGACGTGCACTGAATAGCGTCTTCAGTAATCAGCCGGCAGCGTTTCTATTCCAACAAATCGCGGTTTACACGTGAAAGTGACTCCAATTCTGGTATTGTTAGTGAAAGGAAGCTGGATCCCAGTGTTAGTGAGAGGGAAAGTTTTGATTCTCATTCTGCTCTACTACAGAATGCAACGTATGCCTGCATCGTTCATTCCTCTGCGAGCACGTTTTCATTCTTTTCTCTGACCAGTCTTGTTATTCTTTTTTAGGTCCTCTAGTTAGTACCGTCACACAAGTTTTACTTGTCGAACACAAGTACCTTTCCGATTCTCTTTTGGAACGGTATGGTATTCAGAACTAAGGAAGTGAAATAGCAGCGTTAAGTACGTCAAGCTGTTTCTTCTTCCAAATGTATGTTTGATTCCACCTCTTCTAAGTGTTCCCCAAAAACACTGTCAGCAGAGCGTTGCAAAAGCCACTTTTAACAAGCAAAGCAAACCGGCAGCGTGTTAATGTTCGAACCGCGAAGAACCGCGTCTCAGGCTCGAATCGCATCAATCGCGGCTCCTGCTGCTTTTGCCGCTGAAGAAAGACGCCAGTCAGGCGGCAGCAGTGCACTGAATCGCGGCTTTTCAAAAATCAGCCGGTAGCGGTCCTATTCCAACAATTCGCGTTTTACACGTGAAAGTGACTCGGTTTCAGGAGTTGTAAGAGAATGTGTGCTGGATCCCAGTGTTCATGGGAAGGAAAGTTTTGATTCTCATTCTGCTCTGCTACTGAGTGCAACGTATATCTGAATCGTTCATTCATCTGCGAGCACGTTTTCATTCTTTTCTCTGACCAGTGCTGTTATTTTTTTTACTTCCTTAATCTAACACATTCACTTCAATTTTCTTACAATACCCGCGGATCTTTCTCATTCTCTCTCAAAAAGGGATGTTTTTCAGAACTATGGAAGCAATGGAGAGGCGTTAAGTACGGAAAGCTGGTTCCTCTCCCAAAGGCGTGTGTGATTCCACCGCTTCTAAATGTTCCCCAGAAAACCTTGTCACCGGAGCATCGGAATAGCCCCCTGTAAGAAGCAGAGCAAAGCGGCCGAGAGTTTGATGCTCGAACCGCGCTTAGCCGCGGATTCCCATTCAATCGCACCAATCGCGGCTCCTGCTGCTTTTGCCGCTGAAGAAAGAAGCCAGTCAGCCGGCTGCCGTGCACTGAATCGCGGCATCAATAATCAGCCGGTAGCGGTTCTTCTCCAACATTTCGCGGTTTACACGTGAAAGTGACTCCGTTTCAGGAGTTGTAAGTGTATGTATGCTGCATCCCAATGTTAGGGGGAGGGAAAGTTTTGATTCTCATTCTGCTCTGTAACTGTATGCAACGCATGTCTGAATCGTTCATACATCTACGAGCACGTTTTCATTCTTTTCTCTGACATTCTTGTTATTCCTTTTCCTACTTCTTTTTAATATCGTCACACAAGTTTTTCTTGCCAAACAAACAATTCATTCCCTTTTTCTTTTGGAACGGTATGGTATTCAGAGCTAAAAAGTCAAATAGTAGCGTTAAGTACGTTAAACTTTTTCTTCTACCAAATGTATGTTTGATTCCACCTCCTCTAAGTGTTCCCCAAAAACACTTTCAGCGGAGCGTTGCAAAAGTCACTTTTAACAAGCAAAGCAAACCGGCAGCGTGTTAATGTTCGAACCGCAAAGAACCGCGTATCAGGCTCGAATCGCATCAATCGCGGCTCCTGCTGCTTTTGCCGCTGAAGAAAGACGCCAGTCAGACGGCAGCAGTGCACTGAATCGCGGCTTTTCAAAAATCAGCCGGTAGCGGTCCTATTCCAACAATTCGCGCTTTACACGTGAAAGTGACTCCGTTTCAGGAGTTGTAATTGAACGGATGCTGGATTCCAATGTTAATGGGAGGGTAAGATTTGATTCTCATTGTGCTCTGTTACAGAATGCAACGTATGTCTGCATCGTTCATTCATCTATGAGCACGTTTGCATTCTTTTCTCTGACCAATATTGTTATTCTTTTTAGTAAATCTAGTTAATACACGAAAAAACTTTCTCTTGTCAAACACAAGTATCTCTCCGATTCTCCTTCGTAACCGTATGGTATTCAGAGTAAAAGAAGCAAAAGAGAAACGTTTACTACGGAAAGCTGTTACTTCTCCTAAATGCATTGTGTGATTCCACAGCTTCTAATGTTTCCACGAAAACACTGTCTTCAGAGCATTGCAAAAGCCACCTTTAACATGCACAGCAAAGCAGCAGCGAGCTTTATGTTCGAACAGCGCGGAACCGCGTATTCCGCTCGAATCGCATCAATCGCGGCTACTGCTGCTTTTGCCGCTGAAGAAAGACGCCAGTCAGACGGCAGCAGTGCACTGAATCGCGGCTTTTCAAAAATCAGCCGGTAGCGGTCTAATTCCAACAATTCGCGGTTTACACGTGAAAGTGACTCGGTTTCAGGAGTTGTAAGAGAATGTGTGCTGGATCCCAGTTTTAATAGGAGTGAAAGTTTTGATTCTCATTCTGCTAGTCTTGTTATTCCTTTTCCTACCTCTTTTTAATATCGTCACACAGGTTTTTCTTGCCAAACAAACAATTCATTCCCTTTTTCTTTTGGAACGGTATGGTATTCAGAGCTAAAAAGTCCAAAAGTAGCGTTAAGTACGTTAAACTTTTTCTTCTACCAAATGTATGTTTGATTCCACCTCTTCTAAGTGTTCCCCAAAAACACTATCATCGGAGCTTTGCAAAAGCCTTCTTTAACAAGCAGAGCAAACCGGCAGAGTGTTAATATTCGAACCGCTCAGAACCTCGGATTCCGCTCGAATCTCATCAATCGCGGCTACTGCTGCTTTTGCCGCTGAAGAAAGACGCCAGTCAGGCGGCAGCAGTGCACTGAATCGCGGCTTTTCAAAAATCAGCCGGTAGCGGTCCTATTCCAACAATTCGCGGTTTACACGTGAAAGTGACTCGGTTTCAGGAGTTGGAAGAGAATGTGTGCTGGATCCCAGTGTTAATGGGAAGGAAAGTTTTGATTCTCATTCTGCTCTGCTACTGAATGCAACGTATGTCTGCATCGTTCATTCATCTGCGAGCACGTTTTCATTCTTTTCTCTGACCAGTGCTGCAATCCTTTTTACTTCCTTAATCTAACACATTCACTTCAATTTTCTTACAATACCCGCGGATCTTTCTCATTCTCTCTCAAAAAGGTATGTTTTTCAGAACTATGGAAGCAATGGAGAGGCGTTAAGTACGGAAAGCTGGTTCCTCTCCCAAAGGCGTGTGTGATTCCACCGCTTCTAAATGTTCCCCAGAAAACCTTTCACCGTAGCATCGTAATAGCCCCCTTTAAGAAGCAGAGCAAAGCGGCCGAGAGTTTGATGCTCGAACCGCGCTGAGCCGCGGATTCCCATTCAATCGCACCAATCGCGGCTCCTGCTGCTTTTGCCGCTGAAGAAAGACGCCAGTCAGCCGGCTGCCGTGCACTGAATCTTGGCTTCAATAATCAGCCGGTAGCGGTTCTTCTCCAACAAATCGCGGTTTACACGTGAAAGTGACTCCGTTTCAGGAGTTGTAAGTGTATGTATGCTGCATCCCAGTGTTAGTGGGAGAGAAAGTTTTGATTGTCATTCTGCTCTACTACTGAATGCTACGTATGTCTGCATCGTTCATTCATCTACGAGCACGTTTTCATTCTTTTCTCTGACCAGTCTTTTTATTCTTTTCCTACCTTTTTTTAATATCGTCACTCAAGTTTTTCTTGCCAAACAAACAATTCATTCCCTTTTTCTTTTGGAACGGTATGGTATTCAGAGCTAAAAAGTCAAATAGTAGCGTTAGCTACGTCAAGCTGCTTCTTCTTTCAAATGTATATTTGATTCCACCTCTTCTAAGTGTTCCCCAAAAGCACTGCAAGCGTAGATTTGCTAAAGCCACCTTAAACAAACATAGCAAACCGGTAGCGTGTTAATATTCGAACCGCGAAGAACCGCGTATCAGGCTCGAATCGCATCAATCGCGGCTCCTGCTGCTTTAACCGCTGAAGAAAGACGCCAGTCAGACGGCAGCAGTGCACTGAATCGCGGCTTCAATAATCAGCCGGTAGCGGTCCTATTCCAACAATTCGCGGTTTACACGTGAAAGTGACCCCGTTTCAGAAGTTGTAAGTGTTTGGATGCTGGATCCCAATGTTAATGGGAGGGTAAGATTTTATTCTCATTGTGCTCTGTTACTGTATGCAACAATGTCTGCATCGTTCATTCATCTACGAGCACGTTTGCATTCTTTTCTCTGACCAGTCTTGTTATTCTTTTTAGTAAATCTAGTTAATACACGAAAAAACTGTCTCTTGTCGAACACAAGTATCTCTCCAATTCTCCTTCGGAACCGTATGGTATTCAGAGTTATAGAAGCAAAAGAGAAACTTTTACTACGGAAAGCTGTTACTTCTCCTAAATGCATTGTGTGATTCCACAGCTTCTAATGTTTCCACGAAAACACTGTCATCAGAGCATTGCCAAAGCCACCTTTAACATGCACAGCAAAGCAGGAGCGAGCTTTATGTTCGAACAGCGCGGAACCGCGTATTCCGCTCGAATCGCATCAATCACGGCTACTAAAGCTTTTGCCGCTGAAGAAAGACGCCAGTCAGACGGCAGCAGTGCACTGAATCGCGGCTTTTCAAAAATCAGCCGGTAGCGGTCTAATTCCAACAATTCGCGGTTTACACGTGAAAGTGACTCCGTTTCAGGAGTTGTAAGTGAATGTGTGCTGGATTCCAATGTTAATGGGAAGGAAAGTTTTGATTCTCATTCTGCTCTGCTACTAAATGCAACGTATGTCTGCATCGTTCATTCATCTGCGAGCACGTTTTCATTCTTTTCTCTGACCAGTGCTGCAATCCTTTTTACTTCCTTAATCTAATACACTCACTTCAATTTTCTTACAATACCCGCGGATCTTTCTCATTCTCTCTCAAAAAGGGATGTTTTTCAGAACTATGAAAGCAATGGAGAGGCGTTAAGTACGGAAAGATAATTCCTCTCCCAAAGGTGTGTGTGATTCTACCGCTTCTAAATGTTCCCCAGAAAACCTTTTCACCGTAGCATCGGAATAGCTCCCTTTAGAAGCAGAGAAAAAGCGACAGAGAATTTGATGCTCGAACCGCGCTAAGCCGCGGATTCCCATTCAATCGCACCAATCGCGGCTCCTGCTGCTTTTGCCGCTGAAGAAAGACGCCAGTCAGCCGGCTGCCGTGCACTGAATCGCGTCATCAATAATCAGCCGGTAGCGGTTCTTCTCCAACAAATCGCGGTTTACACGTGAATGTGACTCCGTTTCAGGAGTTGTAAGTGTATGTATGCTGCATCCCAATGTTAGTGGGAGGGAAAGTTTTGATTGTCATTCTGCTCTACTACAGAATGCAACGTATGCCTGCATCGTTCATTCCTCTGCGAGCACGTTTTCATTCTTTTCTCTGACCAGTGTTGTTATTCTTTTTCGTACTTCTAGTTAATACATGGAAAAACTTTTTCTTGTCGAACACAAGTATCTTTCGATTCTCTTTTGCAAAAGTATGGTATTCAGAGATAAAGAAGCAAAAGAGAAAAGTTTATTACGGAAAGCTGTTTCTTCTCCTAATTGCATTGTGTGATTCCACCGCTTCTAAGTGTTCCCCAAAAACACTGTCATCTGAGCATTGCAAAAGCTTCCTTTAACAAACATAGCAAACCGGCAGCGAGCTAATGTTCGAACCGCGGGAAACCGTGAATCATGTTCGAATCGCCTCAATCGCGGCTCCTGCTGCTTTTTCCGCTGAAGAAAGAAGCCAGTCAGTTGAAAGACGTGCACTGAATAGCGTCTTCAGTAATCAGCCGGCAGCGTTTCTATTCCAACAAATCGCGGTTTACACGTGAAAGTGACTCCAATTCTGGTATTGTTAGTGAATGGAAGCTGGATCCCAGTGTTAGTGAGAGGGAAAGTTTTGATTCTCATTCTGCTCTACTACTGAATGCAACGTATGCCTGCATCGTTCATTCCTCTGCGAGCACGTTTTCATTCTTTTCTCTGACCAGTCTTGTTATTCTTTTTTAGGTCCTCTAGTTAGTACCGTCACACAAGTTTTACTTGTCGAACACAAGTACCTTTCCGATTCTCTTTTGGAACGGTATGGTATTCAGAACTAAGGAAGTGAAATAGCAGCGTTAAGTACGTCAAGCTGTTTCTTCTTCCAAATGTATGTTTGATTCCACCTCTTCTAAGTGTTCCCCAAAAACACTGTCAGCAGAGCGTTGCAAAAGCCACTTTTAACAAGCAAAGCAAACCGGCAGCGTGTTAATGTTCGAACCGCGAAGAACCGCGTCTCAGGCTCGAATCGCATCAATCGCGGCTACTGCTGCTTTTGCCGCTGAAGAAAGACGCCAGTCAGGCGGCAGCAGTGCACTGAATCGCGGCTTTTCAAAAATCAGCCGGTAGCGGTCCAATTCCAACAATTCGCGGTTTACACGTGAAAGTGACTCGGTTTCAGGAGTTGTAAGAGAATGTGTGCTGGATCCCAGTGTTCATGGGAAGGAAAGTTTTGATTCTCATTCTGCTCTGCTACTGAGTGCAACGTATATCTGAATCGTTCATTCATCTGCGAGCACGTTTTCATTCTTTTCTCTGACCAGTGCTGTTATCCTTTTTACTTCCTCAATCTAACACATTCACTTCAATTTTCTTACAATACCCGCGGATCTTTCTCATTCTCTCTCAAAAAGGGATGTTTTTCAGAACTATGGAAGCAATGGAGAGGCGTTAAGTACGGAAAGCTGGTTCCTCTCCCAAAGGCGTGTGTGATTCCACCGCTTCTAAATGTTCCCCAGAAAACCTTTCACCGTAGCATCGTAATAGCCCCCTTTAAGAAGCAGAGCAAAGCGGCCGAGAGTTTGATGCTCGAACCGCGCTTAGCCGCGGATTCCCATTCAATCGCACCAATCGCGGCTCCTGCTGCTTTTGCCGCTGAAGAAAGACGCCAGTCAGCCGGCTGCCGTGCACTGAATCTTGGCTTCAATAATCAGCCGGTAGCGGTTCTTCTCCAACAAATCGCGGTTTACACGTGAAAGTGACTCCGTTTCAGGAGTTGTAAGTGTATGTATGCTGCATCCCAGTGTTAGTGGGAGAGAAAGTTTTGATTGTCATTCTGCTCTACTACTGAATGCAACGTATGTCTGCATCGTTCATTCATCTACGAGCACGTTTTCATTCTTTTCTCTGACCAGTCTTTTTATTCTTTTCCTACCTTTTTTTAATATCGTCACTCAAGTTTTTCTTGCCAAACAAACAATTCATTCCCTTTTTCTTTTGGAACGGTATGGTATTCAGAGCTAAAAAGTCAAATAGTAGCGTTAACTACGTCAAGCTGCTTCTTCTTTCAAATGTATATTTGATTCCACCTCTTCTAAGTGTTCCCCAAAAGCACTGCAAGCGTAGATTTGCTAAAGCCACCTTAAACAAACATAGCAAACCGGTAGCGTGTTAATATTCGAACCGCGAAGAACCGCGTATCAGGCTCGAATCGCATCAATCGCGGCTCCTGCTGCTTTAACCGCTGAAGAAAGACGCCAGTCAGACGGCAGCAGTGCACTGAATCGCGGCTTCAATAATCAGCCGGTAGCGGTCCTATTCCAACAATTCGCGGTTTACACGTGAAAGTGACCCCGTTTCAGAAGTTGTAAGTGTTTGGATGCTGGATCCCAATGTTAATGGGAGGGTAAGATTTTATTCTCATTGTGCTCTGTTACTGTATGCAACAATGTCTGCATCGTTCATTCATCTACGAGCACGTTTGCATTCTTTTCTCTGACCAGTCTTGTTATTCTTTTTAGTAAATCTAGTTAATACACGAAAAAACTGTCTCTTGTCGAACACAAGTATCTCTCCAATTCTCCTTCGGAACCGTATGGTATTCAGAGTTATAGAAGCAAAAGAAAAACTTTTACTACGGAAACTGTTACTTCTCCTAAATGCATTGTGTGATTCCACAGCTTCTAATGTTTCCACGAAAACACTGTCATCAGAGCATTGCCAAAGCCACCTTTAACATGCACAGCAAAGCAGGAGCGAGCTTTATGTTCGAACAGCGCGGAACCGCGTATTCCGCTCGAATCGCATCAATCACGGCTACTAAAGCTTTTGCCGCTGAAGAAAGACGCCAGTCAGACGGCAGCAGTGCACTGAATCGCGGCTTTTCAAAAATCAGCCGGTAGCGGTCTAATTCCAACAATTCGCGGTTTACACGTGAAAGTGACTCCGTTTCAGGAGTTGTAAGTGAATGTGTGCTGGATTCCAATGTTAATGGGAAGGAAAGTTTTGATTCTCATTCTGCTCTGCTACTAAATGCAACGTATGTCTGCATCGTTCATTCATCTGCGAGCACGTTTTCATTCTTTTCCCTGACCAGTGCTGCAATCCTTTTTACTTCCTTAATCTAATACACTCACTTCAATTTTCTTACAATACCCGCGGATCTTTCTCATTCTCTCTCAAAAAGGGATGTTTTTCAGAACTATGAAAGCAATGGAGAGGCGTTAAGTACGGAAAGATAATTCCTCTCCCAAAGGTGTGTGTGATTCTACCGCTTCTAAATGTTCCCCAGAAAACCTTTTCACCGTAGCATCGGAATAGCTCCCTTTAGAAGCAGAGAAAAAGCGACAGAGAATTTGATGCTCGAACCGCGCTTAGCCGCGGATTCCCATTCAATCGCACCAATCGCGGCTCCTGCTGCTTTTGCCGCTGAAGAAAGACGCCAGTCAGCCGGCTGCCGTGCACTGAATCGCGTCATCAATAATCAGCCGGTAGCGGTTCTTCTCCAACAAATCGCGGTTTACACGTGAATGTGACTCCGTTTCAGGAGTTGTAAGTGTATGTATGCTGCATCCCAATGTTAGTGGGAGGGAAAGTTTTGATTGTCATTCTGCTCTACTACTGAATGCAACGTATGCCTGCATCGTTCATTCCTCTGCGAGCACGTTTTCATTCTTTTCTCTGACCAGTGTTGTTATTCTTTTTCGTACTTCTAGTTAATACATGGAAAAACTTTTTCTTGTCGAACACAAGTATCTTTCGATTCTCTTTTGCAAAAGTATGGTATTCAGAGATAAAGAAGCAAAAGAGAAAAGTTTATTACGGAAAGCTGTTTCTTCTCCTAATTACATTGTGTGATTCCACCGCTTCTAAGTGTTCCCCAAAAACACTGTCATCTGAGCATTGCAAAAGCTTCCTTTAACAAACATAGCAAACCGGCAGCGAGCTAATGTTCGAACCGCGGAAAACCGTGAATCATGTTCGAATCGCCTCAATCGCGGCTCCTGCTGCTTTTTCCGCTGAAGAAAGAAGCCAGTCAGTTGAAAGACGTGCACTGAATAGAGTCTTCAGTAATCAGCCGGCAGCGTTTCTATTCCAACAAATCGCGGTTTACACGTGAAAGTGACTCCAATTCTGGTATTGTTAGTGAATGGAAGCTGGATCCCAGTGTTAGTGAGAGGGAAAGTTTTGATTCTCATTCTGCTCTACTACAGAATGCAACGTATGCCTGCATCGTTCATTCCTCTGCGAGCACGTTTTCATTCTTTTCTCTGACCAGTCTTGTTATTCTTTTTTAGGTCCTCTAGTTAGTACCGTCACACAAGTTTTACTTGTCGAACACAAGTACCTTTCCGATTCTCTTTTGGAACGGTATGGTATTCAGAACTAAGGAAGTGAAATAGCAGCGTTAAGTACGTCAAGCTGTTTCTTCTTCCAAATGTATGTTTGATTCCACCTCTTCTAAGTGTTCCCCAAAAACACTGTCAGCAGAGCGTTGCAAAAGCCACTTTTAACAAGCAAAGCAAACCGGCAGCGTGTTAATGTTCGAACCGCGAAGAACCGCGTCTCAGGCTCGAATCGCATCAATCGCGGCTCCTGCTGCTTTTGCCGCTGAAGAAAGACGCCAGTCAGGCGGCAGCAGTGCACTGAATCGCGGCTTTTCAAAAATCAGCCGGTAGCGGTCTAATTCCAACAATTCGCGGTTTACACGTGAAAGTGACTCGGTTTCAGGAGTTGTAAGAGAATGTGTGCTGGATCCCAGTGTTCATGGGAAGGAAAGTTTTGATTCTCATTCTGCTCTGCTACTGAGTGCAACGTATATCTGAATCGTTCATTCATCTGCGAGCACGTTTTCATTCTTTTCTCTGACCAGTGCTGTTATCCTTTTTACTTCCTCAATCTAACACATTCACTTCAATTTTCTTACAATACCCGCGGATCTTTCTCATTCTCTCTCAAAAAGGGATGTTTTTCAGAACTATGGAAGCAATGGAGAGGCGTTAAGTACGGAAAGCTGGTTCCTCTCCCAAAGGCGTGTGTGATTCCACCGCTTCTAAATGTTCCCCAGAAAACCTTGTCACCGTAGCATCGTAATAGCCCCCTTTAAGAAGCAGAGCAAAGCGGCCGAGAGTTTGATGCTCGAACCGCGCTTAGCCGCGGATTCCCATTCAATCGCACCAATCGCGGCTCCTGCTGCTTTTGCCGCTGAAGAAAGACGCCAGTCAGCCGGCTGCCGTGCACTGAATCTTGGCTTCAATAATCAGCCGGTAGCGGTTCTTCTCCAACAAATCGCGGTTTACACGTGAAAGTGACTCCGTTTCAGGAGTTGTAAGTGTATGTATGCTGCATCCCAGTGTTAGTGGGAGAGAAAGTTTTGATTGTCATTCTGCTCTACTACTGAATGCTACGTATGTCTGCATCGTTCATTCATCTACGAGCACGTTTTCATTCTTTTCTCTGACCAGTCTTTTTATTCTTTTCCTACCTTTTTTTAATATCGTCACTCAAGTTTTTCTTGCCAAACAAACAATTCATTCCCTTTTTCTTTTGGAACGGTATGGTATTCAGAGCTAAATAGTCAAATAGTAGCGTTAACTACGTCAAGCTGCTTCTTCTTTCAAATGTATATTTGATTCCACCTCTTCTAAGTGTTCCCCAAAAGCACTGCAAGCGTAGATTTGCTAAAGCCACCTTAAACAAACATAGCAAACCGGTAGCGTGTTAATATTCGAACCGCGAAGAACCGCGTATCAGGCTCGAATCGCATCAATCGCGGCTCCTGCTGCTTTAACCGCTGAAGAAAGACGCCAGTCAGACGGCAGCAGTGCACTGAATCGCGGCTTCAATAATCAGCCGGTAGCGGTCCTATTCCAACAATTCGCGGTTTACACGTGAAAGTGACCCCGTTTCAGAAGTTGTAAGTGTTTGGATGCTGGATCCCAATGTTAATGGGAGGGTAAGATTTTATTCTCATTGTGCTCTGTTACTGTATGCAACAATGTCTGCATCGTTCATTCATCTACGAGCACGTTTGCATTCTTTTCTCTGACCAGTCTTGTTATTCTTTTTAGTAAATCTAGTTAATACACGAAAAAACTGTCTCTTGTCGAACACAAGTATCTCTCCAATTCTCCTTCGGAACCGTATGGTATTCAGAGTTATAGAAGCAGAAGAGAAACTTTTACTACGGAAAGCTGTTACTTCTCCTAAATGCATTGTGTGATTCCACAGCTTCTAATGTTTCCACGAAAACACTGTCATCAGAGCATTGCCAAAGCCACCTTTAACATGCACAGCAAAGCAGGAGCGAGCTTTATGTTCGAACAGCGCGGAACCGCGTATTCCGCTCGAATCGCATCAATCACGGCTACTAAAGCTTTTGCCGCTGAAGAAAGACGCCAGTCAGACGGCAGCAGTGCACTGAATCGCGGCTTTTCAAAAATCAGCCGGTAGCGGTCTAATTCCAACAATTCGCGGTTTACACGTGAAAGTGACTCCGTTTCAGGAGTTGTAAGTGAATGTGTGCTGGATTCCAATGTTAATGGGAAGGAAAGTTTTGATTCTCATTCTGCTCTGCTACTAAATGCAATTTATGTCTGCATCGTTCATTCATCTGCGAGCACGTTTTCATTCTTTTCTCTGACCAGTGCTGCAATCCTTTTTACTTCCTTAATCTAATACACTCACTTCAATTTTCTTACAATACCCGCGGATCTTTCTCATTCTCTCTCAAAAAGGGATGTTTTTCAGAACTATGAAAGCAATGGAGAGGCGTTAAGTACGGAAAGATAATTCCTCTCCCAAAGGTGTGTGTGATTCTACCGCTTCTAAATGTTCCCCAGAAAACCTTTTCACCGGAGCATCGGAATAGCTCCCTTTAGAAGCAGAGAAAAAGCGACAGAGAATTTGATGCTCGAACCGCGCTAAGCCGCGGATTCCCATTCAATCGCACCAATCGCGGCTCCTGCTGCTTTTGCCGCTGAAGAAAGACGCCAGTCAGCCGGCTGCCGTGCACTGAATCGCGTCATCAATAATCAGCCGGTAGCGGTTCTTCTCCAACAAATCGCGGTTTACACGTGAATGTGACTCCGTTTCAGGAGTTGTAAGTGTATGTATGCTGCATCCCAATGTTAGTGGGAGGGAAAGTTTTGATTGTCATTCTGCTCTACTACAGAATGCAACGTATGCCTGCATCGTTCATTCCTCTGCGAGCACGTTTTCATTCTTTTCTCTGACCAGTGTTGTTATTCTTTTTCGTACTTCTAGTTAATACATGGAAAAACTTTTTCTTGTCGAACACAAGTATCTTTCGATTCTCTTTTGCAAAAGTATGGTATTCAGAGATAAAGAAGCAAAAGAGAAAAGTTTATTACGGAAAGCTGTTTCTTCTCCTAATTGCATTGTGTGATTCCACCGCTTCTAAGTGTTCCCCAAAAACACTGTCATCTGAGCATTGCAAAAGCTTCCTTTAACAAACATAGCAAACCGGCAGCGAGCTAATGTTCGAACCGCGGGAAACCGTGAATCATGTTCGAATCGCCTCAATCGCGGCTCCTGCTGCTTTTTCCGCTGAAGAAAGAAGCCAGTCAGTTGAAAGACGTGCACTGAATAGCGTCTTCAGTAATCAGCCGGCAGCGTTTCTATTCCAACAAATCGCGGTTTACACGTGAAAGTGACTCCAATTCTGGTATTGTTAGTGAATGGAAGCTGGATCCCAGTGTTAGTGAGAGGGAAAGTTTTGATTCTCATTCTGCTCTACTACAGAATGCAACGTATGCCTGCATCGTTCATTCCTCTGCGAGCACGTTTTCATTCTTTTCTCTGACCAGTCTTGTTATTCTTTTTTAGGTCCTCTAGTTAGTACCGTCACACAAGTTTTACTTGTCGAACACAAGTACCTTTCCGATTCTCTTTTGGAACGGTATGGTATTCAGAACTAAGGAAGTGAAATAGCAGCGTTAAGTACGTCAAGCTGTTTCTTCTTCCAAATGTATGTTTGATTCCACCTCTTCTAAGTGTTCCCCAAAAACACTGTCAGCAGAGCGTTGCAAAAGCCACTTTTAACAAGCAAAGCAAACCGGCAGCGTGTTAATGTTCGAACCGCGAAGAACCGCGTCTCAGGCTCGAATCGCATCAATCGCGGCTCCTGCTGCTTTTGCCGCTGAAGAAAGACGCCAGTCAGGCGGCAGCAGTGCACTGAATCGCGGCTTTTCAAAAATCAGCCGGTAGCGGTCTAATTCCAACAATTCGCGGTTTACACGTGAAAGTGACTCGGTTTCAGGAGTTGTAAGAGAATGTGTGCTGGATCCCAGTGTTCATGGGAAGGAAAGTTTTGATTCTCATTCTGCTCTGCTACTGAGTGCAACGTATATCTGAATCGTTCATTCATCTGCGAGCACGTTTTCATTCTTTTCTCTGACCAGTGCTGTTATCCTTTTTACTTCCTCAATCTAACACATTCACTTCAATTTTCTTACAATACCCGCGGATCTTTCTCATTCTCTCTCAAAAAGGGATGTTTTTCAGAACTATGGAAGCAATGGAGAGGCGTTAAGTACGGAAAGCTGGTTCCTCTCCCAAAGGCGTGTGTGATTCCACCGCTTCTAAATGTTCCCCAGAAAACCTTTCACCGTAGCATCGTAATAGCCCCCTTTAAGAAGCAGAGCAAAGCGGCCGAGAGTTTGATGCTCGAACCGCGCTTAGCCGCGGATTCCCATTCAATCGCACCAATCGCGGCTCCTGCTGCTTTTGCCGCTGAAGAAAGACGCCAGTCAGCCGGCTGCCGTGCACTGAATCTTGGCTTCAATAATCAGCCGGTAGCGGTTCTTCTCCAACAAATCGCGGTTTACACGTGAAAGTGACTCCGTTTCAGGAGTTGTAAGTGTATGTATGCTGCATCCCAGTGTTAGTGGGAGAGAAAGTTTTGATTGTCATTCTGCTCTACTACTGAATGCTACGTATGTCTGCATCGTTCATTCATCTACGAGCACGTTTTCATTCTTTTCTCTGACCAGTGTTGTTATTCTTTTTCGTACTTCTAGTTAATACATGGAAAAACTTTTTCTTGTCGAACACAAGTATCTTTCGATTCTCTTTTGCAAAAGTATGGTATTCAGAGATAAAGAAGCAAAAGAGAAAAGTTTATTACGGAAAGCTGTTTCTTCTCCTAATTGCATTGTGTGATTCCACCGCTTCTAAGTGTTCCCCAAAAATTCTGTCATCTGAGCATTGCAAAAGCTTCCTTTAACAAACATAGCAAACCGGCAGCGAGCTAATGTTCGAACCGCGGGAAACCGTGAATCATGTTCGAATCGCCTCAATCGCGGCTCCTGCTGCTTTTTCCGCTGAAGAAAGAAGCCAGTCAGTTGAAAGACGTGCACTGAATAGCGTCTTCAGTAATCAGCCGGCAGCGTTTCTATTCCAACAAATCGCGGTTTACACGTGAAAGTGACTCCAATTCTGGTATTGTTAGTGAAAGGAAGCTGGATCCCAGTGTTAGTGAGAGGGAAAGTTTTGATTCTCATTCTGCTCTACTACAGAATGCAACGTATGCCTGCATCGTTCATTCCTCTGCGAGCACGTTTTCATTCTTTTCTCTGACCAGTCTTGTTATTCTTTTTTAGGTCCTCTAGTTAGTACCGTCACACAAGTTTTACTTGTCGAACACAAGTACCTTTCCGATTCTCTTTTGGAACGGTATGGTATTCAGAACTAAGGAAGTGAAATAGCAGCGTTAAGTACGTCAAGCTGTTTCTTCTTCCAAATGTATGTTTGATTCCACCTCTTCTAAGTGTTCCCCAAAAACACTGTCAGCAGAGCGTTGCAAAAGCCACTTTTAACAAGCAAAGCAAACCGGCAGCGTGTTAATGTTCGAACCGCGAAGAACCGCGTCTCAGGCTCGAATCGCATCAATCGCGGCTCCTGCTGCTTTTGCCGCTGAAGAAAGACGCCAGTCAGGCGGCAGCAGTGCACTGAATCGCGGCTTTTCAAAAATCAGCCGGTAGCGGTCTAATTCCAACAATTCGCGGTTTACACGTGAAAGTGACTCGGTTTCAGGAGTTGTAAGAGAATGTGTGCTGGATCCCAGTTTTAATAGGAGTGAAAGTTTTGATTCTCATTCTGCTAGTCTTGTTATTCCTTTTCCTACCTCTTTTTAATATCGTCACACAGGTTTTTCTTGCCAAACAAACAATTCATTCCCTTTTTCTTTTGGAACGGTATGGTATTCAGAGCTAAAAAGTCCAAAAGTAGCGTTAAGTACGTTAAACTTTTTCTTCTACCAAATGTATGTTTGATTCCACCTCTTCTAAGTGTTCCCCAAAAACACTATCATCGGAGCTTTGCAAAAGCCTTCTTTAACAAGCAGAGCAAACCGGCAGAGTGTTAATATTCGAACCGCTCAGAACCTCGGATTCCGCTCGAATCTCATCAATCGCGGCTACTGCTGCTTTTGCCGCTGAAGAAAGACGCCAGTCAGGCGGCAGCAGTGCACTGAATCGCGGCTTTTCAAAAATCAGCCGGTAGCGGTCCTATTCCAACAATTCGCGGTTTACACGTGAAAGTGACTCGGTTTCAGGAGTTGGAAGAGAATGTGTGCTGGATCCCAGTGTTAATGGGAAGGAAAGTTTTGATTCTCATTCTGCTCTGCTACTGAATGCAACGTATGTCTGCATCGTTCATTCATCTGCGAGCACGTTTTCATTCTTTTCTCTGACCAGTGCTGCAATCCTTTTTACTTCCTTAATCTAATACACTCTCTTGAATTTTCTTACAATACCCGCGGATCTTTCTCATTCTCTCTCAAAAAGGGATGTTTTTCAGAACTATGGAAGCAATGGAGAGGCGTTAAGTACGGAAAGCTGGTTCCTCTCCCAAAGGCGTGTGTGATTCCACCGCTTCTAAATGTTCCCCAGAAAACCTTTCACCGTAGCATCGTAATAGCCCCCTTTAAGAAGCAGAGCAAAGCGGCCGAGAGTTTGATGCTCGAACCGCGCTGAGCCGCGGATTCCCATTCAATCGCACCAATCGCGGCTCCTGCTGCTTTTGCCGCTGAAGAAAGACGCCAGTCAGCCGGCTGCCGTGCACTGAATATTGGCTTCAATAATCAGCCGGTAGCGGTTCTTCTCCAACAAATCGCGGTTTACACGTGAAAGTGACTCCGTTTCAGGAGTTGTAAGTGTATGTATGCTGCATCCCAGTGTTAGTGGGAGAGAAAGTTTTGATTGTCATTCTGCTCTACTACTGAATGCAACGTATGTCTGCATCGTTCATTCATCTACGAGCACGTTTTCATTCTTTTCTCTGACCAGTCTTGTTATTCTTTTCCTACCTTTTTTTAATATCGTCTCAAGTTTTTCTTGCCAAACAAACAATTCATTCCCTTTTTCTTTTGGAACGGTATGGTATTCAGAGCTAAAAGTCAAATAGTAGCGTTAAGTACGTCAAGCTGTTTCTTCTATCAAATGTATATTTGATTCCACCTCTTCTAAGTGTTCCCCAAAAGCACTGCAAGCGTAGATTTGCTAAAGCCACCTTAAACAAACATAGCAAACCGGCAGCGTGTTAATGTTCGAACCGCGAAGAACCGCGTCTCAGGCTCGAATCGCATCAATCGCGGCTCCTGCTGCTTTTACCGCTGAAGAAAGACGCCAGTCAGGCGGCAGCAGTGCACTGAATCGCGGCTTCAATAATCAGCCGGTAGCGGTCCTATTCCAACAATTCGCGGTTTACACGTGAAAGTGACTCCGTTTCAGGAGTTGTGTTTGGATGCTGGATCCCAATGTTAATGGGAGGGTAATATTTTATTCTCATTGTGCTCTGTTACTGTATGCAACAATGTCTGCATCGTTCATTCATCTACGAGCACGTTTGCATTCTTTTCTCTGACCAGCTTTGTTACTCTTTTTAGTAAATCTAGTTAATACACGAAAAAACTGTCTCTTGTCGAACACAAGTATCTCTCCAATTCTCCTTCGGAACCGTATGGTATTCAGAGTTATAGAAGCAAAAGAGAAACTTTTACTACGGAAAGCTGTTACTTCTCCTAAATGCATTGTGTGATTCCACAGCTTCTAATGTTTCCACGAAAACACTGTCATCAGAGCATTGCCAAAGCCACCTTTAACATGCACAGCAAAGCAGGAGCGAGCTTTATGTTCGAACAGCGCGGAACCGCGTATTCCGCTCGAATCGCATCAATCGCGGCTACTGCTGCTTTTGCCGCTGAAGAAAGACGCCAGTCAGACGGCAGCAGTGCACTGAATCGCGGCTTTTCAAAAATCAGCCGGTAGCGGTCCTATTCCAACAATTCGCGGTTTACACGTGAAAGTGACTCCGTTTCAGGAGTTGTAAGTGAATGTGTGCTGGATCCCAGTGTTAATGGGAAGGAAAGTTTTGATTCTCATTCTGCTCTGCTACTGAATGCAACGTATGTCTGCATCGTTCATTCATCTGCGAGCACGTTTTCATTCTTTTCTCTGACCAGTGCTGCAATCCTTTTTACTTCCTTAATCTAATACACTCACTTCAATTTTCTTACAATACCCGCGGATCTTTCTCATTCTCTCTCAAAAAGGGATGTTTTTCAGAACTATGAAAGCAATGGAGAGGCGTTAAGTACGGAAAGATAATTCCTCTCCCAAAGGTGTGTGTGATTCTACCGCTTCTAAATGTTCCCCAGAAAACCTTTTCACCGGAGCATCGGAATAGCTCCCTTTAGAAGCAGAGAAAAAGCTACAGAGAATTTGATGCTCGAACCGCGCTAAGCCGCGGATTCCGATTCAATCGCACCAATCGCGGCTCCTGCTGCTTTTGCCGCTGAAGAAAGACGCCAGTCAGCCGGCTGCCGTGCACTGAATCGCGTCATCAATAATCAGCCGGTAGCGGTTCTTCTCCAACAAATCGCGGTTTACACGTGAATGTGACTCCGTTTCAGGAGTTGTAAGTGAATGTGTGCTGCATCCCAATGTTAGTGGGAGGGAAAGTTTTGATTCTCATTCTGCTCTACTACAGAATGCAACGTATGCCTGCATCGTTCATTCCTCTGCGAGCACGTTTTCATTCTTTTCTCTGACCAGTGTTGTTATTCTTTTTCGTACTTCTAGTTAATACATGGAAAAACTTTTTCTTGTCGAACACAAGTATCTTTCGATTCTCTTTTGCAAAAGTATGGTATTCAGAGATAAAGAAGCAAAAGAGAAAAGTTTATTACGGAAAGCTGTTTCTTCTCCTAATTGCATTGTGTGATTCCACCGCTTCTAAGTGTTCCCCAAAAACACTGTCATCTGAGCATTGCAAAAGCTTCCTTTAACAAACATAGCAAACCGGCAGCGAGCTAATGTTCGAACCGCGGAAAACCGTGAATCATGTTCGAATCGCCTCAATCGCGGCTCCTGCTGCTTTTTCCGCTGAAGAAAGAAGCCAGTCAGTTGAAAGACGTGCACTGAATAGCGTCTTCAGTAATCAGCCGGCAGCGTTTCTATTCCAACAAATCGCGGTTTACACGTGAAAGTGACTCCAATTCTGGTGTTGTTAGTGAATGGAAGCTGGATCCCAGTGTTAGTGAGAGGGAAAGTTTTGATTCTCATTCTGCTCTACTACTGAATGCAACGTATGTCTGCATCATTCATTCATCTACGAGCACGTTTTCATTCTTTTCTCTGACCAGTCTTGTTATTCCTTTTCCTACCTCTTTTTAATATCGTCACACAAGTTTTTCTTGCCAAACAAACAATTCATTCCCTTTTTCTTTTGGAACGGTATGGTATTCAGAGCTAAAAAGTCAAATAGTAGCGTTAAGTACGTTAAACTTTTTCTTCTACCAAATGTATGTTTGATTCCACCTCTTCTAAGTGTTCCCCAAAAACACTGTCAGCGGAGCGTTGCAAAAGCCACTTTTAACAAGCAAAGCAAACCGGCAGCGTGTTAATGTTCGAACCGCGAAGAACCGCGTCTCAGGCTCGAATCGCATCAATCGCGGCTCCTGCTGCTTTTGCCGCTGAAGAAAGACGCCAGCCAGACGGCAGCAGTGCACTGAATCGCGGCTTTTCAAAAATCAGCCGGTAGCGGTCCTATTCCAACAATTCGCGGTTTACACGTGAAAGTGACTCGGTTTCAGGAGTTGGAAGTGAATGTATGCTGGATCCTATTGTTACTGGGAAGGGAAGTTTTGATTCTCATTCTGCTCTGTTACTGTATGCAACGTATGTCTGAATCGTTCATTCATCTACGAGCACGTTTTCATTCTTTTCTCTGACCAGTGTTGTTATTCTTTTTTGTACCTAGAGTTATTACACGAAAAAATCTTTTTCTTGTCGAACACAAGTATCTTTCCGACTCTCTTTTGGAACGGTATGGTATTCAGAGTTAAGGTTGCGAAATAGTAGCGTTAAGTACGTCAAGCTTTTTCTTCTACGAAATGTTTGTGTGATTCCAACGCTTCTAAGTGTTCCACAAAAACACTGATATCGGAGCATTGCAAAAGCCACCTTTAGCAAACATAGCAAATCGGCAGCATGCTCATGTTCGAACCGCGCTGTACCGCGATTGCGCTCGAATCGCATCAATCGTGGCTTACTGCTGCGTTTGCCGCTGAAGAAAGACGCCATTCAGCCAGCTGCCGTGTACTGAAGAGCGGATTCAATGATCCGCCGATGAAGGTTATATTCCAACAAATCGCATTTTACCCGAGAAATTGAGCCCTTTGAAGGAGTTTCAGTGAATGTATGCTGGATCCCAATGTTAGTGGGAGGGAAAGATTTGATTCTCATTCTTCTCTGCTACTCAATGCAAAGTATGTCTGCATCATTCATTCATCTGCGAGCACGATTTCATTCATTTCTCTGACTAGTGTTATTGTCCTTTTTAGTACCTCTAGTTAATACCGTCACACAAGCTTTTCTTGCCAAGCTGATCATTCCCATTTTCTTTTGGCACGGTATGGTATTCAGAGTAAAGGAAGAAAAATAGTAGCGTTAAGTACATCAAGCTGTTTCCTCTACCAAATGGATGTGTGATTCCACCGCTTATAAGTGTTCCCCAAAAACACTGTCATCTGAGCATTGCAAAAGCTACCTTTTACAAACATAGCAAACCGGCAGCGAGCTAATGTTCGAACCGCGGAAAACCGTGAATCATGTTCGAATCGCATCAATCGCGGCTCCTGCTGCTTTTGCCGCTGAAGAAAGAAGCCAGTCACTTGAAAGACGTGCACTGAATAGCGTCTTCAGTAATCAGCCGGTAGCGGTTCTTCTCCAACAAATCGCGGTTTACATGTGAAAGTGACTTGGTTTCAGGAGTTGTAAGTGTATGTATGCTGCATCCCAGTGTTAGTGGGAGAGAAAGTTTTGATTCTCATTCTGCTCTACTACTGAATGCAACGTATGTCTGCATCATTCATTCATCTACGAGCACGTTTTCATTCTTTTCTCTGACCAGTCTTGTTATCCTTTTTCCTACCTCTAGTTAATACCGTCACACAAGTTTTACTTGTCGAACACAAGTACCTTTCCGATTCTCTTTTGGAACGGTATGGTATTCAGAACTAAGGAAGTGAAATAGAAGCGTTAAGTCCGTCAAGCTGTTTCTTCTTCCAAATGTATGTTTGATTCCACCTCTTCTAAGTGTTCCCCAAAAACACTGTCAGCGGAGCGTTGCAAAAGCCACTTTTAACAAGCAAAGCAAACCGGCAGCGTGTTAATGTTCGAACCGCGAAGAACCGTGTATCAGGCTCGAATCGCATCAATCGCCGCTACTGCTGCTTTTGCCGCTGAAGAAAGACGCCAGTCAGACGGCAGCAGTGCACTGAATCGCGGCTTTTCAAAAATCAGCCGGTAGCGGTCCTATTCCAACAATTCGCGGTTTACACGTGAAAGTGACTCGGTTTCAGGAGTTGTAAGAGAATGTGTGCTGGATCCCAGTGTTAATGGGAAGGAAAGATTTGATTCTCATTCTGCTCTGCTACTGAATGCAACGTATGTCTGCATCGTTCATTCATCTGCGAGCACGTTTTCATTCTTTTCTCTGACCAGTGCTCTTATCCTTTTTACTTCCTCAATCTAACACATTCACTTCAATTTTCTTACAATACCCGCGGATCTTTCTCATTCTCTCTCAAAATGTATGTTTTTCAGAACTATGGAAGCAATGGAGAGGCGTGAAGTACGGAAAGCTGGTTCCTCTCCCAAAGGCGTGTGTGATTCCACCGCTTCTAAGGGTTCCCCAGAAAACCTTGTCACCGGAGCATCGGAATAGCCCCCTTTAAGAAGCAGAGCAAAGCGGCCGAGAGTTTGATGCTCGAACCGCGCTTAGCCGCGGATTCCCATTCAATCGCATCAATCGCGGCTCCTGCTGCTTTTGCCGCTGAAGAAAGACACCAGTCAGCCGGCTGCCGTGCACTCAATAGCGCCTTCTCTAATCAGCCGGCATCGGTCCTATTCCAACACATACGCTAAAGCTAAACCTCACCCTACTCTCACCCTTACGCACCAGCTAACCCTGCCTCAATCCCTACATACAGATCAAATCCGAAACCTAAACCTAACCCTAAACCTCAACTTCATGCTAACATCAACACTCAACCTAATCCTATCCCTAAATAGAATCATCACATTGAGAAACACTTTCTCCCTAACCCTAATCCTAAATCGAATCCGAAACCTCAAAGAATCCCAAACCCTTTCCATAGCTCTAACCCAATGCTGAACCCTACCCTGACCCACTTTCACTACCCCTTACCATAAAACTCAATCAACACCAAAACCCACCCCTGACACTAAACCTAACACTAATTCTTATCCTAACCCTAACCCTAATCCGAACCAAAACCCAAGCCCTAACCCGAGCACAAAGCCTTACCTTGCCCCTCATTCTATTCTGAACCCTAACCGGAAACCTAACACTTACCCTAAGACCAACCCTTTCCCTAAACAGAAACCTATCCCTAGCAGAAGCGGAACCCAAGCAAAAACTCCTACTTTAACACCAACCCCAAGTTGATGCCCAAGCCTAAACCTGACACATAGCATCAGATTACCACAACCCTCACCTCAACTCTAACCCCAACCCTAACACTAAGACTTACCCTAGCTATCTGATGGTCCTCATACCCTATTCCAATTCCTAAACCCAACGCAAACACCACACCAAAAGCAATGCCTACCATTTTCCAAACCTGAAACTTAAAGTCAACCTAAACCTTACTCTAACCGTATATCAAACCCTGACCATTAGCCTCATTGTGACTCTAAGTCTGCCTTCAATCGAAATCTGACCCTAAAACCAACCCCAACTCAAAGCCCAACCCTAAACCTAAAGCTAAGCATCAGATTACCGCAGATCTCACCTAACCTATCCCTACTTCTAACCCCAAACCCAATCCAAACGTCAAACCTATTCCTAACCTAACACTAAGCCAGAACCCAACCCAAGGCCTACCCCTTCTCTCAGCCTAACACTCAAACTAACCTAGACCCAAAACCAACCCTAAATCAAATCCTAACCCTCCCCCTTACTCTATCCTGTACCCAAGCAAGGCGTAACCCTTCTCTGATCCTAAAACTAAATAGAGCTCGACCTCATACTCTAAACCTTCATCTACACCAAAACCTAACCCTATCCCTAATCCAAAACCTAACCCTAAACCTAACCCGAACTCTAACCTTAATCCTAAACCTAAACCTTACCCTAACCCTAAGCCTAACCTTAACCCTAAGCCTTCTCTGAACCTCAAACTAAAGAGAACCCTAGCCCTTGCACTAAACCTTCAGCTACACAAAAAAATAACCCTAACCTAATCCTAAAACAAAACCCTAAACCTAACCCAAAGCATCAGATTACCACAACCCTAACCTGACACCTACACTCAAATGCATCCTTCCCCTTATTTGAAGCAAAGTGAAATCCTAAATGGAATTCATAGGAAGAGCGAATTCACCAATCTTCATCGTATACAATGCACAATACATATACAATATACATACAAAGCGTACAAGGAAATGACTGAGTTTTCTCGTCTGTTTAAAAAAAACCAAACCAAAACAAAAAAACGTTTTACATTTTTCTTAGAGTGGTTTGTAGATAGTCCGAAGTCTTGGACACCTCCCACTGGGGTCCTGTGTCACGGATTGGTCCTTTCACATGGCTTGCATGGATCCATCTGCGCTCAGCTGTCCGGATGGCTGTTTCTGTTGTTAATAAAACAAGAAAAGGTCCTTCCCAGCGGGGAGTTAGAGATGACTCTTTCCACGTTTTAATTTAAACCTTGTCTCCTGGACAGATTCCATGTATTGCCATATCTAGCGGAGGCCGTTGGACCACCAGTCCTTCCATTCTTCATTCATTCCTTCTCTTATTCATTTCAATTCAATATTCCTGTATTTTCTTCTACCTTGGGATGTTCCGATGGGAGTTCTAAATCATATGGCATTCCATATCCCATTTCAAAAGGTGATATTCCAGTCTCTCTTCTTGGTTCTGTTCTTCAGTTAAGTAGTGCCAGTGGCAAACACTTCATCCAAGACATCTTGGTTTCAATCATTCCTTTAGTAAGCCGCTTTGGAAGTTCCCCATTCGACCTTTCTACTTTTCCAGAGCTCTGTGGGTGCCATGGGGTGCGATATTCCCATTTGGTCCCCATTGGAGCTAAAGCCTCTTACACTGCCTTTAATACAAAGTGAGGGTCTCTAGCTGAATCTGCAACTTCCATGTTCCCATATCTGGGGATAATATGTTCGAACAATGTCTTGATTACTGTCTGGGCTGTTGCCCTAGCGGTGGGGTAGGCCTCCAGAAAATGTGTTCAATGGGCGATTCTTCCTAAGAAGTACTTCTATCTTCCAACCCTGGGGAGATCTGTGAAGTCTATCTGCATTTGAGCAAAAGGTCTGACAGCCCATTCCCTTCCTCCCTGTATTTTTTCCCTCAGTTGTTTCTTTCCTTTCCTACAAATCATACAATGATCTACAATTCCTTTGGCTATGCTAGAAATGCCTATACACATCTATTTCATTGTGAATTGGTCCACCAAGGCCTGAAGCCCGCAATGAGTCTGCTTAGGAAATTCTCCTCATCTTCTCCAAGCTTTAGGGATTACCTCTCTTCCATCCGGTAATAACCATTTTCCCTCCTTTTCCTCAACCTCCATTTGTCGGAGCCGCTCTTTTCGCTTCTTCATCAGCAAAATTAGTTCCCCTTATTTCAGCCGACATCGCCCTCTGGTGCCTTTCCGTGTACTACTGCGCTTTTCTCTGGTTCTCTTCTTGCCCTCAGAGTTTGTCTTCTTAACGACTGGTGAATTAACCCTTTCCCGGGTGAGTTTACCAATCCTCTTTCCTCCCATCTTTTTCCCAAGGTATGGACTACCCCATACGCATACCTAGAATCTGTAGAGATAGTCCCAATGCTTCCTTTCAACATTTGAAGGGCTGTAAGGATTGTATAGAATTTCACAGCCTGAGCTGACCACGTTCTATCCAATGGTCCCTATTCAATTACTGGAAATGTTTTCCCGTTTAGTAGAGCATCCCCTGATTTTCCTTTTCCTTCTACCACCCGGGAGGAGCCATCTACAAATCATTTGCCCCCTTCTAATAACTTCTCCTCTTCTAAGTCCTCCCCTCTTTTAGCCTGATACTCTATACACTGAATGCAATCATGGCTTAAATCTTCATCTGGTTCCCCATAGAAAAATTGAGCAGGATTTGGCAAACTTGGAGTTTCTATTTCTAATTGAGGAGAATGGATTAGGATTCCTTCCTATTTCAATAGTCTAGCGTCTGTAATCCACTTCTCTGCTTTTTCTTGTAGTACTCCCCTTATTGTCATGTGGACTATACACTTGTAATTCACCCCTGAAAGTCATCTTCCCTGCTTCTTCTACTAACAGAGCTACAGCAACTATTGCTCGTAGACAGGTAGGCCACCCACGGCTAACGGGATCCAAGAGTTTTGAAAAGTATCCTGCTGGCTTCTTCTTCCCGGCCCATTCCTGGGTCACTACTCCAAAAGCGATCCCTTCATCTGTATTTACAAAAAGGTAAAATGGGCTTTTTAGATCAGGTAAGCTTAACGCTGGTGCATGAAGAAGATCTACCTTGAAGTCTTCTAATCTTTGCTCATCCTCCTGGCTCCACTTTCTTCAGCCATCTTGTACTAGTTTCTGCTATAAAAGCTTTACCTTACTGCTATCATTCTCAATCCATTGTCGACAGCATCCTAGCAGCCCTAACATCTGCCTCACCTGCCTCTTGCCTCTTGGGGCTTTTCAAGATCAAATCCCATTTGCCCGTTCTGGATCTAATGTCTTATTTCCCTTGCTTAACCAATGTCCCAAATATTTCACTTCCTCTTCTGTAAATTGGCATTTTGCCTTTGAAACTTGGAACCCCTTTGAACCAAAGAAATGCAATAGTTTAATGCTCTCCTGTCTAACTGTCTCCTCGCCTGCTCCAGCTAATAGTAAGTCATCTACATATTGCACTAAGGTTACCTGTGGGTTTAGTTCATCAGTTTTTAGTACTTGCTCAAGGGCTTGCCCAAACAAGTTAGGGATTCTGTGAATCCCTGTGGGAGCACTGTCCCTCTGAGTTGTTGTTTTCTATGGGGGTTTGGATCTTCCCACTCGAAGACAAAGTAGTCTCTGCATTCTGCCGTCAGGGGGCAGGTCCAAAAAGCATCCTTGAAATCAATTCCACTATACTACTGAGATTCTGGCTTCAATTGACCGAGCAGCGGATAGGGGTTTGCCACTACTGGGAAGCGGGGAATTGTTCTCTCCTTAATTTCCCTTGAGTCGTGGACCAATCTGTATGTGCCATAAGGTTTTTTTTTTTACATGGAGTATGGGAGTATTCTAGGGAGACATACAAGGCTCTAATAGTTCTTTAGATATTAATCTCTCCATTTCAGGTTGTAGCCCTGATTTACCTTCCTGTGAAATGGGATATTGTTTCACCCTAATTGGAATGCCTGGGTCCTTTAGAATCACTTCAAAGGGTTCTATGTCTAACTTCCCTACTGATTCTGGACTCTACCAAACTTCTGGGTTAATTCTAGCCTCATCTTCTATCGTTAGAGTACGTTGCTGAACAGTTAATTCTCTATCTTTTACTTCCAAATTTATTCCTAACTCCACAATTCAATCTCTCCCTAGCAAATTCTATTCTGCTTCAGGTACCAATAAAAAAGACTCAGTTCCATAGGTGCTAGGTGATTCTATTTCTACCTGCTTTACAACAGGTACCATAAAAGGTTCCCCTTTTGTTCCAATTACTTGTAGCTCTTCCGAGGATAAAGAACATCCTCGAGGTAAATATTGAACAGTCGATCTTTCTGCCCCAGACTCTACCAAAAATTCCATTTCCTGACGCTGAGAACCCAATTTCAATTTTATCAAGGGCTTGTTTCTTTCCCAGGTCCCCAGCACATAGAGTCCCTGACCCCCTCAGTCCTCCTGAAACATTTGCTCGTCCCAGATTCTCTTTCTACAGTCTTTCTTCATGTGTCCCTTTTTCTGACAGTAGAAGCATTCAACTGTCCTCATATCTCTGGGTCTGTTCTGCTTGGGTTGAAGCGCATTTTCTGCCCGAGGAATATTCCCTCTTCTCCTTGCCTGGAACGCCCCCTTCTGTCCTTCTCTTACCGCGGCTATCAGACTTCCAGCTTGCCTCTTCTGAGTCTCCTCCTCTCTCCTTAACGTATACTTTCTGAGCCTCTCTCAGCAATTCATCTAATCCTCTCTCCTGCCAGTCCTCCAGCTTCTCTAGTTTCCTTCCAATATCTGTCCAGGACCTAGCTTCAAACCGCGTTTTCAGGAGAGCTCGCCCCACGGGGTAGCAGGATCTAATCCTGAATAGAACTGTACATTTCTGCATAGTCTCTCTAACCACTCAGTAGGAGTTTCATCTTTTTTCCGTTGCTTGCCTTATTTGCCTTATTGATATTCTGTCCCCGAGGGACAGATTCTCTAATCCCTTGAATAATAAGAACTCGCAAATCTGCCATGTGAGTACCATGTTCCTGGCTCTGATTATCCCAATTGGGCCGCTGTAAGGGTCACTTTAGATCTGCTCCTGGGCCAGACGGGTGTTGCTGATCCCAGATTCACGTACCTGCCCTCCTGATCATATCCCTTTCTTCTGCTCTAAATAGTATGCCCAAAATTGCCTGTGTTTCATCCCAAGTTAAATGGTTGGGACCTGAAGATTGATCTAGCCTCTCGGAGACCCCTCAAGGATCCTCCTGCAAATTCCCCATCTCCTTCTGAAATTCCCTTATGTATCTCCTGAGTTGAAGGGAACTGAAACATAGCCAGCTCCTGGCTTTGATCCTCCGGTAGCTACAGGTATTTCTCTTCAAGGGAGAACGTTTCCTCCTTGACCCCTCTCCTGCCTAGCTTGCCTTCTAGTGATCCTTCTCCTAGGGAAGTCTAGGGGTTCACATTCAGGTTCATCTCCCAAGTCAGATTCAGCTTGCTCCGGCGGAGCCGCTGGATTCTGTTCGGGGGGAGCGTAAGGCGGGGGGATAGTGTATAATGTCCTCCTCTGTTGTATTCCTTTTTTTAATTAGGGGGAACAGAAAGGTTCCAATATCAGATTCTACACATCATTTGCATACTCACCATCTTCCAGATTCAAAGGCTGTTTTTCATTTGCATAAGCGTTTAGAGCCTGGCAGATCCGGTCCTCAAAGGACCCAAATACTGGCCAGAACAGCTGATCTGCCCTTCTCTGCTTTCCTCCCCATACCTCCATACAGTCATGTACCATCTTCACCTCACTCTTTCCTCGTCTAGAGGGAGAATCACCCCAATGTTTTAACATTAAACCTAGGGGGCTTTCTAGTGGTATGTCCGGTAGCTTTACCTGCGAGCTGTACCTAGAGTTCGGAGCTACAGGTCTCTGCACAGAAGTTCCCCAGCCCAGGGGCCGTCCGAAGACGGGGTGCTCCCCTGGAGTGGGAATTCCACAGCAGAGTCGCCTGGATCCGAGTCACGGCACCAAATTGTTAGAGGTGTGAAGAGAACGATACGCACCAACTGTTGCCAACAGTAAGGAATTTATTGAGCAAGCAAGAAATGAGCGGAACAGCGCTGGGCGGCTGGGAGTCTCCTCTGCACCAGAGGTGCTCAACAGGGCCCCCCAACCCCTCTTTTCATTGTCCCTTATCTCTGCATTCATGTCTTATCTTTCTCTTCCTGGGCTGCGCTGGCTGTTATCTGGGGGTCGTTCTCTGCCTCCTGGCGATCGAGATGATGAAGGCCATAGTTTTCCTCAGCTCCGATCACGCGCGCTCAAGAGGAGATTTTCACTTCTTTTTCTTTTGCAGTTTCTCCAAAGGTCACTGCTATCTGTTGTTCATTGTCCAGGTGTTAGAACTAAGCGCTGTGGCTCCAACTTGCACAAACTACAGTTTTTAGACAAAACATCGATATATCTCTTTTGAGACTTCTACAAACTACATAGTTCTCAGAAAAAAAAACACGCTGAAAAACACGGACACATCTGTCTCGAGTCGGTTTGATTAACAAGTAGAGAACTCATTTTTACCACATCCTTACCCTAAGCCTAACACTCACCTTAAACCTAACCCTAACCCTGTACCTAGCCTGAACCCTAAGCATAACCCTAAACCTATCCCTATTCCTATCCTCAACAGTAACCCAAACCCTAATCCTAACACTGACACTCAACCTAGTTCTAATGCTGTATCTAACCTTAGAACTCAAACAAACCCTATCCCTAAGCCTAATCCTAAATCGAATTCTAACCCTTACCTATACACTATCCCTATCCCCAAAACTCTTTTCCTATACCTAACCCTAACCACAAGACTTACCTTAACCTAACCCTAACAGCAATCCCAGGCCTAACCCTAACACTAACCTGAAACCTAATCCTATTCCTAACCTTAACCCTAACCAGAGGCCTAACCCTAATCTGACCCTTACACTCAAACTGACCCTGCCCCTAACCCTAAACACAGATCGCATCCTAAACCTAAACCTAAACCTAAAACTTCCCCTAATGCTAACATGAACACTCAACCTAATCCTAGCTCTAAACACAATCATAAAACTGAGAAAAACTTTTTCCCTAACCCTAATCCTAAACCTAATCCAAAACCTAAAACAATCCCAAACCCTTTCCCTATCTCTAACCCTAACCCAGAATCTAAACCTAACCCTATTACTAAACCCAATCTTACACCTAACCCTATTCCATAACCTAAACTTACCCTAACACTGTATCACTAAATCTTTCCCTAATCGTAACCCTAACCCTAAACATAACCTTACCCTAGTACTAAAACAAACTTACCCATAACCCTAACCCAAAACCTAACAGAACCCTAGTCCTAACCATAATCCTAACCCTAACTCAAACCCTAAATCTAACACTAATCCTTACCCTAAACAGAACTCGAAGCATTTCCCAAATCCTAATTCTAACTCTACCCTAACCCTAACCCAAACTCAGACCCTACCACAAAACCCAAGTGGAAGCCCAACCCTAAACCTAACCAAAAGCATCAGATCACCACAACCCTCACCTAAATCTATCCCAAAACATGTTCCTAATATTAAACCAAATCCTAATCCAAACACTAACCCTACAACTATTCCTAAACCTTTACTTAACACAAAGCCAAACCCGAGGCCTACCCCTTACCTCACCCTGACACTCAAACTAACCCTACCCCTAACCCTACATACAAATCCAATCCTAAGTCTAACCCTAAACTTAACCCTAATGCTACTCCTAACATGAACACTTCACCTACTTCTGTCCCTGACGCTAACACTCAAATTATCCCTAACCCTTACCCTAAACCGAAATCTACACCAAAACCTAACCCTTGCCCTAACCCTGACCCTGAAGCTGACCCTAACCCTAGCCTAAACCCTAACCCTAACCAGTCGCAGAAAAGGCCTGAATCCATACAGCCTTTTCACTGTGAAAATCTGGGAGAGAAAATCTGGCTTACCATGGAGATCTCAGCTTTAAGGAAATCTAAAAACAAAACAAAGCATGCAGTTCCCAGATTCCCAGCAACATTTTTCCCCATACTTTCACCACCATAGATTGAGAAGACCATTTGCTGGACTTACACAGTGTCAGCAGGGTGAACCACATTTGGTCAGTGCACAACATTAATTACCACTTGCTCCACAGGCACAGGACAGACGGCCTCAGCGGTTAAGCACCCAGCCACTACAGGGATACACTTTCTGATTCACACTGCTGCAAAACGGCACCCATCTATTGTGCAAGTACCTGCTGTAAACCGTAACACAGAAACTCTAGCAGCTACGGAAATCAGGAAAGAAATACTTCAAGAACTAATCAATACTTCTACTCAAAGGACGTATGAATATACTTCAAGTAGACTTCAGCTTCCAGGACCACGACATCCCAAGGTCCTGGAACAGAAAAACAACTCCGAATTTAATTCCAGAACTGGATCAAGAAATTCAGTCAGTGAGATCAAGACATTCACCCAGACAGCCACAGCTCATCAACCTCACCTTCATTTCCACCCAACAGAATAATGCTATGTAAACTACATAGCATAACACGCCCTGCCCCCTTTCTTGCAATATCCTGAATATAAAATCCCTTTTCTTTTTTTTTTCCGTTATCCAAAATTTACATAGGAATACCTTCTTGATCATATTTAACGTGCACTCAAAAACAGCATCAAAGATCTGAGGTATTTCAGCAGCGATGTGCCCACCCAGCTTCTTTACAGCCACAGCCACAGCACCCAGTACTGCAGGCTCTCTAGCAGCTGGAACATTTCTCTGGTAGTCAATGAGAGCGGCACCCAACAAGGGAGGAACAAAGTTTTCAGCAACCTACATCAAGAGCAAGACATGCTTAGAGCAGTGCAGTTACCCAACAAAGCCTCACACAGCAGTTCGGAAAGAAGCTAAAAATGAACTTACACGCCCACATGCTTCCCACACACTGTGTTCATCCAGCAGTGCTTGCCTGAGGGCTCTCCTACACCTTCCTGCTTCCCCTTAGGACTGCTTTCAGCTGACACCACCTGAAGCACTCAAAACACAGCTCAGGCCTACCCCTGTATGATCACAGCTTATCATCCTTCCTGCAGATATTGCAGTTCTGAAGCCAGTTCTTGTGAACAGAACAGTGTTAACTGCACTGCAGCAAAAGAGCAGAGTTCCTCCTGAATGTGTCCTATCAACTCTTTGGATGCCATATTTACTTACCATCTGAGGATCGTTGGACCTGCTCACCCAGCCAGAAATCAGTTCTAAACTTTCCCTTTTTACAGTCCTCATCCTTCTAACCAAGGGCTGCTTGGTTTCCACTTCGCCTGAAAGGTAGCAAAGCTGCACTGAATCTGGGTTAAGATGCGTCAACAAACAGATTCCCCTCAACTCCTTCCAGAAGATTGAGAATGTTTCATTTTTATACCCAAATGACAAAGAAGGAAGATCTCTCGTTCATATTATGCAGATTAAAACCATTTTCCCATTACTTCAGCTCCATGGATCCAAGTTGCAATTTAGTATTCCACTGCTACTGCTGACAGCACACTCTGCCAGTACAACTCAGAAACAATGCTGCAGCTTCTTTTTCAAGGAAGGGAATGTTCCTTCAGCTCTCAGGATCATGCTTACCTCTGGCTCTCACTGCGTGATGAGAAGAACCAACCTATACAGTGTTCTAAAGCACGCTCCTGATTTGGTCACAAACATAATTGTTCCAACTTGTCTTTACTACAAGGAGCCTAATTCTTACTTCATTTTCTCACGTCCAAGTCCATGCAAGTCTCGTCAGTAGAACTTGCCCTAACTGAGTGCACAGACACACACTCATAACAGTACATCCAAGGAAAACCTCACCAGACTGCAGCCAGGGAAACAAAGGCAGAACTGCTCCTGCTGCCATCAGAGATAACAACTGTGAGAACACACTCTGAGCCGAGTGCCATCTCAATAGCTGTTGCTCGAGTAAAATCTCACCACTACAAGTCCTAGCAGCTGCTTCCTATTTCTCTCGTTGTGTTTTCTTTTTGTTTTAAGCACCTTCTGGCAATTAGAGCTGCAGAATCAAAAGAATGCATTAAGTTCTGAGAAGCTACGTCAAGGTGTATTCATTGCATGGGTAAGAAAGTCTGTCAGAACACAGCTCCAATAACCGAGTCACTTCATTCCTCAAGGGATGCTCCAGCAGCACATTCTACTTGGATATCACAGACCCAATTTTTTCCAGGTAACAGTGGTTGGGTAACTCGAGTAGCTCCTAATTCCTCCTCAGTGATTACCAGTCTAGTTTGTGACAAATCTGAGGCGCCTTCACTGAAGTTACACTTCTGTAAGAAAGCTGTTTCAGTAGTAGAATATCACCAAACCAAAACTCTGCCAACGTCCTAGGGTCTTTTCTTATCTAAAACGATGAAGTCAGAACTTACAACTGTGTCTCCACAAGACTGCTATTAGTCAGCAGTCTCCAGTACCCTTCCTAAACTCACACTTGAAGAGCTTTCCTCCTTCCGGAATCAGAGTTTCTTTGAACAAAACATCTGGCTAACAAAAACAAGAACCTAAGCAAGCACATTTTCAGGCATTCTCTTGCCCAAACGCACACACAAAGAAGCAACCAAAACCACCACCACCAACAGACACGCAATGAGATAAGCCCAGCAAATTCACAACCTGATCACGTGCACTGCCCATCCCGCTGTTAGGAAGGACGTGCAATTTCTTACCGTCAGCCTCAAGAGCTGCAGACATGTTTTCACTTGGGCACTTGGACATATTCAGCATATCTAAATCAATTCTTCCCAGCTGAATCACAAAGGGGCGGCCAGCTGCTTTCCATGCCCTTACGCTGCTTTTCAGAATGCTACCAAGCTGCGTAACGGCTTCAGGATCCTTCAGAACATCAACATTCTGTGGAAAAGAACTGAGCTAACTCCAGTCAGTCAATGAAAACGCCATTTATCTTCTAATACAAAAACGGTCACTTTCACGTGTTTATCTTACACGCTGTGTTAAAGCATGTTCTGTCAAGTTCTTCAACTGGATTTAAACCAGTCTCAGTTGTTTAGGTCTCCTTCAACACTTCTACTGCCAGATCAACCATTGCTTTATAAAAGTTCAGCACAGCCAAGTTCACTTCATTCCACAGATAAAAAAAAATGGAATAAGAACAAACATTCAGCACTTTTACTTTAGTTGAATACACAAAATGTACCGTCTGACTTTTGTTGCCTGCCGAATTCTGCAGTCCTATACTGGATTAGGGAGCAGCATGTGTTTTTCTATCAGATGCTCCTGTACAGTCCGGTCTGTCTGCGCCCCAACCACGTATCCTACTGCTCCACAGAACGGATGCACCTGATTGAAAAACAAGAAGTCCAACAGAAAGTTAAGGAAGACTAACCCAAAATGTACAGCGTTCAGGTAGTAAAAGTTCAAAATGGCTTTCCAATGACTAAATACCCACTTCCCACCTCAGTTCACAAGATCCTTCTCCATCCTTTCCTTCCTTACTCCACATTTAAAGCAAGCCTCTGCTCCCCTCCAATACAGGCAGGAAATTAGAAATGCAAAAGCCCAGCTCCAACTTAGACTGGCTACTGCAGTAAAGCAGAGCAAAAAATCCTTTTACAAATATATTAACAGTAAAAGAACTAAGGAGAATTTCTCTCCTTTACTTGATGCGGCAGGGAATGGAACCACAGAGGATAAGGAAAAGGCTGAGGTTCTCAATGCCTTCTTCACGTCTCTCTTTAATAGACAGATCAGTTAACTCAGGATACTTTTTGCCCTGACCTGGAAGTCTGGGACGAAGCGCATCATACACCCCCTGTGATCCTAGCAGAGACAGTCAGAGACCTGCTCCTCCATCTGAACTGCCGCAAGTCCATGGGACCAGATGGGATCCAACCAAGGGTGCTGAGGGAGCTGGCAGAGGTGATTGCCAAGCCGCTTTCTGTCATCTATCAGCATTCCTGGTCATCTGGAGAGGTCCCACAAGATTGGAGGCTTGCCGATGTGACTCCCACCTACAAAAAAGACCGTAAGGAAGTGTCATGGTTTTATGATTTTTTGGTACTGGTATTCCACATCATGGCATCATGTGGTGCATTGGGAGTCAGGGAGAAAACTACATTCCCCAGAGGACTTGGCAATGCTTTGTATTTTTTCACGTGTTTTCCGCTCAGAGGGAACAGATAAAAACTCTCTGCGGTCACGGGACATTCTCTCTTTCCTCTAGGATCACTTAGGAGTGGGTGCTCGCTGCCGTCCGCCTTCAGCGTTAGCGCAAGGCCTTCGGTTTATCAGGCACTCACTCTCTCTCTCTCTCTCTCTCTCTCTCTCTCTGTCTTACTCGTTTTGTTTGATTCATTGGGCTTAATTCCAAATTGTATTGCATTATACTGTGTTATTTACTTCCTGATGTCTTATTTAGTAAATTAGCTTTTCCCCCTCAGATCGTTGCCGCTGTTTTGTTTTGGGGCTTATCTCCCTTTTTCCCTTTCCCCCTTCCCCTTGTCCGGGGTGTGGGCCTGTGGGTCTCCTTCCTCGGTTGTCGCAGGGCCGGGCTGAACCGGCTCACAAACCCCTGACATTTTTGGCGCCCAACGTGGGGCACAACCAGCTGCCTTAGCCAGGCAGAGACAAACTTTTAGAGTACATCTCTGTCTGTTGTTAACAAGCTTATCTGTACTGCAAGTGCTGTACAGCAAAACACGACCTTGAAGTCCGGGCGTACTGTCAGTTGTTTTGGGATATCTGTAAACTTCTTTTGGGTACTGCCAGATTGTTTTAGTACAAGAAAAAAAAAAAATAAAAAGATGTCTTTTCTGTTTCTGTTAAAACTGCCCTTACAGGGATTGTACTTCACCGCTTTTTCCCTCTTAATGCTCAGAACGTACTGGAACTTGGTTAAGTTTGCCATTCTGTTCCATTGGGTCTGGTCCCTGTATGATAAATTAAAAGCAATGATAGAGGAACCTGCCAGATCCCAGGGCACCCCAGCTAATGGAACAAAGGATAACATGTTAACGAACCATGTGATGTTTGAATGGGTATCCAGGTTCCCCTCTCAGTTTTTTATGAATTTTCAAGATCACAGCTTAGGGATGGTGTTAATAATTGGGATATTAGTCCTCCTGCATGTAGTAGCACTTTACATCATGTGCAGGAAGCTTCTCCCAGAAACAGAGAATGTTGAATGGCAGGGAGAGTGGAGAGTTTTAGGAAAGAAATGAGAAGGATGGGGACACCCGGTGTCATGGGATTTTTCTCCTGAACAATTGCAGGATCCTGAGGAGCTAGGCCTGTATCTGAGTAAAGGGTGCTGCGGCTCAGAAAGATCTGAGGTGGAACACTTATTTGGGTCTTGGCCTATGCTTACCGAGGTTTATATACTATTATGAAGAGAGAGAGTGTCCAAACTGAGGCCCAAACCAAAGAGGAAAACCTCCCGCTCACACCTGACCAGCCAAAGGAAGCACCAGTATCAAAGTCAGTTGCCCCTGTGGAAGGCAAGAAATGGAAACGTGTGTCCTCGCGCCTAGAACGCAAAGAAGAGGTGCCGAAAGAAGAGGAAGATATAGGTGAGGGGGTGGCCACAACCCCACCACCATCGAGAAAGGCAACAAAGAAAAGTGAGAGACATGGAGAAGAAAGTGATGATGAAGGTGAAGAGAAAGTTAAAGTTACGACGTTTCGTTGGCCCGTGAAAATGTCTGAGATCCAAGGCTCAAGAAAGGAGTTTATTCGACGTCCAGATGAGAGTATTGTCACTTGGTTGCTTCGGTGTTGGGACAACCGGGCCAACAGTGTGTCCCTTGATAGTAACGAAGCTCGCCAACTAGGAAACATTGCCCGAGATCCGGCTGTCGACAGAGGAATCAGCAGGTATATGGATGGAATCGCCAGCCCCTGACAACGAATGCTAGTAGCTGTGAGGGAAAGATATCCCTACAAGAGTGACCTGGCACCTAAAGTGAAAAGGTGGAAAACTATTGAGGAAGGCATCCAGTATTTGAGAGAAACAGCTGTGGCGGAAATGCTGTATGATCCCACCTTTGATCCTGACGATCGGGACCATGATCCGGAGAAAGTAAGGAGTACACCCAAAATATGTCAGAAGCTTTCAAAGTCAGCACCAGAAAGGTACGCCGGTACACTAGTGACAACGTTCAACAGATATGAGGACCAAGACAGAAAACCCCCAGTTTTTTGAACTAATTCTTACACTTCAAAACTTCGAACAAAAATTTCCGCCGCCATACGCGTCCATTTCAGCCATATCAAAGTTAGAAGAACAAATGGAAGATATACTGGGAAAATTATCCCAACTGATTGATAGGGTTGAATCGGTTGCAGCTATCAGAAGCAAACGCCGTCCTGCTCGAGCAAATGACAGCACTAACTTCACTAACTTCATGTCGCGTGCGGCTTTGTGGAGTTACTTACGTGCAAATGGAGAAGATATGAAGGAATGACATCAAAAACCCACCCCTGCACTGCGAGTACGGGTGAGAGAATTACAACACAGACCAACTACCAGCGAAGTTGTTCCCGTCACTACAGGTAATGAATAGAGGGGCCCTGCCCTCAGCCAGAGGAGGGAGAGGGATAATAGAGTGTATTGGACTGTGTGGATTCGGTGGCCTGGCACATCAAACCCACAGAAATAGGAGGCACTGGTGGATACTGGTGCACAATGTACTCTAACGCCTTCAAGTTATAAAGGGGCAGAATTGATTCATCTCTCTGGAGTGACTGGCGGCTTTCAGGAATTGTCTGTGCTGGAGGCAGAAATAAGCCTCACGGGTAAAGACTGGCAGAAGCACCTTATAGTGATTGGACAGGGGGCCCCACGCATACTTGGTATAGACTATCTCAGAAGGGGGCACTTTAAGGATCCCAAGGGGTAGCGATGGGCTTTTGGAATAGCTACTGTGGACACAGATAGCATTAAGCAACTATCTGTTTTACCTGGCCTGTCAGAAGATCCATCTGTTGTGGGGTTGCTACAAGTGGAGGAGCAACAGGTACCAATTGCTACAAAAACGGTGCACAGACGGCAGTACCGCACCAACAGGGATTCCTTGCTCCCCATTCATCATCTGATTCGTCAGCTAGAGAGCCAGGGAGTGATCAGCAAAACTCACTCCCCGTTTAACAGCCCCATATGGCCAGTGCGTAAAGCCAACGGAGAATGGAGGTTGACGGTAGATTACCGTGGCCTGAACGAAGTCACACCTCCACTGAGTGCTGCTGTGCCAGACATGCTTCAACTCCAGTATGAACTGGAGTCAAAAGCAGCCAAGTGGTATGCCACCATTGACATTGCTAACGCCTTCTTTTCAATTCCCTTGGCCACAGAATGCAGGCCACAGTTTGCCTTCACCTGGAGAGGCGTTCAGTACACCTGGAACCGTTTGCCCCAGGGGTGGAAGCACAGCCCAACCATTTGCCATGGGTTGATCCAAACTGCATTGGAACAGGGTGCTGCTCCTGAGCATCTGCAGTACATCGATGATATTGCTGTATGGGGCAATACAGCAGAGGAAGTTTTTAAGAAAGGAGAGACAATAATCCAGATCCTCCTGCGAGCTGGCTTCGCTATTAAGCGAAGCAAAGTGAAAGGACCTGCACAAGAAATTCAGTTCCTAGGCATAAAGTGGCAAGATGGACATCGTCACATCCCAACAGATGGGATTGACAAAATTACTGCCATGTCTCCACCCACCAGTAAGACAGAGAGCCAAGCTTTTCTGGGTGTAGTGGGATTTTGGAGACTGCATGTTCCAAACTACAGCCTCATTGTGAGCCCCCTTTATCAGGTGACCTCTGGAAGAAGAATGATTTTGTGTGGGGCCCTGAGCAGCAGCAGGCTTTTGAGCAAATGAAGCAGGAGATAGCCCGTGCCGTGGCCCTGGGGCCAGTGCGGACGGGACAGGATGTAAAGAACATCCTCTACACTGCTGCTGGAAAGGAAGGTCCCACTTGGAGTTTGTGGCAAAGAGCTTCTGGAGAGACCCGAGGCCGACCCCTTGGTTTCTGGTTCGAGCATACAGGGGGTCTGAGGAGCGCTACACTCCAACTGAGAAGGAGATCTTAGCCGCATATCAGGGGGTTCGAGCTGCTTCTGAAGTAATCGGTACTGAAACGCAGCTCCTTCTGGCACCTCGACTGCCAGTACTGAACTGGATGTTTAAAGGAACAGTTCCCTCTACCCATCGTGCTACTGATGCCACTTGGAGTAAGTGGATTGCGCTGATTACACAGCGAGCTCGGATGGGGAACCCCAACCGTTCAGGAATCCTGGAGGTGATCATGGACTGGCCTGAAGGTAAAAAGTTTGGAACAACACCAGCAGAGGAGGTGTCACGTGCTAAAGAAGCCTCACCATATAATGAACTAACAGAAGATGAAAAGAGATACGCCCTGTTCACAGATGGATTGTGTCGCTTTGTGGGAAAGCCCGATTGCTGCCCCATAGCTGCCCCATAGCCTCGCCATAGCTTCCTCTTAGCTGCCCCACTGCAGCCCCATAGCTGCAGCACTAATGCCCCATAGCTGACCCACTACTGCCTCACTGCTGCCCCATAGCTTCCCAATAGCTGCCTCACCGTTGCCGCATATCTGCCCCATAGCCTCCCCACAGCCTCCTCATAGCCTCCCCATAGCTGCCTCACTGGTGCACCATAGCTGCCCCAGAGCCTCGCCATAGCCTCCTCATAGCTGCCCCACTGCTGCCCCATTGCTACCTCCCTGCTGCCCCATAGCCGCCCCATGGCTGTCTAATACCCGCCCCATAACTGCCCTATAGCCTCCCCGTAGCCTCCTCATAGCTGTCTCACTGCTACCCCATAGCTGCCTCATAGCCGCCCCATACCCACCCCATAGCTTCCTCACTGCTGCCCCATAGCTGCTCCATAGCCTCCCCATAGCCTCCTCAGAGCTGCCCCATAGCTGCCCTATAGCCTCCTCATAGCTGTCCCACTGCTGCCCCATAGCTGCCCCGTGGCTGCCTCATAGCTGTCAAACTGCTGCCCCATTGACGCCCCATAGCTTCCTCACTGATGCACCATAGCTGCCCCATAGCCTCCCCATAGCCTCTTTATAGCTGCCCCACTGCTGCCCCTTAGATGCCCAATGGCTGCCTCATAGCCGCCCCGTAGCTGCCCCACTGCTGCCCCATAGCCTCCCCATAGCCTCTTTATAGCTGCCTCACTGCTGCCCCACAGCCGCCCCATGGCTGCCTCATACCTGCCCCATAGCTGCCTCATAGCCACTCCATAGCTGCTGCATAGGCTCCTCGGAGCTGCCCCATAGCTTCCTCAATGCGGCCCCAGAGATGCCCAACTGCAGCCCCATGGTTGCCTCATAGCTTTTCCATAGCCGCCCCATAGCTGCCTCACTGCAGCTTCATAGCTGCCCCGTAGTCTCCCCATAGCCTCCTCATACCTGTCCCATCGCTGCCTCTCTGCTGCCCCATAGTTGCCCCGTAGCCTCCTCATAGCTACCCCACTACTGCCCCATACCTGCCCCACTGCTGCTACATATCCACCCCATAGATGTCTCACTGGTGTCCCACTGCCACCCCATGGCTGCCTAATAGCCGCCCCACTGCTGCCCCACTGCTGCCCCATAGCTGCACCATGGCTGCCTCATAGCTGTCCAATACCTGCCCTATAGCCTACCCATAGCCTCCTCATAGCTCTCTCACTGCTTCCCCATAGTTGCCCCATGGCTGCCTTGTAGCCGCCCCATAGCTGGTCCATAGCCTCCTCTTAGCTGCCCCACTGCTGCCCCATAGCCGTTTGATGGCTGCCCCATGGCTACCCCATAGCTGCCCCACTTCTGCCCCATAGCCTCCCCATAGCCTCCTCATAGCTGCCTCACTGCTGCCCCATAGCTGCCTCATAACTGCAAAACTGCTGCCCCATTGCCGCCTCGTAGCTTCCTCGCTGATGCACAATAGCTGCCCCATAGCCTCCCCATAGCTTCCTCTTAGCTGCCCCACTGCAGCCCCATAGCTGCAGCACTTATGCCCCATAGCTGACCCACTACTGCCTCACTGCTGCCCCATAGCCTCCCCATAGCTGCCTCACTGCTGCCCCTAGCTGCCTCACTGGTGCCCCAGACGTACCCCATGGCTGCCCCATAGCCTCCCCATAGCTGCCTCACTGGTGCCCCAGACGTACCCCATGGCTGCCTCATAGCCGCCCCATAGCTGCCCCATTACTGCCCCATAGCCTCCCCATACTTGCCCCATAGCTGTCTCACTGCTGCCCCATAGCCACCCCATAGCTGCCTCCCTGCTCCACCATAGCTTCCCTATGTCTGCCTCATCGCCACCCCATAGCTGCCTCATAACCTCTCGATATCTGCTCCATAGTTGCCCCACTGCTGCCCCATAACTGCCCCATAGCCTCCCCATAGCCTCCTCATAGCTGACCCATAGCCGTCCCATAGCTGCCTCACTGCTGCCCCATGGTGCCCAATGGCTGCCTAATAGCCGCCCGATAGCCTTGCCACTGCTTCCCAATAGCTGCCCAATAGCTGCCCCACTACTGCCCCATAGCCGCTCTATAGCTGCCTCATCGGCTTCCCATAGCCTCCTCATAGCTGCCTCATTGCTGCCTCACTGCTGCCCAATAGCTGCCCCATAGCCTCCCCATAGTCTCCTCATAGTTGCCCCACTGCTGCCCCATAGACGCCCCATAGCTGCCTCACTGCTGCTTCATAGCTGCCCCATAGCCTCCCAATTGCCTCCTCTTAGCTGCCACACCGCTGCCCCAGAGCTGCTTGATAAGTGCCTCATACCTGTCCCATAGCTGCCTCACTGCTGCCCCATAGCCTCCTCATAGCCTCCTCATATCTGCCCCACTGCTGCTCCATATCCGCCCCATAGCTGCCCGACTGCTGCCCCGTAGCCTCCCCATAGCTGCCTCACTGGTGCCCCAAAACTGCCTCACTGCTGCCCCATAGCCTCCCCATAGCCTCCTCATAGCTGCCCAACTGCTGCCCCATAGCTGCCTCCCTGCTTCCCCACTACTGCCCCATAGCCTCCTCATAGCTACCTCATAGCTGCCTCACTTCTGCCCCTTACCTGCCCCACTACTTCCCCATAGCTGCCCCACTAATGCCCCATAGCTGCCCCATAGCCTCTCCTGAGCTGCCACATAGCTGCCTCACTACTGCCCCAACTGCTGCCCAACTGCTGCCTCATAGCTGCCAAACTACTGCCCCACAGCCGCCCCAAAGCTGTTTCAAATCTGCTCCATAGCTGCCCCATAGCCTCCTCATAGCTGCCCAACTGCTGCCCCATAGCTGACTCACTGCTAACCCATAGCTGCCCCATGGCTGCCTTATAGCCGCACCATAGCTGCTTCACTGCTGCCACATATCTGACCCATAGCCGCCTCATAACTGCCTCACTGCTGCTTCATAGCCGCCCCATAGCCTCCTCATAGCCTCCTCATATCTGCCCCACTGCTGCCACATAGCTGTCTTACTACTGCCCCATACCTGCCCCACTGCTGCTCCATATCCGCCCCATAGCTGCCCGACTGCTGCCCCATATCTGCCCCATAGCCTCCTCATAGCTGTTCTAAAGCTAGCTCAATGCTGTCCGATAGCTGCCCCATAGCCTCCCCATAGCCTCCTCTTAACTGCCCCACTCGGCCCCATAGCTGCAGCACTAATGCCCCATAGCTGACCGACTACTCCCTCATTGCTGCCCCATAGCTTCCCCATAGCTACCTCACCGTTGCCACATATCTACCCCATATCCTCCCCACAGCCTCCTCAAAGCTACCCCATAGCTGCCTCACTGTTGCACCATAGCTGCCCCATAGCCTCTCCATACCCTCCTCATTGCTGCCCCATAGCTGCCCCATAGCTTCCCCACAGCCTCCTCATAACTGTCCCATTGGTGCCCCATAGCTGCCCCATGGCTGCCTCACTGGTGTACCATAGCTGCCCCATGGCTGCCTCACTGGTGTACCATAGCTGCCCCGTAGACTCACCATAGCCTCATCATAGCTTCCCAACTGCTGCCCCATTGCTACCTCCCTGCTGCCCTATAGCTGCCCCATAGCTGCTCCATAGACTCCCCATAGCCTCCTCATAACTGCCCCACTAATGCCCCATAGCTGCCGCACTAATGCCCCATATTTGACTCTCTACTCCCTCACTGCTGCCCCATAGCCTCCCTATAGCTGCCTCACTGGTGCCCCATATCTGCCTCACTGGTGCCCCATAGCTGCCTCACTGGTGCCCCATAGCTGCCCCATAGCTTCCCCATAGCCTTCTCATAGCTGCCTCACTACTTCCTCACTACTGCCCCATAGCTTTCTCATAGCTACCCCATAGCTGCCTCACTGCTGCCCCATATCTGCCCCACTACTTCCCCATAGCTGCCCCACTAATGCCCCATAGCTGCCACATAGCCTCTTAATAACCATCCCATATCTGCCCCACTGCTGCTCCATTGCCTCCCCATAACCTCCTCATAGCTGACCCATAGCTGCCCCATAGCTACCTCACTGCTGCCCCATACGTGCCCCATGGCTGCCTAATTCCCGCCCCATAGCTGCCCCACTGCTGCCTTATATCTGCCCAACTACTGCCACATAGGCGCTCTATAGCTGCCCCATAGCCTCCCCTTAGCCTCCTCATAGCTGCCCCATAGCTAGCTCTCTGCTGCCACATAGCTTCCCCATAGCCTCCTCATAGCTGTCCCACTGCTGCCCCATAGCTGCCAAAATGCTGCCCCAAAGCCGCCCCATAGCTTCCTCACTGATGCACCATAGCTGCCCCATAGCCTCCCATAGCCTCCTTATAGCTGCCTCACCGCTAGTCCATAGCTCCATCACTGCTTCCTCATAGCTGCCCCACTACTGCCTCATAGCTGCTTGATGGCTGCCTAATAGCCGCCCCATACCTGCCCCACTGTTGCCCCATAACTGCCCCATGGCTACCCTTAGAGCTGCCCCACTTCTGTCCCATAGCTGCCCCATAGCTGCCCCACTGCTGCCCCGTGGCTGCCTCATTTCTGCCCCATACCTGCCTTACTGCAGCCCCATAGCCACCCCATAGCTGCCTCATATCCTCCCCATAGCCTCCTCATAGATGTTACAAGTGCTAGGGGAAAAAAGAGAGCGCCGCGCGGCCCCGGAATCCTGCCCCGCCCCTCCCCCGCTGCCGCTGCCGCTGCCGCTGCCCCTGCCCAGCCCCACCCCCAAAGCTCACAGTGCCTCCCGTACAGCCGCCGCCGCCGCTCCAACGTGCGGTTTCCGCGGCAACGGAGCCGCCGCCGCCGCCGCCGCTCCAACGCGCGGTTTCCGCAGTTTCCGCAGTTTCCGCGGTTCCCACGGCAACGGAGCCGCCGCCGCCGCCGCCGCTCCAACGCGCGGTTTCCGCGGTTTCCGCGGCGCCGCCGCCGCCGCCGCCATAGTACTCCACCGCTCCGTTCATCTGCGGGGGGGGGGGACTTCCGTTTCCGGCTTCCGGGACCGGCGCACGCGTAGTGCTATTCCCAGAGCCGCGCGCAGTGGGGGTGGGGCTGTTCGGCCATGGCGTTGGCGGGGGGGGAGGTCGCGCAACGTGGAGCTCCTGGGGGAGCTACAGCGGCTGCTCGCGCACACGCAGGTGGGAAAGGGGAGGGGGGGAGGAGTGGGGTGGCGGAGGGAGAAGGGGGGAATAGGGTGTGGGTGGGGTGGGGCGGAGTTGGGTGAGGGACGGGGATGTGGGGCTGGGGTTGGGGCTAATGGGGCTCGATGCTCGGTTCTAAGTCCGGGTGCTCAGTTAGGGGTCTGAAGGCTCTGTTATGGGGCTGGGGCTGCAGATGTGGGGTCGGGGTTATGGGGCTGGGGTCGGGGTTGTGGGTCCGGGGCCGTCGATGTGGGGGAGGGATCAGCCAGTCCTCATTGGTGGGCAACCATGGAAGGGGCGAGGACTCCAACAAAAGAAGCGGGGGGAAACCAGCAGCCCCACTGCTGCCCCATAGCCTCCTCATAGCTGCCCCACTGCAGCCCCATAGCTGCCCCATGGCTGCCCCACTGCTGCCCCGCTGCCACCCCATAGCCACCCCACTGCTGCCCCACTACTGCCTCATAGTGGCCCCATAGCCTCCTCAGAGCTGCCCGATAGCTGCCTCATAGCCACCAGATAGCCGCCCCATAGCTGCTCCATAGCCTCCCCATAGCCTCCTCATAGCTGCAACACTGCTGCACCATAGCTGCTCCATGGCTGTATAATAGCCGCCCGATAGCTGCCCCACGGCTTCCCAATAGCTGCCCAATAGCTGCCCGACTACTGCCACATAGCCGCTCTATACCTGCCCAATAGCCTCCTCATAGCTGTCCCACTGCAGCCCCATACCTGCCCCATGGCTGCCCCATTGCTGCCCCATAGCTGCCCCACTACTGCCTCATAGCGGCCTCATAGCCTCCTCAGAGCTGCCCGATATCTGCATCACTGCTGCCTTAGAGCCGCCCCATAGCTGCCCCACTGCTGCCCCATTGCTGCCTCACTGCAGCCCCATAGCTGCCAATGGCTGCCCCATAACCTTCTCATAGCTGCCCCACTGCTGCCCCATAGCCGCCCCGTAGCTGCCCCACTGCTAACTTATAGTTGCCCCACTACTGCCCCATAGCTTCCCCACTGCTGCTCCACAGCCGCCCCAAAGCCTGCTCATAGCTGCCCCACTGCTGCCCCATATCTGCCTCATGGCTGCCTCATAGCCGCACCATAGCTGCCCCACTGCTGCCCCGTGTCTGCCTCATGGCTGCCTCATAGCCGCACCATAGCTGCCCCACTGCTGTCCCATAGCTGCCGTATAGCTTCCTCGTAGCTGCCCCACTGCTGCCCCATAGATGCAAAATGGCTGCCTCATAGCCGCTCCGTAGCTGCCCCACTGCTGCCCTATAGCATTTCCATAGCCTCTTCATAGCTGCCTCACTGCTGCCCCACAGCCACCCCATGGCTGCCTCATACCTGCCCCATAGCTGCCTCCTAGCCGCTCCATACATGCCCCATAGTCTCCCTAGAGCGTCCTCATTGCTGCCCCACTACTGCCCCATAGCTGCCCCACTACTGCGTTATTGCTGCCCCACTGCTGCCCCATAGCTGCCCCATAACGTCCTCATAGCTGCCCCATAGCTGCCCCATACCTGCCTCACTGCTGCCCAATAGGTGCCCAAAGGCTGCCTAATAGCCGCCCCATAGCTGCCCCACTGCTTCCCAATAGCTGCCTTATATCTGCCCGACTGCTGCCCCATAGCTGCCTCATAGCCTCCCCATAGTCTCCTCATAGTTGCCCACACTGCTGCCCCATAGCCTCCCCATAGCTGCCTTAGCTGCCCCACTGCTGCCCCATATCTGCCCCATAGCCTCCTCAAGGCCTCCTCATAGCTAACCCATAGCTGCCTCACTCGTGCCCCATAGCTGCCTCTCTGCTGCCCCATAGCTGCCCCATAGCCTCCTCATAGCTGCCTCACTGCTGCCCCATATCTGCCCAACTTCTGCCTAATTGCTGCCTCACTGCTGCACCATAGCTGCCCCACGGCTGCCTCATAGTTGCCCCATAGCTGTCTCATAGCCACCCGATAGCTGCCTCCATAGCCTTCTCGTAGCTTCCTTACTGCTGCCCCATAGCTGCACCGTGGCTGCCCCATAACTGCACCGTGGCTGCCTCATAGCCGTTACATAGCTGCCCCATAGCCTCCCCATAGCCTCCCCATAGCTTCCTCATAGCTGCCTCACTGCTACCCCATAGCTCCCTCGCTGCTTCCCCATAGGTGCCCCATGGCTACCTCATAGCTGCCCCACTGCTGCCCCATAGCTGCTCCACTGTTGCCCCATAGCTGCCTCACTGCTGCACCATAGCTGCCCCTTGGCTGCCTCATAGCCACCCCATGGCTGACCCACTGCTGCCTCATAGCCACCCCATAGCTGACCCACTGCTGCCTCATAGCTGCTCCACTACTGCCCCATAGCTGCCTCACTGGTTTCTCATACCTACCCCATGGCTGCCTCATAACCTCACCATAGCTGCCCCACTACTGCCCCATAGCCACCCCGTCGCTGCCCCATAGCCTCCCCATACTTGCCCCATAGCTGTCTCACTGCTGCCCCATAGCTGCCCCATGGCTGCCTCATAGCCGTCCAATAGCTGCCCGACTACTGCCCCATAGCTGCCTCATAGCCTCCCCATAGTCTCCTCATAGTTGCCCACACTGCTGCCCCATAGCCTCCCCATAGCTGCCTTAGCTGCCCCACTGCTGCACCACATCTGCCCCATAGCCTCCTCATAGCTGACCCATAGCTGCTTGATAAGTGCCTCATACCTGTTCTATAACTGCCTCACTGCTGCCCCATAGCTGCCCCATATTTTCCTCAGAGCCTCCTCATATTTGCCCCACTGCTGCCCCGTAGCTGCCTTACTACTGCCCCATACCTGCCTCACTGCTGCCCCATAGCTTCCCCGTCGCTGCCTCATAGCCGCCCCATTGCTGCCCCATGGCTTCCCAATAGCATCCTCAAAGCTGCCCCATTGCTTCCCCTTAGCTTCCTCACTGCTGCCCCATAGCTACCCCACTACTGCCCCATAGCCGCCCCGTAGCCTCAAAGCTGCCCCACTGCTGCCCCATGGCTGCCTCTTTGTTGCCCCATACCTGCCCCACTGCTGCCCTATAGCCACCCCATAGCTGCCTCACTTCTGCCCCATAACTGCCTCATATCCTCCCCATAGCCTCCTCATAGATGCCTCACTGCTACACAATAGCTGCCCCACAGCTGCCCCACAGCTGCCCCATAGCTGCCTCACTGCAGCCCCACAGCTACTTTTTGTCTGCCTCAAAGATGCCCCATAGCTTCCTCATGGCCTTCCCATAGTCTCATCATAGCTGCCCCACTGCTGCCCCATAGCTGCCTTACTACTGCCCCTTGCTGCCCCAAGGCTCGCTTATAGCTACACCATAGCTGTTTCACTACTGCCACATAGCTGCCCCATGGCTGCCCCATAGCTGCTCAACTGCTGCCCCATAGTCGCCCCATAGCTGCCCCACTGCTGCCCCATACCTGCTTCATAGCCTCCCCATAGTCTCCTCCTGCTACCCCACTGCTGCTCCATAGCTGCTCCATAGCCTCTCAAGAGACTCCTCATAGCTGCCCCACTTCAGCTCCATAGCCGCCCCATAGCTGCCTCACTGCTGCCCCATTGCCACCCCATGGCTGCCTAATAGCCGCCCCATAGCTGTCCCACTGCTGCCCCATAGCTGCCTTATAGGTGCCCCACTACTGCCACATTGCCGCTCTATAGCTGCCCCATAGCCACCCCATAGCTGCCCCCATAGCCTTCTCAATAGCTTCCTTACTGCTGCCCATAGCTGCCCCACTGCTGCCCCATAGCTGCACCGTGGCTGCCCCATAGCCTCCCCATAGCCTCATCATAGCTGCCTCACTGCTACCCCATAGCTCCCTCGCTGCTTCCCCATAGCTGCCCCATAGCTGCCCCACTACTGCCCCATAGCCACCCCATAGCTGCCTCACTGCTCCCCCATAGCTACATTTTGTCTGCCTCAGAGCTGCCCCATCGCTTCCCCATGGCCTTCCCATAGCCTCCTCATAGCTGCCAAACTACTGACCCATAGCTGCTTCACTACTGCCCCATAGCTGCCCAATGGCTTCCCCATAGCCGCCCTATAGCTGCCCAACTACTGCCCCATAGCCTCCCCATAGCTGCCTCACTGCTCCCCCATAGCTGCCCCATGTCTGCCTCATCGCCGCCCCATAGCTGCCCCATAGCCTCTCGATAGCTGACCCATAGCTGCCCCATAGCCTCCTCATAGCTGCCTCACTGCTGCCTGATTGCTGCCTCACTTCTGCCCCATAGCTGCCCAATGGCTTCCTCATAGCCGCCCCATAGCTGCCCCACTGCTGCCCCATAGCTGCCTTATAGCTGCCCTACTACTGCCCCATAGCTGCCCCACTGCTGCCCAATAGCTGCCCCATAGCTTCCCCATAGCCTCCTCATACCTTTCTTTTCTCTTATTCTGGCATTCTGACATTCTGACATTCTGACATTCTGAGATACTCTCATTGTCACATTGCAACATTGTTACATTCTAATATTCTCCCATTCTGAACTTCTGGAATTATGACAACCTGCCATTGTGACATTCTCCCATTCTGACATTATGACATTCTAATATTCTCACATTCTGAAGTTCTGGCATTATGACAACCTGCCCTTGTGCTATTTTCACATTCTGACATTCTGACATTCTAGCATTGTGACATAGTGACATTCTGGAATTGTGACAACCTGTCATTCTGACATTCTGTCATTGTGATACTCTCACATTCTGCTATTGTGACATTCAGATATTTGGACATTCTGAAATTCTGGAATTGTGACATTCTGAAATTCTGGAAATGTGACAATCTGTCATTCTCACATTGTGACAATGCAAAATTCTGATACTGTGAAATTCTGACTCTCATTGTGACATTGTGAGATTCTCACATCGTGGCATTGTGGCATTCTCACTTTCTCACATTCTGACATGTTAACATTGTGACATTCTAACATTCTCTCATTGTGATTTTCGGCCATATTTATAATCTGGCATTGTGACGTTCTGTCACAGTCATATGTTGTCATTGTGACATTCTATCTTCATGACATACTGATATTGTGACTTTGTGGCATTGTGATACACTGACATTCTGAAATTGTGGCAGTCTGTCATTGTGACATACTGACATTGTGACTCTGTGACATTCTCCAATTCTGACATTCTCACATTCTGACGTTCTCACATTGTGTCATTCGGTCATTGTCATATTCTCACTTTCTGATATTCTCTCATTGTGATATCGTGACGTTGTGACAATTTGACATTCTGACATTAAGACATTCCGACATCATGAGATTCTCTCTTTCTCTCATTCTGACATTTTGACATTGTGACATTCTCACTTTCTCATATTCTGCCATTCTGATATTCTGGCATTGTGACATTCTGAGATACTCACATTGTAACATTGTGACATTGTGACATTCTAATATTCTCACCTTCTGAAGTTCTGGCATTATGACAATCTGCCATTGTGATATTCTCACTTTCTGATATTATGACATTCTAGCGTTGTGACATAGTGAAATTGTGACATTGTGACATTCAGACATGTTGACATTCTGAAATTCTGGAATTGTGACAACCTGTCATTCTCACATTGTGACAATGCAACATTCTGATATTGTGACATGATGACATTGTGACACTGTGACATTCTGAAATTCTAACTCTCCCTCATTCTGACGTTCAGACATTCTCACATTGTGACATTGTGACATTGTAAAACTCTGACTCTCTCTCATGGTGACATTCAGACATTCACACATTTTGACATTGTGACATTCTGACATTCTGGCATTCTGACATTCTCACAATGTGTCATTCGGTCATTGCCATATTCTCACTTTCTGATATTCTCTCATTGTGATATTGTGACGTTGTGACAATTTGACATTCTGACGTTAAGACATTCTGACATCATGACATTCTCTCTTTCCCTCATTCTGACATTTTGACATTGTGACATTCTGAGATACTCTCATGGTGACATTGTGACATTGTGGCATTCTAATATTCTCACCTTCTGATGTTCTGGCATTATGACAATCTGCCATTGTGATGTTCTCACCTTGTGACATTGTGACATTCTAGCATTTTGACAATGCGTCATTCTGACGTTGTGACATAGTGACATTCTGGAATTTGGAAAATCTTTCATTCTGACATTCTGTCATTGTGACATTCTCAGAATCTGACATTGTGACATTCTGATATTTTCACATTCTGAAATTCTGTAATCGTGACAATCTGTCATTCTCCCATTGTGGTATTTGTGACGTTCTTACACTGTTACATATTGATATTCTGACATTGAGACATTGCGACATTGTGACATAGTGATATTCTGTCATTCTGACATTTTGACATTCTCACATTCTCACTTTCTTACATTGTGACACTCGGTCATTGTGATATTCTCTCTTTTTCATCTCCTCTTATTGTGACTTTTTGACACAGTCATATTCCCTAATCTTGTAGTTGTGACACAGTGAAGATTTGACATTCTGACATTAAGACACTCTGACATCATGACATTCTCACTTTCTCCCATTCTGACATGTTGACATTGTTGCATTCTAACATTCTCTCATTGCTATATTCTGACATATTTCTATTCTGTCATTGTGACATTCTCTCACAGACACATGCTGCCATTTTGACATTCTATCATTGTGACATTCTGACATTGTGACATTCTGAGATACTCTCATGGTGACATTCTGACATTCTAATTGTATGGGAACTGTTGAATCATGGCCTGAACCACTGATTGATCACCTGAGGCAAGCCCTGAGTCAGCTGCAGGGGCACAAGTGAGTGTGATTGGAAGGGGTGGAGTTTGACTCCACCTCTGCCAAGACCCCATTTAAGGGCTGACCTCCAGCAGGGAAGGTTCTCTTGTTAGAGATCCCTCCCTTTTGGAGTTATTAGCGAGCCTCGACCATCATCAAGGTGAGCTCCTCTCTTTTCTTCTTGTTTGTATACCATTTTCTTAAGCCTACCTAAAATATACCGCCTTTCGCACAATTTCCATGGAGTGCTTTTTTGGGGGTTATTTGCCCTATACTAATATTCTGACTTTCTCACATCGTGACATTCAGTCACTGTCATAATTCTCACTTTCTGATATTCTCTTACTGTGCTATTGTGGCATTGTGACAAGTTGACATTCTGACTTCATGACATTCTCTCTTTCCCTCATTCTGACATTGTGACATTGTCACGTTCTGACATTCGGTCGTTGTGATATTCTCACTTTTTCATATTCTCTCTTTGTGACATTGTGACACAGTCATATTCCCTGATTTTGTAATTCTGATATTCTGACGTTCTGACATTCTGACATTCTCACAATGTGTCATTCATTCATTGGCATATTCTCACTTTCTGATATTCTCTCATTGTGATATTGTGACTTTGTGACAATTTGACATTCTGACATCATGACATTCTCTCTTTCCCTCATTCTGATATTCTGACATTGGGACATTCTCACTTTCTCGTATTCTGACATTCTGATATATCAATACTCTGTAATTGCGACATTCTCTCATTGTGGCATTGTGACATTCTCTCATTCTGACACTGAAATTCTGAGATTTGTGATATTGTGACGTTCTCATACTGTGACATTCAGGCACTCTCACATTGGTTCATTCTGACATTCTGACGTTATGACATTTTGATGTTGTGACATTCACTCACTCACATTCTGACATTCTCACAATCTGGCATTCTAAAATTGTGGCCATCTCTCATTGTGACATTCACTCATTCTCACATTCTGATAGTTTGACAGTCTCTCTTGGTGACATTTTGAGGTTCTCTCGTTGTGACATTGTGATATTCTGACATTCTGATGTTCTGACATTTTGACATTATAGCATTGTGACACTCTGACATTCTCTCCTTGTGACGTTCTGACATTCCGATATTTTGACTTTCTCTCATTACCACATTCTGACATTCTGAAACTGTGGGAATCTGGAATTCTGACATTCTGTCATTGTGATATTTGGACTTTGTGACATTTTGACATTTTGAAGTTCTGACATTCTGAGATACTCTCATTGTGACACTGTGACATTGTCATTCACTTGGTGTTATTATCTCTCATTGTGACGTTGTGACATTTTGATATTCCCCGATTTTCTAATTGCGACATTCTGACATTCGGTCATTGTGATGTTCTCACTTTTTCATATTCTCTCATTGTGACGTTTTGACACAGTGTCACGCTCCAAAATAAAGGAGGGAGACGAGGTTCTTTATATGTATGTGTATACCCGATGGTGAGATTAAAAGGCAATGGTTCAAATTTTAGCCCAACCAGTTTATTACAATAAGTAGTTTTTTAGGGATATGGGGAAGGGAAGATGGGTGATAGAAAAGAGATGAAAAGCGAAGAGACTTGGCAGAAAGCAAGAAAGAGAAAGAGAGAGCATCAGCACCGTGGATCTGGCGAGGTCCGTAGTCCGTTGGTCTCAGGAATTCGTCTGGTCTCCGCGGGGGATGGGAGAAAGCCGGGAAGTTTTGCAGCAAGCAGGCGCTGTGCAGGGGGGTTCTTCCAAAGAGGTTTTTCCCTCAGGAAAGTCTCTTCTTCAAAGTCTTTGGTTTAGTGGTGTCGAGAAAACCAACTGAGCAACTCGACACACCAATGAGTTCTGTCAAGCGGCGCGCTGGGTACATGGGGGATTGCTTCACCAAACATGCGCACGTAAGAGAGAAATGAATAGCTATTTAAAGGTATAGCACATGCATATTCATCACATTCCAGACTCCGGTTATCGAGGGGATTAAACCTAAAGGTCAGTTTGGCTTTAAATTTTCAAACCTTGAAGGAGGAAAGCTCCTCACCATTCATGTGGGTGTTTTGTTTTAAGAGAGGCTTGTCTTGTAGGGACAACAGGGTGTCTATCCTGCTTTCTTTAGCTGCCTCCGTGTTCTGGCATTAGTTTGATTTGTGCCCACCCAACACATCTGGCCCAACAGATAAATCAACAGGGAGTAGTACTTTCGGTGCCATACAAGTATTATTGTCCTTTGTGATGATCAGCTTCTCCAAGCAGTTGTCAATTAGAGTCTTCTAGCCAGAAAGACCTCATGAAGCAAGCTTTGAGACAACAAAAGTAAAAAACAGTTGCTGTCTTTCACACACAGTCATATTCCCTGAATTTTAATTGGGAGGTTGTGACGATTTGACATTCTGACATTAAGACATTCTGACATCATGACATTCTCCCTTTCTCACATTCTGACATGTTGACATTGTGACATTCTAATATTCTCTCATTGTGACATTGTGACATTCTGACATTCTTATATTCTCACCTTCTGATGTTCTGGCATTCTGACAATCTGCCATAGTGACATTCTGACATTGTGATATTGTGATATTATGACATTGTGGCTTTGTGACTTTGTGATATTCTCGCAGTGTCAAATTCTGTGATTCTGACATTCTGACATTGTGACATCGTGGCATTTTGGGAATCTGGCATAGTGATATTGTGATATTCTCACATTTTGTCATTCTGACATTCTGACAATCTGATATTGTGACATTCTCAGATTGTTACATTGCTGCGTTCTGAAATTCTCTCATTGTGACATTCTGAAGTTGTGAAATTCTGACATTATGATGTGATGTCTTTGTTACATTCTGAGATTGTGCCAATGTTACATTCTTATATTCAGATACATTGTGACAATCTGACATTGTGACACTCTCAACTTAGGACACTCTGATATTCTTGCATTCTGACGTTGTGACATTCTGACATTCTGAAATTCGGACATTCTCACATAATCACATTCTGACATCATTTCGTTCTCACATTCTGACATTCTGTTATTCTGACATTCTCATATTCTCACTTTGTGACATTGTGACGTTCTGACATTCTCACGTACTGACATCCTGAAAATGCCACCTTCTGACATTGTGACACTGTAATATTCGGACTGTGAAATTTTTACATTCTGGTATTGTGACAGTCTTTCATTTTTGCATTGTGACATTCTGACACTGTGACATTTTTAGATTCTCACATTGTGATATTTTGGCATTGTGAAATTCTAACCTTGTGACACTGACATTCTGACATTGTGATACTTTGATATTGTGACTGTCACATTCTGACACCGTTAGGGTAGGGTTAGGATTAGGTTTAAGGGGTAGGGTAGGGATGGGGTAGGGTTAGGGTTAGATAATGGTTAGGGTAAATATTAGGGTCAGGGTTAAGGGTAGGGTGTGAGATAGGGTTAGGGTTTTAGGGTTAGGGTAGGGTTAGGGTTAGGTTTTGGGTCGATCAATAGGGTTAGGGTTAGATTAGGGTAGGGTTAGGGTAAGTGTAGGGTTAGGGTTAGGGGTTAAGGTTAGGGGTTAGGGGTTAGGGTCAGGGGTTAGGTTTAAGGATAGGGTCAGGGTTAGGGTTAGAATTAGGGTAGGGTTAGGTTTAGGGTAAGTGTTAGGGTTAGGGTAGGGTAAGGGTTAGGGTTAGGTTAGATTAGGGTTAGGGTTGGGTAAGGGTTAGGGGTAGGATTACGGGTAGGGTTAGTGTTACAGTTAGGGTCCATCAATAGGGTTAGCAAAGGGTTAGGGTTTAGGGTTAGGGTTAGGTGTTAGGGTTAGGGGTTAGGGTTAGGGTAGAACTAGGGTCCATCAATAGGGTTAGGGTAGGGTTAGGGTTAAGGGTTAGGGTAGGGTTAGAGATAGGTAAGGGTTAGGGTAAGGGTTAGGGTTAGGGATAGGGTAAGGGTTAGGGTTAGGGTAGGGCTAGGGTTAGGGATAGGTAAGGGTTAGGGTAAGGGTTCGTGTAGGGTTAGGGGTAGGGGTATGGGTAGGGTTAGGGTAGGGTTAGGGTTAGGGTTGGATTAGAATTTTCGATAAGGGTTAGGGTTAGGAGTTAGGGTCAGTGTCAGGGTTAGGGCTTAGCGTTAGGTATAGGGTAAGAGTTAGGGTAGGGTTAGTGTTAGGGTTAGAGTTAGGGTAAGGGTAGGGTTAGGGTAGGTTTAGGGTAAGTTTAGGGTTTGGGTTAAGGGTTAGGGGTTAGGGCTAGGATAGGGTTAGGTCTAGGGTAGGGCTAGGGTAGGGTTAGGGGTTTGTGTTAGGGTTAGGGGCAGGGTTAGGTTTAGGATTAGGGTAGGGTTTGGGTTAGGTAAGGGTTAGGGTTAGGGCTTATGGGTTGGGGTTAGGGGTTAGAGTCACGGTTAGGGTAGGGTTAGGTTAGGGTTAGGGTTAGTGTTAGGGTTATGGTTAGGGGTTAGGGTAAATGTTAGGGTAGGGTTAGGGTTAAGGGTTAGGGTAGGGTTAGGGTTAGGTAAGGGTTAGGGTTGGGGTTAAGGAGGGTTAAGGGTAGGGTTTGAGTCAGGGGTAGGGTAGGGTTAGGGTTAGGGTAGGGTTAGGGGTTAGTGTTAGGGTAGAATTAGGGTTAGATTTGAGGGTTAGTGTAGGGTTAGGGTTAGGTAAGGGATAGGGTTAGGGTTAGGTGTTAGGGTAGGGTTAGGGATAGGTAAGGGTTAGGGTCAGGGATAGTGTTAGGGTCAGTGTTAGGGTTAGGGTATGGTTAGGGTTAGGGCAGGGTTAGGGTAGGGCTAGGGTTAAGGGTTAGGGTTAAAATTAGGGGTTAGGGGTTAGGGCTAGGGTAGGGTTAGGGGTTAGTGTGAGGGTTAGGGTCAGGGTTAGGGTTAGGGTAGGGTTGGGGTTAGGGGCAGGGTTAGGTTTAGGATTAGGGTAGGGTTTGGGTTAGGTAAGGGTTAGGGTTAGGGCTTATGGGTTGGGGTTAGGGTTTAGGGTTACGGTTAGGGTAGGGTTAGGTTAGGGTTAGGGTTAGGGTTATGGTTAGGGGTTAGGGTAAATGTTAGGGTAGGGTTAGGGTAAATGTTAGGGTAGGGTTAGGGTTAAGGGTTAGGGTAGGGTTAGGGGTTAGTGTGAGGGTTAGGGGCAGGGTTTGGGTTAGGGTAGGGTTGGGGTTAGGGGCAGGGTTAGGTTTAGGATTAGGGTAGGGTTTGGGTTAGGTAAGGGTTAGGGTTAGGGCTTATGGGTTGGGGTTAGGGTTTAGGGTTACGGTTAGGGTAGGGTTAGGTTAGGGTTAGGGTTATGGTTAGGGGTTAGGGTAAATGTTAGGGTAGGGTTAGGGTTAAGGGTTAGGGTAGGGTTAGGGTTAGGTAAGGGTTAGGGTAGGGTTAAGGAGGGTTAAGGGTAGGGTTTGAGTCCGGGGTAGGGTAGGGTTAGGGTTAGGGTAGGGTTAGGGGTTAGTGTTAGGGTAGAATTAGGGTTAGATTTGAGGGTTAGTGTAGGGTTAGGGTTAGGTAAGGGATAGGGTTAGGGTTAGGGGTTAGGGTAAGTGTTAGAGTAGGGTTAGGGTTAAGGGTTAGGGTAGGGTTAGGGATAGGTAAGGGTTAGGTTCAGGGATACGGTCAGGGTCAGTGTTAGGTTTAGGGTATGGTTAGGGTTAGGGCAGGGTTAGGGTAGGGCTAGGGTTAAGGGTTAGGGTTAAAATTAGGGGTTAGGGGTTAGGGCTAGGGTAGGGTTAGGGGTTAGTGTTAGGGTTAGGGGCAGGGTTAGGGTTAGGGCTTAGGGGTTGGGGTTAGGGTTTAGGGTCACGGTTAGTGCAAGGTTAGGGTTACTGTTAGGGTAAGTGTTAGGGTAGGGTAAGGGGTTAGGGTAGGGTTAGTTTTAGTGTTAGTGTTATGGTTAGGTAAGGGTTAGGGGTTAGGGTAAATGTTAGGGTAGTGTTAGGGTTAGGTAAGGGTTAGGGTAGGGTTAGGGTCAGGGTTAAGGGTAGGGTTTGAGTCAGGGTTAGGTTTAGGGTAGGGTTAGGGGTTACTGTTAGGGTAGAATTAGGGTTAGATTTGAGGGTTAGTGTAGGGTTAGGGTTAGGTAAGGGATAGGGTTAGGGGTTAGGGTAAGTGATAGAGTAGGGTTAGTGTTAAGGGTTAGGGTAGGGTTAGGGATAGGTAAGGGTTAGAGTAAGGGTTAGGGTCAGGGATAGGGGTAGGGTCAGTGTTAGGGTTAGGGTATGGTTAGTGTAAGGGGTATGGTTAGGGTTAGGGCAGGGTTAGGGTTAGGGTAGGGTTAGGGTTACGGGTTAGGGTTAAAATTAGGGGTTAGGGCTAGGGTAGGGTTAGGGCGAGGATATTACTAGGGTAGGGTTAGGTGTTAGGGGCAGGGTTAGGGTTAGGGTGGGGTTAGGGCTTAGGAGTTAGGGTTAGGGCTTAGGGTTTGGGGTTAAGGGTTAGGGTAGGGTTAGGTTTAGTGTTAGGGTTATGGTCAGGTAAGGGTTAGGGTAAGGGTTAGGGGTTAGGGTAAATGTTATGGTAGTGTTAGGGTAGTGTTAGGGTTAGGGTAGGGTTAGGGTCAGGGTTAGGGTTAGGGTACGGTTAGGGTAAGTGTTATGGTTAGGGTAGGGTTAGGGGTAGGTTTTGGGTCCATCAATAGGGTTAGGGTTAGTTTAGATTAGGGTTAGTGTTAGGGTTAGGGTTTCGGGTTAGGGTAGGGTTAGGGTTAGGGGTTAGGGTTAGGGTAGGGTTAGGGGTTACGTTAAGGGTTAGGGTTAGGGGTTAGGGTCAGGGTAAGTGTTAGGGTTAGAGTTAGGGTAGTGTTTGGTTTAGGGTAAGGGTTAGGATAGGGTTAGGGTTGGGTTAGGGTTAGGGTAGGGTTAGGGTTAGGGGTTAGGGGTTAGGGTCACGGTTAGTGCAGGGTTAGGGTTAGTGTTAGGGTAAGGGTTAGGGTAGGGTTAGGGGTTAGGGTAGGGTTAGTTTTAGTGTTAGTGTTATGGTTAGGTAAGGGTTAGGGGTTAGGGTAAATGTTAGGGTAGTGTTAGGGTTAGGTAAGGGTTAGGGTAGGGTTAGGGTCAGGGTCAGGGTTAAGGGTAGGGTTTGAGTCAGGGTTAGGGTTAGCATAGGGTTAGGGTAGGGTTAGGTGTTAGGGTAGGGTTAGGGTTAGTGTTAGGGTTATGGTTAGGTAGGGGTTAGGGTAAGGGTTAGGGGTTAGGGTAAATGTTAGGGTAGGTTTAGGGTTAAGGATTAGGGTAGAGTTAGGGTTAGGTAAGGGTTAGGGTATGGTTAGGGTCAGGGTTAAGGGTAGGGTTAGGGTTAGGGTAGAATTAGGGTTAGATTTGAGGGTTAGTGTAGGGTTAGGGTAGGGTTAGGGGTTAGGGTAAGGGTTAGGGTTGGATTAGAATTTACGGTAAGGGTTAGGGTTAGGGGTTAGGGTCAGTATTAGGGTTAGGGGTTAGGGTTAGGGATAGGGTAAGAGTTAGGGTAGGGTTAGGGTAGGGTTAGAGTTAGGGTAGGGTTAGTGTTAGGGTTAGGGTACGTTTAGGGTTTGGGTAAGGGTTAGGGTGAGGGTTGGTGTTAGGGTAGGATTAGGGTTAGGTTCAGGGTTAGGGTAGTGTTAGGGTTTAGGGTTAGGGTTAGGGTATGGTTAGGGGTTAGGGTTGGGGTAAGGGTTAGGTTAGGGTTAGGGTTAGGGGGTTAGAGTTAGGGGATTAGTGTTAGGGTTAGGGGTTAGGGTTAGGGTTAGGGTGAGGGTTGGTGTTAGGGTAGGATTAGGGTTAGGTTCAGGGTTAGGGTAGTGTTAGGGTTCAGGGTTAGGGTTGTGGTAAGGTTTAGGGGATTAGTGTTAGGGGTTAGGGTAGGGTTAGGGTTAGGATTGGGATTAGGTTTAGGTTAGGGTTATGGTTAGGGTTAGGATAGGGTTAATGTAGGGTTAGGGTTAGTGATAGAGTAAGACTTAGGGTTAGGGTTATGGTAAGAGTTAGGGATTGGGATACGGTTAGATTTAGGGTTAAGAATAGGGTTCGGGTTTGATTAGGGTTAGGGTTAGTGTTAGGAATCAATTTGGAGGAAGGAAAATGTTTAGGAATTGGTTCATTGTTAGGGTTAGTCTTCAAGTTAGTAATAGAGTAAGGGTTAGTGTTCGGGTTAGGAATAGGGTTCTGAATAGGGCGAGGTTTGGGAATAGGATGAAGTTTAGGGTTAGGGTTCGGGTCAGATTTAGCACTATGTTTCAGGTTCCTTTTAGGTTTAGTGATAAGGATTAGGGGTACGTTTAGGTATTGTCCAATGCTAAGTGTTAGCTTCTGGGTGGGGGTTGGGGTTTGTCATGGTTTTATGATTTTTTGGTACTGGTATTCCACATCATAACATCATGTATTGCATTAGGAGTTGAAGAGCTAATACTCCAGCTCCATAGATCATTGATAATTCCAGGTATACCTGTCTGAGAAGAGAAGAAGCACTACATTCCCCAGAGGACTTTGCGATGCTTTGTATTTTTACGTGTTTTCCGCTCAGAGGGAACAGATAAAAACCCTCAGCGGTCACGGGACACTCTCTTTCCTTCGGGATCAACTCAGCAGTGGGTGCTCACTGCCGTATCGCCTTCAGCGTTAGCGTAAGGCCTTCGGTTTATCGGACACTCTCTCTTGCTCATTTTGTTTGATTCATTAGCCTCAATTCCAATTACATTGTATTATATTGTGTTATTTTGCTTTCTAATATCTTATTTAGTAAATTAGCTTTCCTCCTCAGATCGTTGCCGCTGTTTTGTTTCTAGGCCCATCTCCCTTTTCCCTTTTCCCTTTTCCCTTTTTCCTTGCCCTTTCCTGGGGCGTGGGTCCGTGGGTCCCCGCAGCAATCGTCACGGAACCGGGCCGATCCAGCCCGGTAAACCGTTGACAGGGTTAGATTAAGGGTGAGGGTTAGGATTAGGACTAGATTTAGGATTAGGTTTAGGAATAGGTTTTCTTTGATTGTTAGAGTGAGAGAAAGGTTAGGCCTTGGGTTTGTTTTTGGAATAGTTTTGGGTTTCAGAATAGGAATTGGGTTAGTATTTGGAATCTGTTTTGGTTTAGTATTAGTGTTAGGGTCAGGGTTAGAAGTTAGGTGATGGCTGTGGTAATCTAATGCTTTGTGTTAGGCTTAGGGTTGGGCTTAAATTTGGGGTTGGTTTTAAGGTCCCATTTAGATTTCAGGTAGAATTGGAGTTAAATTAAGGTAACGGTTAGGATTAGATTTAGGGTTCTGATAAGGGTTAGGTTAGGGTTAGGGTTTGGTTCCAAGTTGTTTTTAGGGTTAGGGTTAACGTTAGGTTTCAGGATAGGGTTAGGAATATAGCTAGGTGTTAGGTAAGGTTTAATCCTAGGGTTTCAGTTCGGGTTAGGTGAAGCATTAGTTTTACAGTTAGAAGAAGAGTTAGGGTTAGGGTTAGGTTTTGGTGTAGATTTAGGTTTAGGGTAAGGGTTAGGGATGTAGATGAAGGTTTAGTGGAAGGGGTAGGGTTCTCTTTAGTTTTAGGACCAGGGAGGGGTCCTAAAAGGGCCTTGGCTAAGGGTGAGTTTTAGTATTTGATTTAGCGTTGCGTTCAGGTCTAGGTTAGTTTGAGTGTCAGGCTGAGAGAAGGGGTAGGCCTTGGGTTTGGTTCTGGCTTAGTGTTAGGTTTAGGAATAGGAATAGTTTTGGTGTTTGGATTGGGAGTGCAGCCCCATAGCTACCTTTTGGCTGCCACATAGCTGCCCCATACCTTCCCCATAGCCATCCCATAGCCGCATCATAGCTGCCCCACTGGTGCCCCATAGCTGCCTCGATGTGGCCCCATAGCTGCCCAACTGCTGCCTTATGGCTGCCCCATGGTTGCCTCATAGCCGTACCATAGCTGCCCCATAGCCTCCCCATAGCTTCCTCATAGCTACCCCATAGCTGCCTCACTGCTGCTCCATATCTGCCCAACTACTGTCCCATAGCTGCCCCACTGCAGCCCCATAGCTGCCCCATAGCCTCCCCAGAGACTCCTCATAGCTGCCCCACTTCAGCCCCATAGCCGCCCCATAGCTGCCTCAATGCTGCCCCATTGCCACCCCATGGCTGCCTAATAGCCGCCCCATAGCTGCCTTATAGGTGCCCCACTACTGCCACATTGCCGCTCTGTAGCTGCCCCATAGCCATTCCATAGCTGCCCCATAGCTGCATCACTGCTGCCCCATAACCTCCCCATAGCCTCCTCATAGCTGCCTCACTGCTGCCCCATATCTGCCCAACTTCTGCCTAATTGCTGCCTCCCTGCTGCCCCATAGGTGCCCCACAGCTGCCTCCTAGTTGCCCCATAGCTGTCTCATAGCCACCCGATAGCTGCCCCCATAGCCTACTCGTAGCTTCCTTACTGCTGCCCCATAGCTGCACCGTGGCTGCCCCATAGCTGCACCGTGGCTGCCTCATAGCTGTCCCGTAGCTGCCCCATAGCCTCCCCATAGCCTCCTCATAGCTACCTCACTGCTACTCCATAGTTCCCTCGCTGCTTCCCCATAGCTGCCCCATGGCTACCTCATAGCTGCCCCATAGCTGCCCCACTACTGCCCAATAGCCACCCCATAGCTGCCTCACTGCAGCCCCATAGCTACATTTTGTCTGCCTCAGAGCTGCCCCATCGCTTCCCCATGGCCTTCCCATAGCCTCGTCATAGCTGCCAAACTGCTGGCCCATAGCTGCCTTACTACTGCCCCATAGCTGCCCCACTACTGCCCCATAGCCTCCCGATAGCTGCCCCATGTCTGCCTCATCGCCGCCCCATAGCTACCCCATAGCCTCTTGGTAGCTGCCCCATAACTGCCCCTCGGCTGACCCATAGCTGCCCCATAGCCTCCTCATAGCTGCCTCAATGCGGCCCCATAGGTGCCTCACTTCTGCCCCATAGCTGCCCCATGGCTTCCTCATATCTGACCCATATCTGACCCATAGCTGCCCCATAGGTGCCTCACTGCTGCCCCATAGCTGCCCCATGACTTCCTCATATCTGACCCATATCTGACCCATAGCTGCCCCACAGGTGCCTCACTGCTGCCCCATAGCTGCCCCATGGCTTCCTCATATCTGACCCATAGCTGCCCCATAGCTGCCTCACTTCTGCCCCATGTTTGCTCTATAACTACCCATGGCTGCCCTATAGCTGCACCATAGCTGCCCTGTAGTTGCCCCATAGCTGCCTCATAGTTGCTGCATAGCTGCCCCACATCCCCGCCCCACATCTCTGCCCCACACGTGTGTCTTGCAGCATCCTGCAGAAGGAGTTGGATAAAATTGCTGAGATCAAATCACTGCTGGAGGAGCAGCGCATCAGTACGGCCCCATAGTGTGACCCACAACTGCCCCCGATTCCTCTGCATCCCCCCCCATTTCACCCCCCCATATCCTCCCCCATATCCTTCCCCTTTACCCCCCTCATACCTCCCCCATATCCCCCCCATCTCACCCCATATCCCCCTCATCATTTCACCCCATCCCCCCATAATTTCACCCCCTGTCTCCCCCCAGCGGTGGAGATGGTGGGCGTTTACAGTGACGCGGATCCCCCCCAGAAGCCGATGCGTGTCAGGGTTCTGATGACGCTGCTGCAGCAATCCGCCATGACGCTGCCCCTCTGGATCGGGAAACCCAGCGACAAGTGGGTCCCGCCCCATAGCGCCGCGTTTTGCTCCATAGCGCAGCTCCCTGCCCCATAGTGCCGCCTCCCTCCCCATCGAGCCAAGCCCCGCCCCTTTTCGCTCTTGCTTCCTGGTTGTCACGCCCCTCGTTCTAAGCCCCGCCCCCTATCGTTCCCGCTTCTCGTTAAAGCCCCGCCCCTCATTGAAGCCCCACCCCCACAGCCATGACGCTGTCCCTACGGATTGGGAAACCCGGGGACAAGTGGGTCTTGCCCCATAGTACCCTGTTGTGCCCCATAGCGCAGCTCCCTGCCCCATAGAGCCAAGCCCCGCCCCTCACTGAAGTCCCGCCCCTTTCTTTCCTGGTTCCCTGCCCCTTTCTTTCCATAGGCTTACCACTACCACTCCCGCTAAGCCCCACCCCCTGCCCCCCAATAGGCCACCCCTCCTCCTCAGCTTCTCCCCCTTTCCCTCATAGGCCGCCTATTCTTCCTACTCCCAGCCCCCTTCCCCCGATCGGCCGTGTGCTCGCTCTAAGCCCCGCCCCCTCGCCCTGATAGGCTGCCGCCGCTGTGCGGGGCGGTGCCCGCGTGCGGGGACTATGTGGCGTGGCCGCGGGACAAAGTGGCCGCGCGTCAAAGCCGTGGATGGCGACGAGCAGTGGATCCTGGCTGAGGTCGTCAGCTACAGCCACGCGCCAACAAGTGGGGCGATATGGGGTGATAGGGGGGCGGTCTGGGGTGATATTGGGAGATATGGGGTGAAATAGGGGCGATAGGGGGTGGTATGGGGCGATAGGGGGCAGTATGGGGCAATGTGGGGTGATATAGGAGCAATGTGGGATGATATGGGGAGATATGGCGAGATAATGGGGAGATATGGGGTGAAATAGGGGCAATAGGGGGTGGTATGGGCGATATGGGGCAGTATGGGGCGATATGGAGATGATATGGGGCGATATGGGGAGATAATGGGGAGATATGGGGTGAAATAGGGGCAATATGGGACGATAAGGGGTGAAATGGGGCAGTATGGGGCGATATGGGGGTGGTAGGGGGTTTTATGCGGTGATAAGAAGCGATATGGGGCGATATGGGGTGATCGGGGGCAATATCGGGGCCATAGGGAGTGATATGGGGGGAGATATTGGGGCAATATGGGGTGATATGGGGTGATATGGAGTGATATTGGGGGATGTGGAGTGAAATAGGGGTGATAGGAGGTGATATAGGGGGCAATATGGGGTGATATAGGAGCAATATGGAATGATATGGGGTGATATGGGCCGATATGGGGTGACATAGGGGTGATAGTGGGTGATGGGGTGATATAAGGGAAGTGTGGGGCAAATTGGGTGGTATGGGGTGATAAGGGGTGATATGGGGCAGTAAGGGGTAATATGGGGTGATATGGGGTGATACGAAGTCATATGGGGTGAAATAGGGGCGACATGGGGTTAGGTTTGGGGTTAACATTGCGGTGACGCCTTTGTGCCCCCAGGTACGAGGTGGATGACATGGATGAGGAGGGCAAAGAGTGAGTGCCCCACAACTGCCCCACAGCTGCCCCTTCAAACCCCCACAGCCCCATCTCTGCCCCATAGCTCCCCCATATCTCCCTATATCTCCCCGTATCTCCCCATATCACCCCTTATCATATCTCTTATCTCTTCCCCTGCAGACAGCACACACTGAGCTGGCGCCACGTGATCCCACTGCCCCTGTGCCCCCATATCACCCCATATCTCCCCATATCACCCCATATCTTATCTCTTATCTCATCCCCCGCAGACAGCACACACTGAGCCAGTGCCGTGTGATCCCGCTGCTGCAGTGGAAGGCAAACCCAGAGACGGACCCCGAAGCGCTGTTCCAGCGGTATAGGGCTCGTGCTGGCCCTATACCCGCAGACCACCTGCTTCTACTGCGCCCTCATCCACGTGCCCCCGCAGGCGGATATGACCCCGAACCCACAGCACAAAGCACGGCCCCAAAAGGGCAGGGACTCACCCCAATACCCGGCCCAAAAGAGCAGGAACTGACCCCAAAACCCAGCCCCAAAACGTACTGCCCTGACCCCAAACCCACAGCACAAAACCCCCACCCCAAAAACACCACCCTGCCCCAAACCCACAGCACAGAACCCGGCCCCAAAAGGGCACGAACGGACCCCATAACCCAGCCCTATAAGGTCGATATCTGACCCCAAAACTCAGCGCCAAAATCCTGCAATTCCTCCCCAGAATCTCCATTATCAGCCCCAGAATCCCATTATTTCCCCCAAATGTCAGCCCCAAATCCCATTAGTTCCCCCCTGACCCCACAATTTTCCCCCGACCCCATAATTCCCCCCCATGACCCTATAATTTCCCCCCCAACCCCATCAATTCCCCCCTGTGACCCCATTACTTCACCTCCTGACCCTGTTACTTCCCCTATTCCCCCCGACCCTATAATTGCCCTAGAACAGCCGCAGGACGATTCCTCGGTGCTGTTTGAGGTCACATCAGCCCAACCCCATTACTTTCCCCCCCGTCCCCATAATTCACCTGATCCCCCCGTGACCACATTAATTTCCCCTCTGACCCTATTAGTTCCCCTGTTCCCCCCCCAACCCTTTAAATTCCCCCTGACCCCATAATTCCCCCTGACCCCATTGCTTTCCTCCCGACCCCATAAATTCCCCTGACCCCATAATTGCTCTATAACAGCCGCAGGATGATTCCTCGGTGCTGTTTGAGGACACGTTGTATGCTGACGGATATTCATCGCCACTCAATGTCGCACAGCGCTACGTTGTGGCCTGCAGGGACACCAAGAAGAAGCGACCCCGTGTGGCCGTTTTGGGGCCGTTCCAGGATTTGGGTTTTTTGGGGTCATTAGGGCCGATTTACGGTCACTTTGGGGTCACTCTGGAGCCCTTTGGGGTGCAGTGCTGCGTCGTGGCCTGCAGAGACACCAAGAAGTGACCCCATAGGGGATTTGATATGGTCCTTATGGGGTCGTTATAGGGTTTTGGGGTCACTTTGGGGTCATTTTGGGGCCCTTTGGGGCACAGCGCTTCCAAGAAGTGTTGGAAGTAATCTGGGATATTTGGGGTCATTTTGCGTCATTTTTGGGGTCGCATCGGGGTCACTTCGGGTCATTGCACGTTGGGGCGTGGCTCGAATGCGAGGCTTAACGTTGGCCACGCCCACTCGCTTCCCACTGGCTTCCGGTTTCCCACTTCCAGGCGTGCTTCCGCCTCCTTACCCACAATGCCCCGCTCGCTGCCGGAAATCCGCGCTCCCAGAAGTTTCAGTCATTTCCGGTCATCGTGCCTCGTTCCAGTGGCACTGTTCCGCCTCGCTACCCCACACCCCGCCCTTTCCGCTGCCGATCTGTGCTGTGATTGGCCGAGCTGTGCCGTGGGGCCGGAAGCGGCCGCATGGTGGAAGCGGAGCTGGAAGCAGAGCACGTGGTCAGTGGCAGGGCGGGAGGGGCGGTTATGGGGCCGGGGTCAGGTTATGGGGTTATGGGGCAGGGATTTGGGGCTGGGGTCGTGGGTGTGGGGTCCAGGCTTGGGGCAGAGCTGTGGGGCAGAGTTGTGGGTCCAGGTGCACTGATTGGGGCAGAGCTGTTGGATGCGGGGCTGAGCTGTGGGGTGGATCTGTGGGGCAGAGCTGTGGCGGTTGGGGGGCGGAGGTGTGGTGCAGGTATGAGCAGATGTGGGGCTCAGATGCGGGGCTGAGCTGCGGGATGTGAGGCTGATCCATGGGGCAGAGCTGTGGAATGTGGGGCTGATCTGTGAGGCAGGTAGGTATGTGGGGCAGAGCTGTGGGATGTGGGGCAGGTATGTGCAGATTGGGGTTGAGCCGTGGGGCAGAGGTGTGGGATATGGGGCAGCACTATGGGGCTGAGTTGTGGGGTTGAGGCGTGGGGCAGGGCTGTGGGATGTGGGGCAGATCTGTGGGTCCAGGTGTGGGGTTTGGGGCAGATGTGTGGGGCAGAGCCACAGGGCTGAGCTCTGGGGCCAGGTGTGGGGTGAGGGGCTGAGCTGTGGTGCAGAGCTGAGGGATGTGGGGCTGAGCTGTGGGTCCAGGTGTGGGGTTTGGGGCAGATGTGTGGGGCAGAGCCACAGGGCTGCGCTCTGGGGCCAGGTGTGGGATGAGGGGCTGAGCTGTGGGATGTGGGGCTGAGCTGTGTGGCCAGGGGATGAGGGGCAGAGATGTGGGGCAAATGTGTGGGATGTGGGGCAGCGCTGTGGGGCTGAGCTGTGGTGTGGATGTTTGGGGTGAAGGTGTGGGGCAGAGTTATGCCCCACAGAGGTGCTCCCGCAGGAGGTGGAGGAGATGCAGCGGCGGCATTCTGAGGGGAATAGGTCAGTGCCCCATTGCTGCCCCACAGCTGCCCCATAGCCACCCCATTGAGATCCACTGAGATCAGTGGTGACCCCATTGAGATCCGTAGGGACCCCATGGAGATCCATGGTAACCCATGGCTGCCCCATAGCTGCCCCACATCCGCCCCATAGCTGGGCGTGGCTTCGCTCTGGGCACACCGCCACCTGCGGGAGCCACAGCGACCCATACTGACCCACAGTGACCCACACTGACCCATAGAGACCCACAGCGACCCATAGAGACTCACAGCGACCCATAGCGGGACCCACAGCGACCCAACCGACCCACAGCAACCTATAGGGGGAACCACAGCAACCCACAGAGACCGATAGCTCACACAGCGACCCACAGTGACCCACAGCGGGACCCACAGCGACCCATAGAGACCCACAGCGACCCATAGAAACACATAGAGACTCATAGTTACCCACAGCGACTTATAGAGACCCACAGCGACTCACTGAGACCCACAGTGACCTATAGCTGGACCCACAGACACCCACAGCAACCCAAAGTGACCCACAGCTTGACCCATAGCGACCCATAGCAGGACCTACAGTGACCCATAGCGTCCCGAAGAGACCCGTAGCGACTCACTGCGACCCACAATGACCCATAGCTGGACCCACAGACACCCACAGCATGACCCACAGCGACCCATTGCAACCCTTAGCAACATGTAGAGACTTATAGCGATCCACATCGACCCATAGCGACCCATGGATACACATAGCAAGACCCACAGTGACCCATAGCGTCCCATAGAGACCCGCAGCAAAACGTAGCAGCCCACAGAGATCGATAGCGACGCATAGTGACCCACAGCGACCCATAGCGCCCAATAGGAAAGCACTGATAGCAATAAGGAGCCCTAGAGACCCAGCGACATTACGTGAGAGCGCCCCCTGGTGGCGTGGAGGGGAACTGCAGCCCCTTAGGGATCCATTGGGAACCTTAGAGACCCACAGAGACCCATAGCAGGACCCACAGCAAACCAAAGCGATCCATAGCAACGCATAGCGATCCACAGTGACCCACAGTAACCCACAGCGAAGCATATTGGGACCCATAGCGACACATAGCGCCCAATAGGAAAACACAGAGAGCAATAGGAAGCCGTAGAGACACAGCGACATCATGTGAGAGCTCCCTCTGGTGGCGTGAAGGGGAACTGCAGCCCCTTAGGGATCTCCTGGGGCACGTAGAGACCCATAGCAGGACCCACACCGACCCACAGCGAACCCTATTGGGACCCATAGCGTGACCCACAGCGACCCACAGCAACCCATAGAGACTCATAGCAAACCACAGCAACCCACAGTGACCCATAGCGAGACCCACAGCGACCCACAGTGACCCACAGCTTGACCCAAAGCAACCCATGCCGGGACCCACAGCGACCCATAGAAAACCTCAGAGAGCAATAGGAAGGCACAGAGACATCACGTGAGAGCGCCCCCTCCCCTGGTGGCGTGGAGGGGAACTGCAGCCCCTTAGGGATCTCCTGGGGCATATAGAGACCCACAGCGACCCATAGCAGGACCCAAAGTGACCCACAGCAAACCATATTGGGACCCATAGCGGGACCCAGAGAGACCCACAGACTGTTACAATGAAGGGTCGGGAACCCAGCTTGATGCTAGCTAATGTTCCATTTATTAAGCAACAACTCAAAGCTTAGATAGACAGAGAAGCAGTGTGTGTTAGGATCTAACTGGGGGAAGCTACAAGGATCTAATTGAGGGAATTTACACTCCTCAGTGTTAACAGGTCAAGAATATAAAACACTCCTAGTCATCTAAACAAACAGTTTCTTATTGCTATCCATTACTGTCTTCTGTTTCTTTTCACTCCTTAGACATGGTTGTCTCAAGCTTATCAGCTTATCTTTACACAGCCTACGTCCAAGGTTTATGGCCTGATTCCTGCTTAGCTAGCAGTTCCGTCTGACTCCCACTTTTGCCATCACCCACTTCTCCCCCTTTCTGTTATGAATATTTTCTTTGTAGCATTGTCAATCATCTTTTTGCGCACATTGTAAAATGCAAGGAAGTAACAGCAAAAGCGTTACAACGATCATCGCAATGTAGCACATCATTTTTAAGATACTGTGGAGCCATCCGGTGAGACCCCCATCCCGAGAATAATTTGTCCAACCAGTCCCAATCCCTCTGTTCCTGCAGTTTCTTCACTCCATCCCATATGGTCTTGATACTTGCTTGAATTGAAACGGAATGTTCTGACAGGTTCATGCAGCACATTCCTTCGAAATCCTCCCAGCCATGGCCTTGCGCCAGAAGTAGGAAATCAGTAGCAGCGCAATTTTGTGGCGCAGCATGTCTGACACTGTCCGCATCAAGTAAAAGACCTGTTAAAGCTAAACTAGTGGCATTTCCTTGTTTTGCTAAGCAAGAACCCAGTTTGTTCAGTGTTGCCAAAGCTTTAGCAACAGCAACCTGCGGTGTGAAAAAGGAAACGGCTCCTATGGTCTCCCTGTTCCAAAACTTCATGTTATCATCACAATCTGATCTGAAGGTGTGGGTCATTCTCCTAAAACGGTGATGAGAATATTTCTTTCTCCATTGCAAGACAGTTGTCTCATTTCGGGTAAGGATGGTTAAACGCCCGAGACTACATGGCCCACCTCTAATGTAAGAAGGAATGGCAGGCCATGCCCGGTCAGCGCAACTACGGAAAACTCCATCTGGTAACTGTAAAGGAGCATTTACTGATTTTGAAAGGCTGGGTGAGGTGTAATTACACCACAGAGTTTGGTTATTGATGGCTGCGTCTACGGGACTGACATCCCATAGTTTGGTTTTATTTTTTCCAGTAGAATGGAATCTCAGGCAGAAGTCCATTTTTATAGATCCTAAGAAATCTATTTCTTGTGGCTCTAATTTGGCAGACGGAAGATATGGAACCCATCCATCCCAATTATCTACTGAATTTGTGCCAGTAAAGATTGCTCGTGAGGGACCAGGGATTGGCCACTCGTCTATGGGAAAGCCCACCAAGCGGGTAGAGAAGGGATTTTGTGCAGTTGCAGTGGCTAAGCAAAGTGTTTCCTGATGAGTAATATTAGCAAGTGTAAGCCACACATTCGTTTTTGGGAGGGTAATAAAACCAGTAGAGAGTCCTGAAATTTCAAGAAGTCAAGTCCATACAGTAGCTGGTCTCATCCTTCCTTGGTTGTGTTTTCATCTGTTGTCGACCAAATCTGTTCCTCGCGGTATGGTTTCACGTTCTTCGCAGGAATCCACCTGGGGCCTTTTCCTGTGGAGACACAAGCATAACCTCTCCCCCATGTGACAAGAGGATATGGCCCCATTATCATACCTGTTTCTGGGTGGCGAATCAACACCGGAGCCTTGATTCTTCTTTCCAATGTGATATTCGAACTAAAATGTCGGACTATCGGGGGATTGGTATCTAGCAGAGAAGAATTCAAAAAGTGAAAACATCAAGAGCTTTATGTAGTCGCTCCTCAGGAGGGGAAGCTCCCATTCCCCCTTTCTGTTGTGCTAATAGACGCTTTAAAGATTGGTGTGACCGCTCAATTGACCTGGAGGGGAATGAGGGATCGCGGTGATGTGCATAATGCCCCAAGAATCGAGGAAGGCTTTTGTCGCAGCAGAGGTATATGCAGGACCATGATCTGTTTTTAATTGGGAAGGGATACCTAATGTAGCAAAAGCACGCAGCAAACGCTTGCGAACATCTCGTGCCTTTTCTCCTGTATGACAAGAGGAAAATAAAGCTCCGGGAAAAGTATCAATCGAGGAATGTGTATATTTCAGCTTACCAAACCATGGGTAATGTGTGACATCCATTTGCCATAGCTGGAGGCTCTGCAGATCTCTGGGGTTAACCCCCCCTGCTATTGATGGGAAAGAATGCCTCTGGCAGTCGGGACATACCGCTGTAATGTTTGATGCTTGTTGGGAGGTAAGCCCAGACTGTCGTTTAAGACCTCCAGCATTCTGATTGAAAGAAGGAGTGGCTAAGTTTAGCTTGCGCTATTCGGTCTGGTAAAACACGGACATATCAGCTTGAGATTCCCTTCTGCCTTGAAACCAGGTAAAGATGTGTGTGAGCGGATGTGCATTACAAAATAAGGATGAGTGCGGGAGTCTAAAAAAAAAAAAGTTCCTGGAACAAAATAAACAATGAAGAGTGAGAAATATTGCGTAATATGGATGCTTCTGCTCGCTGAACAATTCCTGCAACAGAAGCTGAGTCGGTAATAGGATTGAAAGGTGTGGACCATTTCCAAAAAACTCGGACAACAGCAGCTGGTTCCACTATTTGTGGAGAACCAGAAACAATTTCAATATCCGAATCCCATTGCTTCTGTTGATTATCCCAGCATCAAATAACTGATTTGTGTGATCTTCCAGACCCATCCGTAATCTGGTAAGGGCCTGCAGCAGCTGATCACTTCTTTTTGGTGTGGATGTGAAGTGAACATTGAGGTTCAATAGCTTGTGTGACGGTGCGTGGGAAGTAAGGCTGCCTGTATAGCTTGCCAATGCCATGCTAAAGGCATCTGCTTGCTGATCAAGCCATTGTAAATACACATTTGTCACAGGTAAACAACTAGAGGAAAAGTCTACCCCTGATAACATCAGCAAGCGCTGCCTAGCTTTGATTCTCAGGGAAGCAAACATCTCATGCTGTGTCAGGATTGTCTTTGTCAACTGGTTTGGCAAAAAATCCATTCAATAATGAATAGTGGGTCTGGCCTTTGAAAATCCCACTGAAAAATTAGCGCATGAGGTTGTCGAGCAGGGTTGAGGATCATTAGAAAAAAAGGTAACTCCGGGGCACACCGATGAGCTTGTCTGTTAGTGCTAGCTGCAGCAACTTTTTGCAAGGCACTAGCCACTTCAGAGCCAAGACGGCAGGGAGAGTGTAAATCAGAATCCCCTTTCAGTAGTTCCAAAAGAGGATACAAGTCTGCATTAGAGATACCCAAGAGCGCTCAGACCCAGTTAATTGATCCCAACCATTTTTGTACATCGTGTCAATTTTTCACATCAGTTTGTCTTTGTAAGGGCTAGGGAATGATAGTCTGGGCTCTGATGCACCAGCCTAAATATTTCCATGGTGATGTTTTCTGCATTTTTTCAGGCGCAATACAGAAACCTGCCGAATTAACAGCAGTTGTAAGGAGGGCTACTGCTTCCTCCATGATCTCGTGATGTTGCGCGGCCACTAAGATGTCGTCCATCTAATGATACGATAAAACATTTGGCATTGTGTCTGGAATGGGGCTAAGCACTTTAGCCACATACCACTGACAAATGGTGGGGCTATTTTTCATTCCTTGTGGCAGCACAACCCACTGGTATCTCTGCAACGGGGCTTGCATGTTGATGCTTGGAACTGAAAAAGCAAATGGAGGGGCATCCTCAGGGTGTAATGGACTATTAAACAAGCAGTCTTGAAGATCAGTGCCAGTCAAATGCCAGTCTCAGGGAATCATAGTGGGTGACAGGAGGCCTGGTTGAAGGGCTCCCATATTTTCCAGAGCATCATTCATTTTTCTGAGGTCATGGAACAAGCGCCATTGACCAGTTTGTTTCTTAATGACAAATCCAGGTGAGTTCCAAGGATTAGTGGAGGTACAGTATGTCCTTTTGCTAATTGTTCCGCTACCAAGTCTTGGAGGGCGCCAAGATTTTCTAGCGGAAGGGGCCATTGATCCACCCATCTAGGGGTATCTGTTTTCCATATTAGCTTAAGGGCGTCGCACCTCTCAATGGCCCCTCCCGAAAATCTGACTTGATAGTGACTCCCCACTGAACCATAACATCAGGGCCCCATAAATATCATCGGAATTGGCAACACAAACGGTTTGATAGTAGCTACCCGATCTTCAGGTCCTCTGATTGGAATGAACTCAGCAGTTTGCTGGCTGTTCCTTGCACCACCCACCCCAGCTAATGTATGTGATGATTTGTATGATGTAACCCAAAACCAAACCCCAGGCCTACCCCTTCTCTCACCCTGACACTCGAACCAAACCTCCGCCTAAACCTAACCCTAATATCTAAGCCTAAGCCTAACCCTTCCAATTGCCCTAGCCCTAACACTAACCCTTTTCCTATACCTAACCCTGACCTCAACCCTGATCCTAACCTTTCCCTAACCCTAACACCAACCCGTAACATCATTTGAATCCTAATCCTATTCCAAACCTTAACCCTATCCCAAGGCCTAACCCTACTCTGACCTTTACACTCCAACTAACCCAACCTCAATCAAGAAATACAAATGGAATCCTAAACCTAAACCTAAACCTAAACCTACTGCTAACACCACAAGTCAGCCTACTTTTCTCCCTAAATCTAATCACAAATCTCAAAAAATCTTTGTCCCTAACCCTAATCATAAATCCAGTCCAAACTCTGAAACTTTCCCAAAACCTATGCCTATTCCTAACACTTACTCTTACCCTAAGTCTATCCCTAACACTAACCCTTCTCCCAGACACAACCCTAAAGCCAACACTAATCCTAACCTAATCTTTATCCTAATCCTAAACCTAATCCTAACTCTTACCCTAATTCTAACTCTACCCTAACCCTAACTCTGACCCTCAAACCAAACCCACATTTAAGCACAACCCTAATCCCGACACCTAGCATCAGATTACCACAACCCTAACGGAACCCTAACCCTAACACTAATGCTATGACTATCCCAAACCCTAACCCAAGTACTAGACCAAACCATACCCCTATCCCTCACTCTAAAACTAACAACCCTAACTAAACTCTAACCGTAACCCTATCCCTAATACTAACACTAATCATCTTTTAAACACCAATGTTATTCCTATTCCTAAACCTTACCCAATCTCCAAATGAAATCCAAGGCCGGTGCCTTCTCACACCCTAACGATCAAACCAAACCTACATCTAAACCTAACCCTAAATCCAATCTTTACCCTAAACCATACACTTGCCCTGGCCTTAACACTAACCCTTTCCCTATACCTAACCCTAACCCTAACCTTAACACTAATTTGAGGCCTATCCCTAGTAGGAACCCAAAACCTAATTGGAATCTGAATCCTGTTCTTAACCTTAACCCTAACACGACTTAACTCTACTCTGACCCTAAAAGTCAAATTAACCCTACTCCTTACCCTAAACCTCAATCTAAACCTAAACCTAACCCTAAACCTAAACTTCACAAGAACACTCAACCTAATCCTAGCACTAACCTAAACTAAAACTAAAACAACTTTTTTGCTAACCCTAATCCTAAATCTAACCCTAACCCCAAAACTCCCCCAAACCTGACCTTAAACCTAATCCACCCCAAAATCCTTACCCTAACCCTAACCCCAAACACCCTAATACTAGAACTAAAGCAATCCTTCACCCTAACCCTAAAACTAACAATTTAACTTTGACCCTAAAACTCAAATTCACCCTACATACACTTTATGCTACCTAGGTTAGGGTCAGGCTCAATCTGGGTTTTGTGTTGGGGTCAAAGGGATAGGGTTAGGGTAGAGTTCGAGTTAGGATGAAGGTAATGCTTACAGATATGTTTAGAGAATGGAACAGGGTTAGGGTTAAGGTTAGGGTAAGGTTGAAGGTTAGGCTCAGGGACAGATTTAGGGTTAGAGTTTGGGTTCCTTTTAGGTTTAGGGATAGGGTTAGGGTACGGTTAGGTATTGTACAACGCTAAGTGTTAGCTTCTGGGTAAGGGATAGGGTTAGGGTAAGGGTTAGATTCAGGGTTAGGGTTAGCATTAGCATCAGGGTTAGGGTTATGGTAAGAGTTAGGATAGGGAATGGGATACAGTTAGGGTAAGGGTTAGGAATAGGGTTAGGGTTACATTAAGGTTAGGGTTAGTGTTTGGATCAGGGGTAGGGTTAGGAATAAAGTTAGAGTAAGGGCTAGGATTAGGGTTAGGGTTAGGGTAGGGATACGGTTAGGGTAGAGTTAAGGTTAGGGTAGGGTTAGGGTTAGGGTAAGGGTTAGGGATAGGGTTAGGGTTAGGGTTAGGGTTAGGTTAGGGTTTGGGTTATGGTAAGAGTTAGGATAGGGATTGTGATACGGTTAGGGTAAGGGTTAGGAATAGGGATAGGGTTTGATTAGGGTAAGGGTTATTGTTTGGATTAGGGGTAGGGTTACGAATAAAGTTAGAGTTAGGGCTAGGATTAGGGTTAGGGTTCGGGATTGGATTAGTGTTAGGGTAAGGAATAAAGTTAGAGTTAGTGTTAGGATTAGGGTTAGGGTAAAGTAGGGTTAGGGGTAGGGTTAGGGTTAGGGTTAGGGTTAGGGTAGGGTTAGGGTTAGGGTTTGGGTTAGGCTAGGGTTAGGGTTAGGGTTAGGGTTAGGGTTAGGGTTAGGGTTAGGGTAGGGTTAGGGTTAGGGTTAGGGTTAGGGTTAGGGTTAGGGTTAGGGTTAGGGTTAGGTTAGGGTTGGGGTTAGGGTTAGGGTTAGGGTTAGGGTTAGGGTTAGGGTATGCTTAGGGTTAGGGTAAAATTAGGGTTAGGGTTAGTGTTAGGGTTAGGGTTAAATTTATTGTTAGGGTTAGGGTTAAGGTTAGAGTTAGGGTTAGGGTTGAGGTTAGGGTTAGGGTTAGGTTTAGGGTTAGGGTTAGGTTAGGGTTAGGGTTAGGGTTAAGGTGAGAGTTAGGGTTAGGGTTAGGGTTAGGGTTAGGGTTAGGGTAAGAATTAGGATAAGGATTGTGATACAGTTAAGGTAAGGGTTAGGAATTTGAGTTAGGGTTAGGGTTAGGATTAGGGTTAGGGTTAGGTTAGGGTTAGGGTTAGGGTTAAGGTTAGAGTTAGGGTTAGGGTTAGGGTTAGGGTTAGGGTTAGGGTTAGGTAAGGGTTAGGGTTAGGGTAAGAATTAGGATAGGGATTGTGATACAGTTAAGGTAAGGGTTAGGAATTAGGGTTAGGGTTAGGGTTAGGGTTAGGGTTAGGTTTAGGGTTAGGGTTAGGGTTAGGGTTAGTGTTAGGGTAGGTTAGGGTTAGGGTATGGTAGGGTTAGGGTTAGGGTAGGGTAAGGGTTAGCATTAGGTTTAGGGTTAGGGTTAGGGTTAGAGTTAGGTTAGGGCTAGGGTTAGGGTTAGGGTTAGGGTTAGGGTTAATGTAGTTTAGGGCTAGGGTTAGGGTAAGGGTTAGGATAGGGTTAATGTAGGGTTAGGTTTAGTGCTAGGAATCAATTTGGAGGAAGGAAAAGGTATAGGAATTGGTTCATTGTTAGCGTTAGTCTTCAGGGTTAGGGTTCGGATTTAGCACTATGTTTCAGGTTCCTTTTAGGTTTAGTGATAAGGATTAGGGGTACGTTTAGGTATTGTACAATGCTAAGTGTTAGCTTCTGGGTGGGGGTTGGGGTTAGATTAAGGGTGAGGGTTAGGGTTAGGACTAGATTTAGGATTAGGTTTAGGAATAGGTTTTCTTTGATTGTTAGGGTGAGAGAAAGGTTAGGCCTTGGGTTTGTTTTTGGAATAGTTTTGGGTTTCAGAATAGGAATTGGGTTAGTATTTGGAATCTGATTGCTTTAGTATTAGTGTTAGGGTGGGGGTTAGAAGTTAGGTGAGCGTTGTGGTAATCTAATGCTTTGTGTTAGGCTTAGGGTTGGGCTTTTACTTGAGGTTGGTGTTAGGGTCAGCTTTAGTTTGAAGGTAGATTTAGAGTTTAAATTGTGGTCATGCTTTGGATTAGTTTTAGAGTTAGGGTAAGATTTAGGTTTCCTTTCAGTGTTAGGCTGTGAGAATTGTAGGCTTTGTGTTTTTGGGTTTGTGTTGGGTTTAGGAATTGGAATAGTGTTTGGGATAGTATTAGCGTTAAGGCTGGGGTTAGAGTTAGGTGATGGCTGTGGTAATCTAATGCTTTGTGTTAGGTTTAGGGTTGGGCTTCAATCTGGGGTTGGTTTTAAGGTCCCATTTAGATTTCAGGAAGAATTGGAGTTCAATTGAGGTAACGGTTAGGATTAGATTTAGGGTTCTGATAAGGGTTAGGTTAGGGTTAGGGTTTGGTTCCAAGTTGTTTTTAGGGTTAGGGTTAACGTTAGGTTTCAGGATAGGGTTAGGAATATAGCTAGGTGTTAGGTAAGGTTTAGTCCTGGGGTTTCAGTTCGGGTTAGGTGAAGCGTTAGTTTTACAGTTAGAAGACATGTTAGGGTTAGGGTTAGGTTTTGGTGTAGATTTAGGTTTAGGGTGAGGTTTAGGGATGTAGATGAAGGTTTAGTGGAAGGGGTAGGGTTCTCTTTAGTTTTAGGACCAGGGAAGGGTCCTAAAAGGGCCTTGGCTAAGGGTGAGTTTTAGTATTTGATTTAGCGTTGCGTTCAGGTCTAGGTTAGTTTGAGTGTCAGGCTGAGAGAAGGGGTAGGCCTTGGGTTTGGTTCTGGCTTAGTGTTAGGTTTAGGAATAGGAATAGTTTTGGTGTTTGGATTGGGTTTGGGGTTAGTAGTAGGGATTGGATTGGGGTTAGTGTTAGGTGAGATCTGCGGTAATCTGATGCTTTCTTTGAGGCTTGAGGTTTGAGCTTAAACGTGGTGTTGGTTTTAGGGTAGGATTTAGGGCTAGGGTTTGGTTGAGGGTAGCATTAGGTTTAGGTTTAGGGGAAGGGTTTTGGTTAGGGTAGAGGTTAGAATTCTGGTTTGGGTTAGGAATAGGGTTCTGGACAAGGTAAGGATTTAGTCCTAGGTTTCCAGTTAGGGTAAGGTGAAGTGCTGGTGTTCTAGTTAGGAGAAGAGTTAGGTTGAGGTTTCGGGTTAGGTTTTTTTGTCGATTTAGGTTTTAGGTAAGGGGTAGATTTTAGACAACATGAGCTTTCTGGTCAGAGTAGGGTTAGGCCTTAGAATATGGATAAGATTAGGATAAATGTAGGGTTAGTTTCGGGTTTAGGTTAGTTTGAGTGTTAGGCTGAGAGAAGGGGAGGGCCTTGGGTTTGGGTTTGGTTTAGGGTTAAGATAAGGTTTAGGAATAGGAGTAGGTTTGGGGTTTGGATTGGGTTTGGGCTTAGCTTTAGGGCTAGGTTTTGGTTTTGGTTTCGAGTTAGGTGAGGGTTGTGGTAATCTGATGCTTTGTTCAAGGTTTAGGGTTGGGCTTCAATTTGGGTTTTGGATTAGGATCAGAGTTAGGGATAGCTTGAAGGTAGAGTTAGGATTCGGGTAATAGCTACAGTGATTCTTATGGAGACGATTTGGGTCAAGGGTAAGTATTAGGCTTAGCTTTAGATTTAGAGTTAGCTTTAGGTTTAGGATTAGAGTTGTGGTTTTGGTTGGGAGTAGGGTTAGTGCTAGGTTTGAGGTTAGGGTTAGGGTTAGGTTTAGCATTTCAAGTAAGGCTTAGGGTTATGCTTAGCTTGAGGTTGAGGGTTAGGTTGTGAGTTAGGGCAAAGATTGTGGATAGGGTAAAGGTTGGAGCTTGGATTAGGTTTCGGGTTAGCAATAGTCGTAGGTGTCATTTCTCCTCTAGGCAAATCAGGTGTGATTCCACTGCTTCGAAATGTTCAGCAAGAAACCCTATAATCAGAGCACCGCAAAAGCCCCCTTTACCAAGTAGATCACACCAGCAGCGAGCTTTCTGTTCGAATGGCGCTGATCTGCGAATTCCAATTCTATGGCATCAATCGCGGCTCCTGCGGCTTTTGCCGCTGAAGTAAGACGAGCGTCATCAAGGTGCCGTGCAATGAATAGCGGCTTCAAGAATCAGCCGGCAGAGGTCCTAATCAAGCAAATCGCGGTTTCCATGTGAAAGTGACTCCGTTTCAGGAGTTGTAAGTGAATGGAAGCTGAATCCTAATATTAATGGGAGGGTAAGTTTTGATTCTCATTCTGCTCTGCAACTGTATACAACGTATGTCTGCATCATTCATTCATCTGCGAGCACGTTTTCATTCTTTTTCTCTGACCAGTGTTCTTATCGTTTTTAGTACCTCTAGATAATACCGACACACCAGTTTTGATGTCGAAGAAACGGATCATTCCGATGTTCATTTGGAACAGTATGATATTCAGAGCTAAAGAAGTCAAATAGTAGCGTTGAATACGTCAAGCTGTTTTTTCTACCAAATGCATTGTGTGATTCAACCGCTTCGAAATGTTCCCCAAAAACACTGTCATCGGAGCATTGCAAAAGCCTTCTTTAAAAAGCAGAGCAAAACTGCTGCGAGCTTTCTATTTGAAATGCGAATAACCGCGTAACAGGCTCGAATCGCATCAATCGCGGCTATTGCTGCTTTTGCTGCTGAAGAAAGACGCCAATAAAACGACAGACGTGCACTGAATAGCGGCATCAATAATTAGGCGGTTGCGGTCAAATTTCATCAAATCGCGTCTAACACGTGAAAGTGACTCCGTTACAGGAGTTGTAAGAGAATGCATGCTGGATCCCAAACTTAGTGGGAGGGAAAGATTTGATTCTCGTGTGTGATTCTACCGCTTCTAAATGTTCCTCATAAAACCTTGTAACTGGAGCATCGTAATAGCCCTATTTAAGAAGCAGTGCAAAGCGGCCGAGAGTTTGATGCTCGAACCGCGCTTAGCCGCGGATTCCGATTCAATCGCATCAATCGCGGCTCCTGCTGCTTTTGCCGCTGAAGAAAGACGTTAGTCTGCCGGTAAAAGTGCACTGAATCGCGGCTTTTCAATAATCAGCCGGTAGCGTTCCTACTCCAACAAATCGAGGTTTACACGTGAACGTGACTCCGTTTCAGGAGTTGTAAGTGAATGTATGCCTGATCCCAGTGTTAGTGAGAGGGAAAGTTTTGATTCTCATTCTGCACTGCTACTGAATGCAACGTATGTCTGCATCATTCATTCATCTGCTAGCAAGTTTTCATTCTTTTCTCTGGCCAGTCTTGTTACCTTTTTTAGCACCTCTAGTCACACAAGTTTTTCTTGCCAAACAAACGGACAATTCAGATTTTCATTTGCAACGGTATGATATTCAGAGCTGAGGAAGTCAAATAGAAGCGTTAAGTCCGTCAAGCTGTTTCTTCTTCCAAATGTCTGTTTGATTCCACCTCTTATAAGTGTTCCGCAAAAACACTATCATCGGAGCGTTGCAAAAGCCTTCTTTAACAAGCAGAGCAAACCGGCATCTTGTTAATGTTTGAACCGCGAAGAACCTCGGATTCCGCTCGAATCTCATCAATCGCGGCTACTGCTGCTTTTGCCGCTGAAGAAAGACGCCAGTCAGACGGCAGCAGTGCACTGAATCGTGGCTTTTCAAAAATCAGCCGGTAGCGGTCTAATTCCAACAATTCGCGGTTTACACGTGAAAGTGACTCGGTTTCAGGAGTTGTAAGAGAATGTGTGCTGGATCCCAGTTTTAATAGGATTGAAAGTTTTGATTCTCATTCTGCTCTGCTACTGAATGCAACGTATGTCTGCATCGTTCATTCATCTGCGAGCACGTTTTCATTCTTTTCTCTGACCAGTGCTGTTATCCTTTTTACTTCCTCAATCTAACACATTCACTTCAATTTTCTTACAATACCCACGGATCTTTATCATTCTCTCTCAAAAAGGTATGTTTTTCAGAACTATGGAAGCAATGGAGAGGCGTTAAGTACGGAAAGATAATTCCTCTCCCAAAGGCGTGTGTGATTCCACCGCTTCTAAATGTTCCCCAGAAGACCTTGTCACTGGAGCATCGGAATAGCCCCCTTTAAGAAGCAGAGAAAAAGCGGCCGAGAGTTTGATGCTCGAACCGCGCTTAGCCACGGATTCGGATTCAATCGCATCAATCGCGGCTCCTGCTGCTTTTGCCGCTGAAGAAAGACGCTAGTCAGCCGGTAAAAGTGCACTGAATCGCGGCTGCAGTAATCAGCCGGTAGCGGTTCTTCTCCAACAAATCGCGGTTTACACGTGAAAGTGACTCCGTTTCAGGAGTTGTAAGTGAATGTATGCTGGATCCCAATGTCAGTGAGAGGAAAAATTTTGATTCTCATTCTGCTCTGCTACTGAATGCAACGTATGTGTGCATCGTTCATTCATCTACGAGCACGTTTTCATTCTTTTCTCTGAGCAGTCTTATTACCTTTTTTAGTTCCTCTAGTTAATACCGTCACACAAGTTTTCTTGCCAAACAAACAATTCATTCCCTTTTTCTTTTGGAACGGTATGGTATTCAGAGCTAAAAATTCAAATAGTAGCGTTAAGTACGTCAAGCTGTTTCTTCTATCAAATGTATATTTGATTCCACCTCTTCTAAAAGTTCCCCAAAAGCACTGCCAGCGGAGATTTGCTAAAGCCACCTTAAACAAACATAGCAAACCGGCAGTGTGTTAATGTTCGAACCGCGAAGAACTTTGAATTCAGCTCGAATCGCATCAATCGTGGCTACTGCTGCTTTTGACGTAGAAGAAAGACGCCAGTCAGACAGCAGCAGTGCACTGAATCGCGGCTTTTCAAAAGTTAGCCGGTAGCGGTTCTTCTCCAACAGTTCGCGGTTTACACGTGAAAGTGACTCGGTTTCAGGAGTTGTAAGTGAATGGATGCTAGATCCCAATATTAATGGGAGGGAAAGTTTTGATTCTCATTCTGCTCTGCTACTGAATGCAACGTATGTCTGCATCGTTCATTCATCTGCGAGCACGTTTTCATTCTTTTCTCTGACCAGTGCTGTTATCCTTTTTACTTCCTTAATCTAATACATTCACTTCAATTTTCTTACAATACCCGCGGATCTTTCTCATTCTCTCTCAAAAATGTATGTTTTTCAGAACTATGGAAGCAATGGAGAGGCGTTAAGTACGGAAAGCTGGTTCCTCTCCCAAAGGCATGTGTGATTCTACCGCTTCTAAATGTTCCCCAGAAAACCTTGTCACTGGAGCATCGGAATAGCCCCCTTTAAGAAGCAGAGAAAAAGCGGCCGAGAGTTTGATGCTCGAACCGCGCTTAGCCGCGGATTCCGATTCAATCGCACCAATCGCGGCTCCTGCTGCTTTTGCCGCTGAAGAAAGAAGCCAGTCAGCCGGCTGCCGTGCACTGAATCGCGGCTTCAATAATCAGCCGGTAGCGGTTCTTCTCCAACAAATCGCGGTTTACGCGTGAAAGTGGCACCGTTTCAGGAGTTGTAAGTGTATGTATGCTGCATCCCAATGTTAGTGGGAGGGAAAGTTTTGATTCTTATTCTGCTCTACTACAGAATGCAACGTATGTCTGAATCGTTCATTCATCTACGAGCACGTTTTCATTCTTTTCTCTGACCAGTCTTGTTATTCTTTTTTGTACCTAGAGTTATTACACGAAAAAAACTTTTTCTTGTCGAACACAAAGTATCTTTCCGATTCTCTTTTGGAACGGTTTGGTATTTAGAGTTAAGTATGCGAAATAGTAGCGTTAAGTACGTCAAGCTTTTTCTTCTACCAAATGTTTGTGTGATTCCACCGCTTCTAAATGTTCCCCAAATACACTATCATCAGAGCATTGCAAAAGCCACTTTTAACATGCACAGCATACCGGTAGCGAGCTTTATGTTTGAACCTCGCAGAAGCGCGGATTCAACTCGAATCGAACCAATCGCGGCTACTGCAGAGTTTGCCGTTTAAGAAAGATGTGCATCATCCAGCTGCCGTGTACTGAATCGCGTCTTCAATAGTCAGACGGTAGCGGTCCTATTCCTTCAAATCGCGGTTTACACGTGAAAGTGACTCCGTTTCAGGAGTTGTAAGAGAATGTGTGCTGGATCCCAGTGTTAATGGGAAGGAAAGTTTTGATTCTCATTCTGCTCTGCTACTGAATGCAACGTATGTCTGCATCGTTCATTCATCTACGAGCACGTTTTCATTCTTTTCTCTGAGCAGTCTTATTACCTTTTTTAGTTCCTCTAGTTAATATCGTCACACAAGTTTTTCTTGCCAAACAAACAATTCATTCCCTTTTTCTATTGGAACGGTATGGTAGGGTATTCAGAGCTAAAAAGTCAAATAGTAGCGTTAAGTACGTCAAGCTGTTTCTTCTATGAAATGTATATTTGATTCCACCTCTTCTAAGTGTTCCCCAAAAGCACTGCCAGCGGAGATTTGCTAAAGCCACCTTAAACAAACATAGCAAACCGGCAGCGTGTTAATGTTCGAACCGAGAAGAACTTTGAATTCAGCTCGAATCGCATCAATCGCGGCTACTGCTGCTTTTGCCGCTGAAGAAAGACGCCAGTCAGATGGCAGCAGTGCACTGAATCGCGGCTTCAAGAATCAGCCGGTAGCGGTTCTTCTCCAACAAATCGCGGTTTACACGTGAAAGTGACTCCGTTTCAGGAGTTGTAAGTGAATGTGTGCTGGATCCCAATGTTAATGGGAGGGTAAGATTTTATTCTCATTCTGCTCTGTTACTGTATGCAACGTATGTCTGATCGTTCATTCTTCTACGAGCACGTTTTCATTCTTTTCTCTGACCAGTGTTGTTATTCTTTTTAGTAAATCTAGTTAATACACGAAAAAACTTTCTCTTGTCGAACACAAGTATCTCTCCGATTCTCCTTCGGAACCGTATGGTATTCAGAGTTAAAGAAGCAAAAGAGAAACGTTTACTACGGAAAGCTGTTACTTCTCCTAAATGCATTGTGTGATTCCACAGCTTCTAATGTTTCCCCGAAAACACTGTCATCAGAGCATTGCAAAAGCCACCTTTAACATGCAAAGCAAACCAGCAGCAAGCTTTATGTTCGAACAGCGCAGAACCGCGTATCAGGCTCGAATTGCATCAATCGCGGCTACTAAAGATTTTGCCGCTGAAGAAAGACGCTAGTCAGACGGCAGCAGTGCACTGAATCGCGGCTTTTCAAAAATCAGCCGGTAGCAGTCTAATTCCAACAGAATTAGGTAGCGGTCCTATTCCTTCAAATCGCGGTTTACACGTGAAAGTGACTCGGTTTCAGGAGTTGTAAGAGAATGTGTGCTGGATCCCAGTGTTAATGGGAAGGAAAGTTTTGATTCTCATTCTGCTCTGCTACTGAATGCAACGTATGTCTGCATCGTTCATTCATCTGCGAGCACGTTTTCATTCTTTTCTCTGACCAGTGCTCTTATCCTTTTTACTTCCTCAATCTAACACATTCACTTCAATTTTCTTACAATACCCGCGGATCTTTCTCATTCTCTCTCAAAAAGGTATGTTTTTCAGAACTACGGAAACAATGGAGAGGCGTTAAGTACGGAAAGCTGGTTCCTCTCCCAAAGGCGTGTGTGATTCCACCGCTTCTAAGGGTTCCCCAGAAAACCTTGTCACCGGAGCATCGGAATAGCCCCCTTTAAGAAGCAGAGCAAAGCGGCCGAGAGTTTGATGCTCGAACCGCGCTGAGCCGCGGATTCCCATTCAATCGCATCAATCGCGGCTCCTGCTGCTTTTGCCGCTGAAGAAAGACGCCAGTCAGCCGGCTGCCGTGCACTCAATAGCGCCTTCTCTAATCAGCCGGCATCGGTCCTATTCCAACACATACGCTAAAGCTAAACCTCACCCTACTCTCACCCTTACGCACCAGCTAACCCTGCCTCAATCCCTACATACAGATCAAATCCGAAACCTAAACCTAACCCTAAACCTCAACTTCATGCTAACATCAAGACTCAACCTAATCCTATCCCTAAATAGAATCATCACATTGAGAAACACTTTCTCCCTAACCCTAATCCTAAATCGAATCCGAAACCTCAAAGAATCCCAAACCCTTTCCATAGCTCTAACCCAATGCTGAACCCTACCCTGACCCACTTTCACTACCCCTTACCATAAAACTCAATCAACACCAAAACCCACCCCTGACACTAAACCTAACACTAATTCTTATCCTAACCCTAACCCAAACGCTTACCCTAATCCGAACCAAAACCCAAACCCTAACCCGAGCACAAAGCCTTACCTTGCCCCTCATTCTATTCTGAACCCTAACCGGAAACCTAACACTTACCCTAAGACCAACCCTTTCCCTAAACAGAAATCTATCCCTAGCAGAAGCGGAACCCAAGCAAAAACTGCTACTTTAATACCAACCCCAAGTTGATGCCCAAGCCTAAACCTGACACATAGCATCAGATTACCACAACCCTCACCTAAACTCTAACCCCAACCCTAACACTAAGATTTACCCTAGCTATGTGATGGTCCTCCTAGCCTATTCCAATTCCTAAACCCAACGCAAACACCACACCAAAAGCAATGCCTACCATTTTCCAAACCTGAAACTTAAAGTCAACCTAAACCTTACTCTAACCGTATATCAAACCCTGACCATTAGCCTCATTGTGACTCTGTCTGCCTTCAATCGAAATCTGACCCTAAAACCAACCCCAACTCAAAGTCCAACCCTAAACCTAAAGCTAAGCATCAGATTACCGCAGATCTCACCTAACCTATCCCTACTTCTAACCCCAAACCCAATCCAAACGCCAAACCTATTCCTAACCTAACACTAAGCCAGAACCCAACCCAAGGCCTACCCCTTCTCTCAGCCTAACACTCAAACTAACCTAGACCCAAAACCAACCCTAAATCAAATCCTAACCCTCCCCCTTACTCTATCCTGTACCCAAGCAAGGCATAACCCTTCTCTGATCCTAAAACTAAAGAGAGCTCTACCCCATACTCTAAACCTTCATCTACACCAAAACCTAACCCTATCCCTAATCCAAAACCTAACCCTAAACCTAACCCGAACTCTAACCTTAATCCTAAACCTAAACCTTACCCTAACCCTAAGCCTAACCTTAACCCTAAGCCTTCTCTGAACCTCAAACTAAAGAGAACCCTAGCCCTTGCACTAAACCTTCAGCTACACAAAAAAATAACCCTAACCTAATCCTAAAACAAAACCCTAAACCTAACCCAAAGCATCAGATTACCACAACCCTAACCTGACACTTACACTCAAATGCATCCTTCCCCTTATTTGAAGCAAAGTGAAATCCTAAATGGAATTCATAGGAAGAGCGAATTCACCAATCTTCATCGTATACAATGCACAATACATATACAATATACATACAAAGCGTACAAGGAAATGACTGAGTTTTCTCGTCTGTTAAAAAACAAAACAAAACAAAACAAAAAAAACGTTTTACATTTTTCTTAGAGTGGTTTGTAGATCGTCCGAAGTCTTGGACACCTCCCACTGGGGTCCTGTGTCACAGATTGGTCCTTTCACATGGCTTGCATGGATCCATCTGCGCTCAGCTGTCCGGATGGCTGTTTCTGTTGGTAATAAAACAAGAAAAGGTCCTTCCCAGCGGGGAGTTAGAGATGACTCTTTCCACGTTTTAATTTAAACCTTGTCTCCTGGACTGATTCCATGTATTGCCATATCTAGCGGAGGCCGTTGGACCACCAGTCCTTCCATTCTTCATTCATTCCTTCTCTTATTCATTTCAATTCAATATTCCTGTATTTTCTTCTACCTTGGGATGTTCCGATGGGAGTTCTAAATCATATGGCATTCCATATCCCATTTCAAAAGGTGATATTCCAGTCTCTCTTCTTGCTTCTGTTCTTCAGTTAAGTAGTGCCAGTGGCAAACACTTCATCCAAGACATCTTGGTTTCAATCATTCCTTTAGTAAGCCGCTTTGGAAGTTCCCCATTCGACCTTTCTACTTTTCCAGAGCTCTGTGGGTGCCATGGGGTGCGATATTCCCATTTGGTCCCCATTGGAGCTAAAGCCTCTTACACTGCCTTTGATACAAAGTGAGGGTCTCTAGCTGAATCTGCAACTTCCATGTTCCCATATCTGGGGATAATATGTTCGAACAATGTCTTGATTACTGTCTGGGCTGTTGCCCTAGCGATGGGGTAGGCCTCCAGAAAATGTGTTCAATGGGCGATTCTTCCTAAGAAGTACTTCTATCTTCCAACCTTGGGGAGATCTGTGAAGTCTATCTGCATTTGAGCAAAAGGTCTGACAGCCCATTCCCTTCCTCCCTGTATTTTTTCCCTCAGTTGTTGTTTCTTTCCTTTCCTCCAAATCATACAATGATCTACAATTCCTTTGGTTATGCTAGAAATGCCTATACACATCTATTTCATTGTGAATTGGTCCACCAAGGCCTGAAGCCCGCAATGAGTCTGCTTAGGAAATTCTCCTCATCTTCTCCAAGCTTTAGGGATTACCTCTCTTCCATCAGCTAATAACCATTTTCCCTCCTTTTCCTCAACCTCCATTTGTCGGAGCCGCTCTTTTCGCTTCTTCATCAGCAAAATTAGTTCCCCTTATTTCAGCCGACATCGCCCTCTGGTGCCTTTCCGTGTACTACTGCGCTTTTCTCTGGTTCTCTTCTTGCCCTCAGAGTTTGTCTTCTTAACGACTGGTGAATTAACCCTTTCCCGGGTGAGTTTACCAATCCTCTTTCCTCCCATCTTTTTCCCAAGGTATGGACTACCCCATACGCATACCTAGAATCTGTAGAGATAGTCCCAATGCTTCCTTTCAACATTTGAAGGGCTGTAAGGATTGTATAGAATTTCACAGCCTGAGCTGACCACGTTCTGTCCAATGGTCCCGATTCAATTACTGGAAATGTTTTCCCGTTTAGTAGAGCATCCCCTGATTTTCCTTTTCCTTCTACCACCCGGGAGGAGCCATCTACAAATCATTTGCCCCCTTCTAATAACTTCTCCTCTTCTAAGTCCTCCCCTCCTTTAGCCTGATACTCTATACACTGAATGCAATCATGGCTTAAATCTTCATCTGGTTCCCCATAGAAAAATTGAGCAGGATTTGGCAAACTTGGAGTTTCTATTTCTAATTGAGGAGAATGGATTAGGATTCCTTCCTATTTCAATAGTCTAGCGTCTGTAATCCACTTCTCTGCTTTTTCTTGTAGTACTCCCCTTATTGTCATGTGGACTATACACTTGTAATTCACCCCTGAAAGTCATCTTCCCTGCTTCTTCTACTAACAGAGCTACAGCAACTATTGCTCGTAGACAGGTAGGCCACCCACGGCTAACGGGATCCAAGAGTTTTGAAAAGTATCCTGCTGGCTTCTTCTTCCCGGCCCATTCCTGGGTCACTACTCCAAAAGCGATCCCTTCATCTCTATTTACAAAAAGGTAAAATGGGCTTTTTAGATCAGGTAAGCTTAACGCTGGTGCATGAACAAGATCTACCTTGAAGTCTTCTAATCTTTGCTCATCCTCCTGGCTCCACTTTCTTCAGCCATCTTGTACTAGTTTCTGCTATAAAAGCTTTACCTTACTGCTATCATTCTCAATCCATTGTCGACAGCATCCTAGCAGCCCTAACATCTGCCTCACCTGCCTCTTGCCTCTTGGGGCTTTTCAAGATCAAATCCCATTTGCCCGTTCTGGATCTAATGTCTTATTTCCCTTGCTTAACCAATGTCCCAAATATTTCACTTCCTCTTCTGTAAATTGGCATTTTGCCTTTGAAACTTGGAACCCCTTTGAACCAAAGAAATGCAATAGTTTAATCCTCTCCTGGCTAACTGTCTCCTCGCCTGCTCCAGCTAATAGTAAGTCATCTACATATTGCACTAAGGTTACCTGTGGGTTTAGTTCATCAGTTTTTAGTACTTGCTCAAGGGCTTGCCCAAACAAGTTAGGGATTCTGTGAATCCCTGTGGGAGCACTGTCCCTCTGAGTTGTTGTTTTCTATGGGTGTTTGGATCTTCCCACTCGAAGACAAAGTAGTCTCTGCATTCTGCCGTCAGGGGGCAGGTCCAAAAAGCATCCTTGAAATCAATTACACTATACCACTGAGATTCTGGCTTCAATTGACCGAGCAGCGTATAGGGGTTTGCCACTACTGCGAAGCGGGGAATTGTTCTCTCCTTAATTTCCCTTGAGTCGTGGACCAACCTGTATGTGCCATAAGGTTTTTTTTTTTTTTACATGGAGTATGGGAGTATTCTAGGGAGACATACAAGGCTCTAATAGTTCTTTAGATATTAATCTCTCCATTTCAGGTTGTAGCCCTGATTTACCTTCCTGTGAAATGGGATATTGTTTCATCCTAATTGGAATGCCTGGGTCCTTTAGAATCACTTCAAAGGGTTCTATGTCTAACTTCCCTACTGATTCTGGACTCTACCAAACTTCTGGGTTAATTCTAGCCTCATCTTCTATCGTTAGAGTACGTTGCTGAACAGTTAATTCTCTATCTTTTACTTCCAAATTTATTCCTAACTCCACAATTCAATCTCTCCCTAGCAAATTCTATTCTGCTTCAGGTACCAATAAAAAAGACTCAGTTCCATAGGTGCTAGGTGATTCTATTTCTACCTGCTTTACAACAGGTACCATAAAAGGTTCCCCTTTTGTTCCAATTACTTGTAGCTCTTCCGAGGATAAAGAACATCCTCCAGGTAAATATTGAACAGTCGATCTTTCTGCCCCAGACTCTACCAAAAATTCCATTTCCTGACGCTGAGAACCCAATTTCAATTTTATCAAGGGCTTGTTTCTTTCCCAGGTCCCCAGCACATAGAGTCCCTGACCCCCTCAGTCCTCCTGAAACATTTGCTCGTCCCAGATTCTTTCTACAGTCTTTCTTCATGTGTCCCTTTTTCTGACAGTAGAAGCATTCGACTGTCCTCATATCTCTGGGTCTGTTCTGCTTGGGTTGAAGCGCATTTTCTGCCCGAGGAATATTCCCTCTTCTCCTTGCCTGGAACGCCCCCTTCTGTCCTTCTCTTACCGCGGCTATCAGACTTCCAGCTTGCCTCTTCTGAGTCTCCTCCTCTCTCCTTAACGTATACTTTCTGAGCCTCTCTCAGCAATTCATCTAATCCTCTCTCCTGCCAGTCCTCCAGCTTCTCTAGTTTCCTTCCAATATCTGTCCAGGACCTAGCTTCAAACTGCGTTTTCAGGAGAGCTCGCCCCACGGGGTAGCAGGATCTAATCCTGAATAGAACTGTACATTTCTGCATAGTCTCTCTAACCACTCAGTAGGAGTTTCATCTTTTTTCCGTTGCTTGCCTTATTTGCCTTATTGATATTCTGTCCCCGAGGGACAGATTCTCTAATCCCTTGAATAATAAGAACTCGCAAATCTGCCATGTGAGTACCATGTTCCTGGCTCTGATTATCCCAATTGGGCCGCTGTAAGGGTCACTTTAGATCTGCTCCTGGGCCAGCCGGGTGTTGCTGATCCCAGATTCACGTACCTGCCCTCCTGATCATATCCCTTTCTTCTGCTCTAAATAGTATGCCCAAAATTGCCTGTGTTTCATCCCAAGTTTAATGGCTGGGACCTGAAGATTGATCTAGCCTCTCGGAGACCCCTCAAGGATCCTCCAGCAAATTCCCCATCTCCTTCTGAAATTCCCTTATGTATCTCCTGAGTTGAAGGGAACTGAAACATAGCCAGCTCCTGGCTTTGATCCTCCGGTAGCTACAGGTATTTCTCTTCAAGGGAGAACGTTTCCTCCTTGACCCCTCTCCTGCCTAGCTTGCCTTCTAGTGATCCTTCTCCTAGGGAAGTCTAGGGGTTCACATTCAGGTTCGTCTCCCAAGTCAGATTCAGCTTGCTCCGGCGGAGCCGCTGGATTCTGTTCGGGGGGAGCGTAAGGCGGGGGGGTAGTGTATAATGTCCTCCTCTGTTGTATTCCTTTTTTTAATTAGGGGGAACAGAAAGGTTCCAATATCAGATTCTACACATCATTTGCATACTCACCATCTTCCAGATTCAAAGGCTGTTTTTCATTTGCATAAGCGTTTAGAGCCTGGCAGATCCGGTCCTCAAAGGACCCAAATACTGGCCAGAACAGCTGATCTGCCCTTCTCTGCTTTCCTCCCCATACCTCCATACAATCATGTACCATCTTCACCTCACTCTTTCCTCGTCTAGAGGGAGAATCACCCCAATGTTTTAACATTAAACCTAGGGGACTTTCTAGTGGTATGTCCGGTAGCTTTACCTGCGAGCTGTACCTAGAGTTCGGAGCTACAGGTCTCTGCACAGAAGTTCCCCAGCCCAGGGGCCGTCCAAAGACAGGGTGCTCCCCTGGAGTGGAAATTCCACAGCAGAGTCGCCTGGATCTGAGTCACGGCACCAAATTGTTAGAGGTGTGAAGAGAACGATACGCACCAACTGTTGCCAACAGTAAGGAATTTATTGAGCAAGCAAGAAATGAGCGGAACAGCGCTGGGCGACTGGGAGTCTCCTCTGCACCAGAGGTGCTCCACAGGGCCCCCCAACCCCTCTTTTCATTGTCCCTTATCTCTGCATTCATGTCTTATCTTTCTCTTCCTGGGCTGCGCTGGCTGTTATCTGGGGGTCGTTCTCTGCCTCCTGGCGATCGAGATGATGAAGGCCATAGTTTTCCTCAGCTCCGATCACGCGCGCTCAAGAGGAGATTTTCACTTCTTTTTCTTTTGCAGTTTCTCCAAAGGTCACTGCTATCTGTTGTTCATTGTCCAGGTGTTAGAACTAAGCGCTGTGGCTCCAACTTGCACAAACTACAGTTTTTAGACAAAACATCGATATATCTCTTTTGAGACTTCTACAAACTACATAGTTCTCAGAAAAAAAACACGCTGAAAAACACTGACACATCTGTCTCGAGTCGGTTTGATTAACAAGTAGAGAACTCATTTTTACCACAATCCTTACCCTAAGCCTAACACTCACCTTAAACCTAACCCGAACCCTGTACCTAGCCTGAACCCTAAGCATAACCCTAAACCTATCCCTATTCCTATCCTCAACAGTAACCCAAACCCTAATCCTAACACTGACACTCAACCTAGTTCTAATGCTGTATCTAACCTTAGAACTCAAACAAACCCTATCCCTAAGCCTAATCCTAAATCGAATTCTAACCCTTACCTATACACTATCCCTATCCCCAAAACTCTTTTCCTATACCTAACCCTAACCACAAGACTTACCTTAACCTAACCCTAACAGCAATCCCAGGCCTAACCCTAACACTAACCTGAAACCTAATCCTATTCCTAACCTTAACCCTAACCAGAGGCCTAACCCTAATATGACCCTTACACTCAAACTGACCCTGCCCCTAACCCTAAACACAGATCGCATCCTAAACCTAAACCTAAACCTAAAACTTCCCCTAATGCTAACATGAACACTCAACCTAATCCTAGCACTAAACACAATCATAAAACTGAGAAAAACTTTTTCCCTAACCCTAATCCTAAACCTAATCCAAAACCTAAAACAATCCCAAACCCTTTCCCTATCTCTAACCCTAACCCAGAATCTAAACCTAACCCTATTACTAAACCCAATCTTACACCTAACCCTATTCCATAACCTAAACTTACCCTAACACTGTATCACTCAATCTTTCCCTAATCGTAACCCTAACCCTAAACATAACCTTACCCTAGTACTAAAACAAACTTACCCATAACCCTAACCCAAAACCTAACAGAACCCTAGTCCTAACCATAATCCTAACCCTAACTCAAACCCTAAATCTAACACTAATCCTTACCCTAAACAGAACTCGAAGCATTTCCCAAATCCTAATTCTAACTCTACCCTAACCCTAACCCAAACTCAGACCCTACCACAAAACCCAAGTGGAAGCCCAACCCTAAACCTAACCAAAAGCATCAGATCACCACAACCCTCACCTAAATCTATCCCAAAACACGTTCCTAATATTAAACCAAATCCTAATCCAAACACTAACCCTACAACTATTCCTAAACCTTTACTTAACACAAAGCCAAACCCGAGGCCTACCCCTTACCTCACCCTGACACTCAAACTAACCCTACCCCTAACCCTACATACAAATCCAATCCTAAGTCTAACCCTAAACTTAACCCTAATGCTACTCCTAACATGAACACTTCACCTACTTCTGTCCCTGACGCTAACACTCAAATTATCCCTAACCCTTACCCTAAACCGAAATCTACACCAAAACCTAACCCTTACCCTAACCCTGACCCTGAAGCTGACCCTAACCCTAGCCTAAACCCTAACCCTAACCAGTCGCAGAAAAGGCCTGAATCCATACAGCCTTTTCACTGTGAAAATCTGGGAGAGAAAATCTGGCTTACCATGGAGATCTCAGCTTTAAGGAAATCTAAAAACAAAACAAAGCATGCAGTTCCCAGATTCCCAGCAACATTTTTCCCCATACTTTCACCACCATAGATTGAGAAGACCATTTGCTGGACTTACACAGTGTCAGCAGGGTGAACCACATTTGGTCAGTGCACAACATTAATTACCACTTGCTCCACAGGCACAGGACAGACGGCCTCAGCGGTTAAGCACCCAGCCACTACAGGGATACACTTTCTGATTCACACTGCTGCAAAACGGCACCCATCTATTGTGCAAGTACCTGCTGTAAACCGTAACACAGAAACTCTAGCAGCTACGGAAATCAGGAAAGAAATACTTCAAGAACTAATCAATACTTCTACTCAAAGGACGTATGAATATACTTCAAGTAGACTTCAGCTTCCAGGACCACGACATCCCAAGGTCCTGGAACAGAAAAACAACTCCGAATTTAATTCCAGAACTGGATCAAGAAATTCAGTCAGTGAGATCAAGACATTCACCCAGACAGCCACAGCTCATCAACCTCACCTTCATTTCCACCCAACAGAATAATGCTATGTAAACTACATAGCATAACACGCCCTGCCCCCTTTCTTGCAATATCCTGAATATAAAATCCCTTTTCTTTTTTTTTCCGTTATCCAAAATTTACATAGAAATACCTTCTTGATCATATTTAACGTGCACTCAAAAACAGCATCAAAGATCTGAGGTATTTCAGCAGCAATGTGCCCACCCAGCTTGTTTACAGCCACAGCCACAGCACCCAGTACTGCAGGCTCTCTAGCAGCTGGAACATTTCTCTGGTAGTCAATGAGAGCGGCACCCAACAAGGGAGGAACAAAGTTTTCAGCAACCTACATCAAGAGCAAGACATGCTTAGAGCAGTGCAGTTACCCAACAAAGCCTCACACAGCAGTTCGGAAAGAAGCTAAAAATGAACTTACACGCCCACATGCTTCCCACACACTGTGTTCATCCAGCAGTGCTTGCCTGAGGGCTCTCCTACACCTTCCTGCTTCCCCTTAGGACTGCTCTCAGCTGACACTACCTGAAGCACTCAAAACACAGCTCAGGCCTACCCCTGTATGATCACAGCTTATCATCCTTCCTGCAGATATTGCAGTTCTGAAGCCAGTTCTTGTGAACAGAACAGTGTTAACTGCACTGCAGCAAAAGAGCAGAGTTCCTCCTGAATGTGTCCTATCAACTCTTTGGATGCCATATTTACTTACCATCTGAGGATCGTTGGACCTGCTCACCCAGCCAGAAATCAGTTCTAAACTTTCCCTTTTTACAGTCCTCATCCTTCTAACCAAGGGCTGCTTGGTTTCCACTTCGCCTGAAAGGTAGCAAAGCTGCACTGAATCTGGGTTAAGATGCGTCAACAAACAGATTCCCCTCAACTCCTTCCAGAAGATTGAGAATGTTTCATTTTTATACCCAAATGACAAAGAAGGAAGATCTCTCCTTCATATTATGCAGATTAAAACCATTTTCCCATTACTTCAGCTCCATGGATCCAAGTTGCAATTTAGTATTCCACTGCTACTGCTGACAGCACACTCTGCCAGCACAACTCAGAAACAATGCTGCAGCTTCTTTTTCAAGGAAGGGAATGTTCCTTCAGCTCTCAGGATCATGCTTACCTCTGGCTCTCACTGCGTGATGAGAAGAACCAACCTATACAGTGTTCTAAAGCACGCTCCTGATTTGGTCACAAACATAATTGTTCCAACTTGTCTTTACTACAAGGAGCCTAATTCTTACTTCATTTTCTCACGTCCAAGTCCATGCAAGTCTCGTCAGTAGAACTTGCCCTAACTGAGTGCACAGACACACACTCATAACAGTACATCCAAGGAAAACCTCACCAGACTGCAGCCAGGGAAACAAAGGCAGAACTGCTCCTGCTGCCATCAGAGATAACAACTGTGAGAACACACTCTGAGCCGAGTGCCATCTCAATAGCTGTTGCTCGAGTAAAATCTCACCACTACAAGTCCTAGCAACTGCTTCCTATTTCTCTCGTTGTGTTTTCTTTTTGTTTTAAGCACCTTCTGGCAATTAGAGCTGCAGAATCAAAAGAATGCATTAAGTTCTGAGAAGCTACGTCAAGGTGTATTCATTGCATGGGTAAGAAAGTCTGTCAGAACACAGCTCCAATAACCGAGTCACTTCATTCCTCAAGGGATGCTCCAGCAGCACATTCTACTTGGATATCACAGACCCAATTTTTTCCAGGTAACAGTGGTTAGGTAACTCGAGTAGCTCCTAATTCCTCCTCAGTGATTACCAGTCTAGTTTGTGACAAATCTGAGGCGCCTTCACTGAAGTTACACTTCTGTAAGAAAGCTGTTTCAGTAGTAGAATATCACCAAACCAAAACTCTGCCAACGTCCTAGGGTCTTTTCTTATCTAAAACGATGAAGTCAGAACTTACAACTGTGTCTCCACAAGACTGCTATTAGTCAGCAGTCTCCGGTACCCTTCCTAAACTCACACTTGAAGAGCTTTCCTCCTTCCGGAATCAGAGTTTCTTTGAACAAAACATCTGGCTAACAAAAACAAGAACCTAAGCAAGCACATTTTCAGGCATTCTCTTGCCCAAACGCACACACAAAGAAGCAACAAAAACCACCACCACCAACAGACACGCAATGAGATAAGCCCAGCAAATTCACAACCTGATCACGTGCACTGCCCATCCCGCTGTTAGGAAGGACGTGCAATTTCTTACCGTCAGCCTCAAGAGCTGCAGACATGTTTTCACTTGGGCACTTGGACATATTCAGCATATCTAAATCAATTCTTCCCAGCTGAATCACAAAGGGGCGGCCAGCTGCTTTCCATGCCCTTACGCTGCTTTTCAGAATGCTACCAAGCTGCGTAACGGCTTCAGGATCCTTCAGAACATCAACATTCTGTGGAAAAGAACTGAGCTAACTCCATTCAGTCAATGAAAACGCCATTTATCTTCTAATACAAAAACGGTCACTTTCACGTTTAGGGTTATCTTACACGCTGTGTTAAAGCATGTTCTGTCAAGTTCTTCAACTGGATTTAAACCAGTCTCAGTTGTTTAGGTCTCCTTCAACACTTCTACTGCCAGATCAACCATTGCTTTATAAAAGTTCAGCACAGCCAAGTTCACTTCATTCCACAGATGAAAAAAAATGGAATAACAACAAACATTCAGCACTTTTACTTTAGTTGAATACACAAAATGTACCGTCTGACTTTTGTTGCCTGCATGTGTTTTTCTATCAGATGCTCCTGTACAGTCCGGTCTGTCTGCGCCCCAACCACGTATCCTACTGCTCCACAGAACGGATGCACCTGATTGAAAAACAAGAAGTCCAACAGAAAGTTAAGGAAGACTAACCCAAAATGTACAGCGTTCAGGTAGTAAAAGTTCAAAATGGCTTTCCAATGACTAAATACCCACTTCCCACCTCAGTTCACAAGATCCTTCTCCATCCTTTCCTTCCTTACTCCACATTTAAAGCAAGCCTCTGCTCCCCTCCAATACAGGCAGGAAATTAGAAATGCAAAAGCCCAGCTCCAACTTAGACTGGCTACTGCAGTAAAGCAGAGCAAAAAATCCTTTTACAAATATATTAACAGTAAAAGAACTAAGGAGAATTTCTCTCCTTTACTTGATGCGGCAGGGAATGGAACCACAGAGGATAAGGAAAAGGCTGAGGTTCTCAATGCCTTCTTCACGTCTCTCTTTAATAGACAGATCAGTTAACTCAGGATACTTTTTGCCCTGACCTGGAAGTCTGGGACGAAGCGCATCATACACCCCCTGTGATCCTAGCAGAGACAGTCAGAGACCTGCTCCTCCATCTGAACTGCCGCAAGTCCATGGGACCAGATGGGATCCAACCAAGGGTGCTGAGGGAGCTGGCAGAGGTGATTGCCAAGCCGCTTTCTGTCATCTATCAGCATTCCTGGTCATCTGGAGAGGTCCCACAAGATTGGAGGCTTGCCGATGTGACTCCCATCTACAAAAAAGACCGTAAGGAAGTGTCATGGTTTTATGATTTTTTGGTACTGGTATTCCACATCATGGCATCATGTGGTGCATTGGGAGTCAGGGAGAAAACTACATTCCCCAGAGGACTTGGCAATGCTTTGTATTTTTTCACGTGTTTTCCGCTCAGAGGGAACAGATAAAAACTCTCTGCGGTCACGGGACGTTCTCTCTTTCCTCTAGGATCACTTAGGAGTGGGTGCTCACTGCCGTCCGCCTTCAGCGTTAGCGTAAGGCCTTCGGTTTATCAGGCACTCACTCTCTCTCTCTCTCTCTTACTCGTTTTGTTTGATTATTGGGCTTAATTCCAAATTGTATTGCATTATATTGTGTTATTTACTTCCTGATGTCTTATTTAGTAAATTAGCTTTTCCCCCTCAGATCGTTGCCGCTGTTTTGTTTTGGGACTTATCTCCCCTTTTTCCCTTTCCCCCTTCCCCCTGTCTGGGGTGTGGGCCTGTGGGTCTCCTTCCTCGGTTGTTGCGGGGCCGGGCCGAACCGGCCCACAAACCCCTGACATTTTTGGCGCCCAACGTGGGGCACGACCAGCTGCCTTAGCCGGGCAGAGACAAACTTTTAGAGTACATCTCTGTCTGTTGTTAACAAGCTTATCTGTACTGCAAGTGCTGTACAGCAAAACACGACCTTGAAGTCCGGGCGTACTGTCAGTTGTTTTGGGATATCTGTAAACTTCTTTTGGGTACTGCCAGATTGTTTTAGTACAAGAAAAAAAAAAATAATAATAAAAAGATGTCTTTTCTGTTTCTGTTAAAACTGCCCTTACAGGGATTGTACTTCACCGCTTTTTCCCTCTTAATTCTCAAAACGTACTGGAACTAGGTTAAGTTTGCCATTCTGTTCCATTGGGTCTGGTCCCTGTATGATAAATTAAAAGCAATGATAGAGGAACCTGCCAGATACCAGGTCATCTCAGCTAATGGAACAAAGGATAACATGTTAACAAACCATGTGATGTTTGAATGGGTATCCAGGTTCCCCTCTCAGTTTTTTATGAATTTTCAAGATCACAGCTTAGGGATGGTGCTAATAATTGGGATATTAGTCCTCCTGCATGTAGTAGCACTTTACATCATGTGCAGGAAGCTTCTCCCAGAAACAGAGAATGTTGAATGGCAGGGAGAGTGGAGAGTTTTAGGAAAGAAATGAGAAGGATGGGGACACCCGGTGTCATGGGATTTTTCTCCTGAACAATTGCAGGATCCTGAGGAGCTAGGCCTGTATCTGAGTAAAGGGTGCTGCGGCTCAGAAAGATCTGAGGTGGAACACTTATTTGGGGCTTGGCCTATGCTTACCGAGGTTTATATACTATTATGAAGAGAGAGAGTGTCCAAACTGAGGCCCAAACCAAAGAGGAAAACCTCCCGCTCACACCTGACCAGCTAAAGGAAGCACCAGTATCAAAGTCAGTTGCCCCTGTGGAAGGCAAGAAATGGAAACGTGTGTCCTCGCGCCTAGAACGCAAAGAAGAGGTGCCGAAAGAAGAGGAAGATATAGGTGAGGGGGTGGCCACAACCCCACCACCATCGAGAAAGGCAACAAAGAAAAGTGAGAGACATGGAGAAGAAAGTGATGATGAAGGTGAAGAGAAAGTTAAAGTTACGACGTTTCGTTGGCCCGTGAAAATGTCTGAGATCCAAGGCTCAAGAAAGGAGTTTATTCGACGTCCAGATGAGAGTATTGTCACTTGGTTGCTTCGGTGTTGGGACAACCGGGCCAACAGTGTGTCCCTTGATAGTAACGAAGCTCGCCAACTAGGAAACATTGCCCGAGATCCGGCTGTCGACAGAGGAATCAGCAGGTATATGGATGGAATCGCCAGCCTCTGGCAACGAATGCTAGTAGCTGTGAGGGAAAGATATCCCTACAAGAGTGACCTGGCACCTAAAGTGAAAAGGTGGAAAACTATTGAGGAAGGCATCCAGTATTTGAGAGAAACAGCTGTGGCGGAAATGCTGTATGATCCCACCTTTGACCCTGACGATCGGGACCATGATCCGGAGAAAGTAAGGAGTACACCCAAAATATGTCAGAAGCTTTCAAAGTCAGCACCAGAAAGGTACGCCGGTACACTAGTGACAACGTTCAACAGATATGAGGACCAAGACAGAAAACCCCCAGTTTTTTGAACTAATTCTTACACTTCAAAACTTCGAACAAAAATTTCCGCCGCCATACGCGTCCATTTCAGCCATATCAAAGTTCGAAGGACAAATGGAAGATATACTGGGAAAATTATCCCAACTGATTGATAGGGTTGAATCGGTTGCAGCTATCAGAAGCAAACGCCGTCCTGCTCGAGCAAATGACAGCACTAACTTCACTAACTTCATGTCGCGTGCGGCTTTGTGGAGTTACTTACGTGCAAATGGAGAAGATATGAAGGAATGACATCAAAAACCCACCCCTGCACTGCGAGTACGGGTGAGAGAATTACAACACAGACCAACTACCAGCGAAGTTGTTCCCGTCACTACAGGTAATGAATAGAAGGGCCCTGCCCTCAGCCAGAGGAGGGAGAGGGATAATAGAGTGTATTGGACTGTGTGGATTCGGTGGCCTGGCACATCAAACCCACAGAAATAGGAGGCACTGGTGGATACTGGTGCACAATGTACTCTAACGCCTTCAAGTTATAAAGGGGCAGAATTGATTCATCTCTCTGGAGTGACTGGCGGCTTTCAGGAATTGTCTGTGCTGGAGGCAGAAATAAGCCTCACGGGTAAAGACTGGCAGAAGCATCTTATAGTGATTGGACAGGGGGCCCCACGCATACTTGGTATAGACTATCTCAGAAGGGGGCACTTTAAGGATCCCAAGGGGTAGCGATGGGCTTTTGGAATAGCTACTGTGGACACCGATAGCATTAAGCAACTATCTGTTTTACCTGGCCTGTCAGAAGATCCATCTGTTGTGGGGTTGCTACAAGTGGAGGAGCAACAGGTACCAATTGCTACAAAAACGGTGCACAGACGGCAGTACCGCACCAACAGGGATTCCTTGCTCCCCATTCATCATCTGATTCGTCAGCTAGAGAGCCAGGGAGTGATCAGCAAAACTCACTCCCCGTTTAACAGCCCCATATGGCCAGTGCGTAAAGCCAACGGAGAATGGAGGTTGACGGTAGATTACCGTGGCCTGAACGAAGTCACACCTCCACTGAGTGCTGCTGTGCCGGACATGCTTCAACTCCAGTATGAACTGGAGTCAAAAGCAGCCAAGTGGTATGCCACCATTGACATTGCTAACGCCTTCTTTTCAATTCCTTTGGCCACAGAATGCAGGCCACAGTTTGCCTTCACCTGGAGAGGCGTTCAGTACACCTGGAACCGTTTGCCCCAGGGGTGGAAGCACAGCCCAACCATTTGCCGTGGGTTGATCCAAACTGCATTGGAACAGGGTGCTGCTCCTGAGCATCTGCAGTATATCGATGATATTGCTGTATGGGGCAATACAGCAGAGGAAGTTTTTAAGAAAGGAGAGACAATAATACAGATCCTCCTGCGAGCTGGCTTCGCTATTATTCCCTATAGCCAACCCATAGCTTCCTCATAGCTCTCTCACTGCTTCCCCATAGCTGCCCCATGGCTGCCTTGTAGCCGCCCCATAGCTGGTCCATAGCCTCCTCTTAGCTGCCCCACTGCTGCCCCATAGCCGTTTGATGGCTGCCCCATGGCTACCCCATAGCTGCCCCACTTCTGCCCCATAGCCTCCCCATAGCCTCCTCATAGCTGCCTCACTGCTGCCCCATAGCTGCCCCATGGCTTCCTCATAACTGCAAAACTGCTGCCCCATTGCCACCTCGTAGCTTCCTCACTGATGCACAATAGCTGCCCCATAGCCTCCCCATAGCTTCCTCTTAGCTGCCCCACTGCAGCCTCATAGCCGCCCCATAGCTGCCCCATAGCCTCCCCATACTTGCCCCATAGCTGTCTCACTGCTGCCCCATAGCCACCCCATAGCTGCCTCCCTGCTCCACCATAGCTTCCCTATGTCTGCCTCATCGCCACCCCATAGCTGCCCCATTACTGCCCCATAGCCTCCCCATACTTGCCCCATAGCTGTCTCACTGCTGCCCCATAGCCACCCCATAGCTGCCTCCCTGCTCCACCATAGCTTCCCTATGTCTGCCTCATCGCCACCCCATAGCTGCCTCATAACCTCTCGATATCTGCTCCATAGCTGCCCCACTGCTGCCCCATACCTGCCCCATAGCCTCCCCATAGCCTCCTCATAGCTGACCCATAGCCGTCCCATAGCTGCCTCACTGCTGCCCAATAGCTGCCCCATAGCCTCCCCATAGTCTCCTCATAGTTGCCCCACTGCTGCCCCATAGACGCCCCATAGCTGCCTCACTGCTGCTACATAGCTGCCCCATAGCCTCCCCATTGCCTCCTCTAGCTGCCACACCGCTGCCCCAGAGCTGCTTGATAAATGCCTCATAACTGTCCCATAGCTGCCTCACTGCTGCCCCATAGCCTCCTCATAGCCTCCTCATATCTGCCCCACTGCTGCTCCATATCCGCCCCATAGCTGCCCGACTGCTGCCCCGTAGCCTCCCCATAGCTGCCTCACTGGTGCCCCAAAACTGCCTCACTGCTGCCCCATAGCCTCCCCATAGCCTCCTCATAGCTGCCCAACTGCTGCCCCATAGCTGCCTCACTGCTTCCCCACTACTGCCCCATAGCCTCCTCATAGCTACCTCATAGCTGCCTCACTTCCGCCCCTTACCTGCCCCACTACTTCCCCATAGCTGCCCCACTAATGCCCCATAGCTGCCCCATAGCCGCTCCTGAGCCGCCACACAGCTGCCTCACTACTGCCCCATAGCTGCCCAACTGCTGCCTCATAGCTGCCAAACTACTGCCCCATAGCTGCCCAAAGCTGTTTCAAATCTGCTCCATAGCTGCCCCATAGCCTCCTCATAGCTGTTCTATAGCTAGCTCACTGCTGCCCCATAGCTGCCCCATAGCCTTTTCTTAGATGCCCCACTGCGGCCCCATAGCTGCAGCACTAATGCCCCATAGCTGACCCACTACTGCCTCACTGCTGCCCCATAGCTTCTCAATAGCTACCTCAACGTTGCCACATATCTACCCCATAGCCTCCCCACAGCCTCTTCATAGCTACCCAATAGCTGCCTCACTGGTGCACCATAGCTGACCCATAGCCTCGCCATAGCCTCATCATAGCTGCTCCACTGCTGCCCCATTGCTACCTCCCTGCTGCCCCATAGCCACCCCATGGCTGCCTAATAGCCGCCCAATAGCTGCCCCACTGCTGCCCCATTGATGCCTTATATCTGCCCGACTACTGCCACATAGCCACTATATACCTGCCCCATAGCCTCCCCATAGCCTCCTCATAGCTGCCCCATAGCTGCCCTCTAGCCTCCCCATAGCTGTCCCACTGCTGTCCCATAGCTGCCCCATGACTGCCTCATAGCTGTCAAACTGCTGCCCTAAAGACGCCCCATAGCTTCCTCACTGATGCACCATAGCTGCCCCACAGCCTCTCCATAGCCTCCTCATAGCTGCCCAACTGCTGCTCCATAGCTGCCTCACTGCTTCCCCACTACTGCCCAATAGCTACCCCATAGCTGCCTCACTGCTGCCCCTTATCTGCCCCACTACTTCCCCATAGCTGCCCCACTAATGCCCCATAGCTGCCCCATAGCCTCTCCTGAGCTGCCACATAGCTGCCTCACTACTGCCCCAACTGCTGCCCAACTGCTGCCTCATAGCTGCCAAACTACTGCCCCACAGCCGCCCCAAAGCTGTTTCAAATCTGCTCCATAGCTGCCCCATAGCCTCCTCATAGCTGCCCAACTGCTGCCCCATAGCTGACTCACTGCTAACCCATAGCTGCCCCATGGCTGCCTTATAGCCGCACCATAGCTGCTTCACTGCTGCCACATATCTGACCCATAGCCGCCTCATAACTGCCTCACTGCTGCTTCATAGCCGCCCCATAGCCTCCTCATAGCCTCCTCATATCTGCCCCACTGCTGCCACATAGCTGTCTTACTACTGCCCCATACCTGCCCCACTGCTGCTCCATATCCGCCCCATAGCTGCCCGACTGCTGCCCCATATCTGCCCCATAGCCTCCTCATAGCTGTTCTAAAGCTAGCTCAATGCTGTCCGATAGCTGCCCCATAGCCTCCTCTTAACGGCCCCATAGCTGCAGCACTAATGCCCCATAGCTGACCGACTACTCCCTCATTGCTGCCCCATAGCTTCCCCATAGCTACCTCACCGTTGCCGCATATCTACCCCATATGCTCCCCACAGCCTCCTCAAAGCTACCCCATAGCTGCCTCACTGTTGCACCACAGCTGCCCCATAGCCTCTCCATACCCTCCTCATTGCTGCCCCATAGCTGCCCCATAGCTTCTCCACAGCCTCCTCATAACTGTCCCACTGGTGCCCCATAGCTGCCCCATGGCTGCCTCACTGGTGTACCATAGCTGCCCCATGGCTGCCTCACTGGTGTACCATATCTGCCCCGTAGACTCACCATAGCCTCATCATAGCTTCCCAACTGCTGCCCCATTGCTACCTCCCTGCTGCCCTATAGCTGCCCCATAGCTGCTCCATAGCCTCCCCATAGCCTCCTCATAACTGCCCCACTAATGCCCCATAGCTGCCCCACTAATGCCCCATATTTGACTCTCTACTCCCTCACTGCTGCCCCGTAGCCTCCCTATAGCTGCCTTACTGGAGCCCCATAGCTGCCCCATAGCTGCCCCATAGCCTTCTCATAGCTGCCTCACTACTTCCTCACTACTGCCCCATAGCTTTCTCATAGCTACCCCATAGCTGCCTCACTGCTGCCCCATATCTGCCCCACTACTTCCCCATAGCTGCCCCACTAATGCCCCATAGCTGCCACATAGCCTCTTAATAACCGTCCCATATCTGCCCCACTGCTGCTCCATTGCCTCCCCATAACCTCCTCATAGCTGACCCATAGCTGCCCCATAGCTGCCCCACTACTGCCCCATAGCCACCCCATAGCTGCCTCACTGCTCCCCCATAGCTACATTTTGTCTGCCTCAGAGCTGCCCCATCGCTTCCCCATGGCCTTCCCATAGCCTCGTCATAGCTGCCAAACTGCTGACCCATAGCTGCTTCACTACTGCCCCATAGCTGCCCAATGGCTTCCCCATAGCCGCCCTATAGCTGCCCAAGTACTGCCCCATAGCCTCCCCATAGCTGCCTCACTGCTCCCACATAGCTGCCCCATGTCTGCCTCATCGCCGCCCCATAGCTGCCCCATAGCCTCTCGATAGCTGCCCCATAGCTGACCCATAGCTGCCCCATAGCCTCCTCATAGCTGCCTCACTGCTGCCTGATTGCTGCCTCACTTCTGCCCCATAGCTGCCCAATGGCTTCCTCATAGCCTGCCAATGGCTTCCTCATAGCTGCCCCACTGCTGCCCCATAGCTGCCTTATAGCTGCCCTACTACTGCCCCATAGCTGCCTTATAGCTGCCCTACTACTGCCCCATAGCTGCCCCACTGCTGCCCAATAGCTGCCCCATAGCTTCCCCATAGCCTCCTCATACCTTTCTTTTCTCTTATTCTGGCATTCTGACATTCTGACATTCTGACATTCTGAGATACTCTCATTGTCACATTGCAACATTGTTACATTCTAATATTCTCCCATTCTGAACTTCTGGAATTATGACAACCTGCCATTGTGACATTCTCCCATTCTGACATTATGACATTCTAATATTCTCACATTCTGAAGTTCTGGCATTATGACAACCTGCCCTTGTGCTATTTTCACATTCTGACATTCTGACATTCTAGCATTGTGACATAGTGACATTCTGGAATTGTGACAACCTGTCATTCTGACATTCTGTCATTGTGATACTCTCACATTCTGCTATTGTGACATTCAGATATTTGGACATTCTGAAATTCTGGAATTGTGACATTCTGAAATTCTGGAAATGTGACAATCTGTCATTCTCACATTGTGACAATGCAAAATTCTGGTACTGTGAAATTCTGACTCTCATTGTGACATTGTGAGATTCTCACATCGTGGCATTGTGGCATTCTCACTTTCTCACATTCTGACATGTTAACATTGTGACATTCTAACATTCTCTCATTGTGATTTTCGGCCATATTTATCATCTGACATTGTGACGTTCTGTCACAGTCATATGTTGTCATTGCGACATTCTATCTTCATGACATACTGATATTGTGACTTTGTGGCATTGTGATACACTGACATTCTGAAATTGTGGCAATCTGTCATTGTGACATACTGACATTGTGACTCTGTGACATTCTCCAATTCTGACATTCTCACATTCTGACGTTCTCACATTGTGTCATTCAGTCATTGTCATATTCTCACTTTCTGATATTCTCTCATTGTGATATCGTGACGTTGTGACAATTTGACATTCTGACATTAAGACATTCCGACATCATGAGATTCTCTCTTTCTCTCATTCTGACATTTTGACATTGTGACATTCTCACTTTCTCATATTCTGCCATTCTGATATTCTGGCATTGTGACATTCTGAGATACTCACATTGTAACATTGTGACATTGTGACATTCTAATATTCTCACCTTCTGAAGTTCTGGCATTATGACAATCTGCCATTGTGATATTCTCACTTTCTGATATTATGACATTCTAGCGTTGTGACATAGTGAAATTGTGACATTGTGACATTCAGACATGTTGACATTCTGAAATTCTGGAATTGTGACAACCTGTCATTCTCACATTGTGACAATGCAACATTCTGATATTGTGACATGATGACATTGTGACACTGTGACATTCTGAAATTCTAACTCTCCCTCATTCTGACCTTCAGACATTCTCACATTGTGAAATTGTGACATTGTAAAACTCTGACTCTCTCTCATGGTGACATTCAGACATTCACACATTTTGACATTGTGACATTCTGACATTCTGGCATTCTGACATTCTCACAATGTGTCATTCGGTCATTGTCATATTCTCACTTTCTGATATTCTCTCATTGTGATATTGTGACGTTGTGACAATTTGACATTCTGACGTTAAGACATTCTGACATCATGACATTCTCTCTTTCCCTCATTCTGACATTTTGACATTGTGACATTCTGAGATACTCTCATGGTGACATTGTGACATTGTGGCATTCTAATATTCTCACCTTCTGATGTTCTGGCATTATGACAATCTGCCATTGTGATGTTCTCACCTTGTGACATTGTGACATTCTAGCATTTTGACAATGCGTCATTCTGACGTTGTGACATAGTGACATTCTGGAATTTGGAAAATCTTTCATTCTGACATTCTGTCATTGTGACATTCTCAGAATCTGACATTGTGACATTCTGATATTTTCACATTCTGAAATTCTGTAATCGTGACGATCTGTCATTCTCCCATTGTGGTATTTGTGACGTTCTTACACTGTTACATATTGATATTCTGACATTGAGACATTGCGACATTGTGACATAGTGATATTCTGTCATTCTGACATTTTGACATTCTCACATTCTCACTTTCTTACATTGTGACACTCGGTCATTGTGATATTCTCTCTTTTTCATCTCCTCTTATTGTGACTTTTTGACACAGTCATATTCCCTAATCTTGTAGTTGTGACACAGTGAAGATTTGACATTCTGACATTAAGACACTCTGACATCATGACATTCTCACTTTCTCCCATTCTGACATGTTGACATTGTTGCATTCTAACATTCTCTCATTGCTATATTCTGACATATTTCTATTCTGTCATTGTGACATTCTCTCACAGACACATGCTGCCATTTTGACATTCTATCATTGTGACATTCTGACATTGTGACATTCTGAGATACTCTCATGGTGACATTCTGACATTCTAATTGTATGGGAACTGTTGAATCATGGCCTGAACCACTGATTGATCACCTGAGGCAAGCCCTGAGTCAGCTGCAGGGGCACAAGTGAGTGTGATTGGAAGGGGTGGAGTTTGACTCCACCTCTGCCAAGACCCCATTTAAGGGCTGACCTCCAGCAGGGAAGGTTCTCTTGTTAGAGATCCCTCCCTTTTGGAGTTATTAGCGAGCCTCGACCATCATCAAGGTGAGCTCCTCTCTTTTCTTCTTGTTTGTATACCATTTTCTTAAGCCTACCTAAAATATACCGCCTTTCGCACAATTTCCATGGAGTGCTTTTTTGGGGGTTATTTGCCCTATACTAATATTCTGACTTTCTCACATCGTGACATTCAGTCACTGTCATATTCTCACTTTCTGATATTCTCTTACTGTGCTATTGTGGCATTGTGACAAGTTGACATTCTGACTTCATGACATTCTCTCTTTCCCTCATTCTGACATTGTGACATTGTCACGTTCTGACATTCGGTCGTTGTGATATTCTCACTTTTTCATATTCTCTCTTTGTGACATTGTGACACAGTCATATTCCCTGATTTTGTAATTCTGATATTCTGACGTTCTGACATTCTGACATTCTCACAATGTGTCATTCATTCATTGGCATATTCTCACTTTCTGATATTCTCTCATTGTGATATTGTGACTTTGTGACAATTTGACATTCTGACATTTAGACATTCTGGCATCATGACATTCTCTCTTTCCCTCATTCTGATATTCTGACATTGGGACATTCTCACTTTCTCGTATTCTGACATTCTGATATATCAATAATCTGTAATTGTGACATTCTCTCATTCTGACACTGAAATTCTGAGATTTGTGATATTGTGACGTTCTCATACTGTGACATTCAGGCACTCTCACATTGGTTCATTCTGACATTCTGACGTTATGACATTTTGATGTTGTGACATTCACTCACTCCCATTCTGGCGTTTTCACATTCTGACATTCTCACAATCTGGCATTCTAAAATTGTGACCATCTCTCATTGTGACATTCACTCATTCTCACATTCTGATAGTTTGACAGTCTCTCTTGGTGACATTTTGAGGTTCTCTCGTTGTGACATTGTGATATTCTGACATTCTGATGTTCTGACATTTTGACATTATAGCATTTGACACTCTGACATTCTCTCCTTGTGACATTCTGACATTCCGATATTTTGACTTTCTCTCATTACCACATTCTGACATTCTGAAACTGTGGGAATCTGTCATTCTGACATTCTGTCATTGTGATATTTGGACTTTGTGACATTTTGACATTTTGAAGTTCTGACATTCTGAGATCCTCTCATTGTGACACTGTGACATTGTCATTCACTTTGTGTTATTATCTCTCATTGTGACGTTGTGACATTTTGATATTCCCTGATTTTCTAATTCTGACATTCGGTCATTCTGACATTCGGTCATTCTGACATTCGGTCATTGTGGTGTTCTCACTTTTTCATATTCTCTCATTGTGACGTTTTGACACAGTGTCACGCTCCAAAATAAAGGAGGGAGACGAGGTTCTTTATGTGTATACCCGATGGTGAGATTAAAAGGCAATGGTTGAAATTTTAGCCCAACCAGTTTATTACAATAAGTAGTTTTTTAGGGGTATGGGGAAGGGAAGATGGGTGATAGAAAAGAGATGAAAAGCGAAGAGACTTGGCAGAAAGCAAGAAAGAGAAAGAGAGAGCATCACCACCGTGGATCTGGTGAGGTCCGTAGTCCGTTCGTCTCAGGAATTTGTCTGGTCTCTGCGGGGGATGGGAGAAAGCCGGGAAGATTCGCAGCAAGCAGGCGCTGTGCAGGGGGGTTCTTCCAAAGAGGTTTTTCCCTCAGGAAAGTCTCTTCTTCAAAGTCTTTGGTTTAGTGGTGTTGAGAAAACCAACTGAGCAACTCGACACACCAATGAGTTCTGTCAAGCGGCGCGCTGGGTACATGGGGGATTGCTTCACCAAACATGCGCACGTAAGAGAGAAATGAATAGCTATTTAAAGGTATAGCACATGCATATTCATCACATTCCAGACTCTGGTTATCGAGGGGATTAAACCTAAAGGTCAGTTTTGCTTTAAATTTTCAAACCTTGAAGGAGGAAAGCTCCTCACCATTCATGTGGGTGTTTTGTTTTAAGAGAGGCTTGT